>JARKIA010000146.1:0-468333 GCA_029289565.1 Mycena galericulata
CCGCCGGGAATTTCGTTATCGAGCTACAATGAAGAAACGAGTAAGTTTTCGACTCAGTGGGCATCCAAGCAAGCATACAAGCAGTGCAGGTCTGTAAAATGGAAATGCAAACGCACCTCAAGCTACTATACGCCTCGGTCACGATCCCATGCTGCGCAGACCACTCGATGAGGGCTTTCTGCGTTGCGTAATTGTAGGGGTGGAGCTCAATTTGGTTGACGGCGGGCCACACGAGCGCGTGTTGCACGAGGCTTTGCAGCTGCGGGAGGGTGAAGTTGCTTACGCCGATGCTCCTATGGTGTGTTGGGTGTGAGTAAGAGGGAATGATGCGAATGTCAGACATAAAAGGATGGGGTCGAGAACGAGAATGGCGTTGGAGGTTGGAGGAGAGAAGGGCGTACTTGGCTAGCCCATCCTTCTTGATCGTCTCGAATTTCTTCCAAGTGCCATCGATATCCGGGACGACGGAGGGTTGGTGGATCAGGTAGAGGTCCACGTACTTGAGGCCGAGCTGAATCCAGGTGCAATAAAGTTGATGAAATAGTAATAATAAAATCCCAAAGTTCCGAAATTAAATTCAGAATCAGAAGAGAAGAGATAAGGAGGGAACGCACGTTCGAAAGACTTGTTTGAATCGCCTCCTCCACCTCTCCAAGACCGAACTTCGTCGTGATGTACAGCTCCGAGCGCGCGAACCCGCTCTCGTGGATCACTTTCCCCACGTACTCTACCACCAGTAATCGTAATCATTTTCGAGGAGCGAGAAAGAGGGCCATGACGAACCTTCGGTCTGATAGACTGGAATCCTGTTAGTCAGCTCCAGTAACACGATAAGAACCCGCGTACGCACACGCAGCGGTATCAAGGTGCCAAAACCCCGCCTCAAGCGCCTGGTGCACCATCTGGGACACATCCGTGCGCTTGTAGATGCTCCCCGTCCCTTAGAAACCCACTCCCCTTTAGTAATCTCTCAAAATAAAATTGAGGAAAAACGCACCGAAGGCAATTGTCGGGATCTACATACACGCTCGTCAGTCAGTGAAGCTGGTGAGATACAGGGCAACCCCACCTTCTTGCCATCGTTGAGGGTCACTGTTCCAAAGGGCATGGTGGTTGGAGGCTGAGAGAAAGACGGAGTCGCGCGCAAGATAACGCGATCCTTGAGAGCGTTGGCGCGATATGAGCCGTGGCGGCAACCCGCCCAAGCGCCACCGGCAATCAGGAATGGCCACTGCATAGCCACTGATAGGGTCGGAGATGAGTACATAAGCGCTTCGGAGTTTCGGTCCTGGATATGTAGTTTCCAAATTCAACATTATATTAGCTTTCGAGGAAATTTTCTCCGACTATATATCCTTGCTTTTGTCCGTGGAATCTTCTCTGACATAGTAAAGTAAACCAAACAAAAGTGATCTCTCAACATCTTTCGTTCAATGATGGAAGTAATATAAGCTTGCACTTAGACATCAACTCTCCCGTATAGTCTTCCTATCCGCTCCCAAAGTCTTCAACCCCCCCACGTCAATTGTCTGGAACATCCACAGCCCCCCCGCGCGCGCTCCATGTAAGAAGAAATCGTTGCCGCGGGGAGCTGCCCAGACACGGGATCGGCCATGGTCAATTTCTCTGGCGTGTATTCTTCAGTCCTGGCAAGAATGTATATTTGAGACAACGGTTATACACGGAAGACGGAGAAGAGCCCATGAGGATCGAAAGTCAGTAGTTGGTCACCAGCCCAGGATACGTACGCTCTAAATCTCTGGACCAATTACCGCCAGCCGATTGTTCGGGACAGAACCTAAACAAACAGGCATCTTATAATAAGTTATATCAGCTCCTGAATTTTGTGGAACGACATAACTTACACTTTGACGGACTTGAAACCATCGGCCCTATAAGTCCCCGCTCTTGTATCTTCAGGGAGGATGGGATGGTACGGAAACGCACAGCAACGTGGCAGCGGTGACGAGGCCGGTTTCTGTCCACCAATATAATGAACGGGCGACGTTGTACCAAAAGAGTAGGATCACCGCCGGTGCATATTACAGCAATCTTCTGGGAAAGATGAAGATTCGTGCTCGTGGTCGAAGTCGACGGGGATTCAGAGGAGGAATTGAAACGCAGTTGCAAAGTCTTTTGTTGGATGGATCCTTTGCCGCGTCACTGCGGAGCATCGTATGGCGGCCGAGTTAATAGGCTGGATTTGCGTGAGATGAATTAACGAACATAGGGCATGGCCATGGAGGTCGAGGTTAAGGACCATAAGCCTTCGAGCCGTCGTGTTCCGATTGCGCATCCGGTATCTGCCGAGTTTGGTTGACTTCGTGCTTTCCATGAGTTAGTATACATCCTCTCGACCCTTAAGAAAGAGAACATAAATCTGTTGAAATAATAATTCATAGATGCTCGTACTACAATTGTGCTGTTAAATATCTACAACCATTTACTTAGGCTTCTATCAGTTCATCCAAAGCACAGTTATTGGAGGCAACGGCGGCGGATGATAATTCGATGAAGGAACTATCTGATGTACGAAACCTCTCGATACATTCAACTTCGACGTAAAGCGAAAACAACTTGTTATCAACCCGATCTAGCCTTTACGTTCGCCGCGAGCGTTGTCGCCGCATCGTCGCCGAACATGACCTGCAAGTTTTTCCACGTCAACTCCGCCTTTCCTTCAGTCCTCTTCACCATAGCCTTCTCAAATTCCTTCATCAGCGGCTCCAGCGCCTGGTGAAAGTCTCCGCCGTATGCCTTTCCAACGACTCTCGACAGATCCAGCACATCCCACAACGCCAAATTCACCCCTTCTCCCGCAAACGGCGTCATCAGGTGCGCCGCATCGCCGACGAGCGTTATCCCCGACTTGTGCTCCCACGCCAGCTTATCCACGGGGAGCATGTACAGGGCCATCTCATCGAGTTTCTCCGCATGATCCTCCTCGCACGCCCGCTCGATCAGCTCGCGCGTTGGCCCTTCCCACACCCCGAACAGGTTGGCGTCCCCCAAAATCCGGGTTTTGGCCTCCTGGGGGCTCAGACCCGCGATACCGGTGGTGGTCGCAAGATGTTCGTCCGGGGTGCTGACGGCCAGGTACGAGCGAATCGAGTCCCGCCCGCCCCGCTGTGTGATGATACCCTTGTGGTCAGCGAGCGAGGCAAAGCTCCCGGGTCCGACCAGGTCCGCGAGGTGCGGGTACCGCGCCGTGACGTGCTCGATGGTCAGCGTGATGAAGTGCACGCCGCTGTAGAACGGTTTGACAGGCGTGAGGAGGGGACGGACGCGCGACCACGCGCCGTCGGCGCCGACGACGAGATCCGCGGTGACGGTTCCGTGAACAGGGCCAAAATCGAGCTCCGTGGTGTTGTTGACCGCGGGAGTGGCGCGAATCAGCTTGTGTTCCCATCGGATCGTCTCGGCGGGAAGCTTGGAGAGCAGGAGCCTGGTCAGGGCGTGGCGCGAGATTTCGGGGCGATGTTTGTTGTTGCCTTCGTCCGCGTGGAGGACGGCGCCATCGGCGTTGGTGACCCGCATGGCCTGGGAACACTCGCCCGTCAGGGGGAGGAAGTCCTCGTAGAGACCACAAGCGCGAATGGCTTCTAGGCCAGACTCTTCGCGCAGGTCGAGCATTCCCGAGGGATGTGCGAGCGCCTCTTCTGTCGGCTTGGCTCGGAGCTCATAGATGGTGAAGGGGATATGTTGTTTGTGGAGGAGGAGGCTCAGAGTGAGACCCGCGGGGCCGGCGCCAATGATGACAATTCGCGGTGAAGACATTGCAATTTGCATTTCTCTGAGTGCATCATAGAGTTATATAGTGATGAGCGGCTCGTGCGCGCCGCATATAGGGTAAGCACCTATTATTAGTCTCGTCGCATAGCGCTCAAACTTGAAGCGCCTGACAATCGTCTCCCAAACGAAAGTACCGGAAACATTGCGGAATGAAGCGCCAAATAAGTTAAAACAGCGAGATCATCAAGTCGGAACCGGAGCGGAACTTGCTGTACGAAAAACTGAGAAACATGAACTATAGCATTGAGTTTCGTTATCCTAAACGCTCCAAGAAAAAAAGCAAAAGTTTACATGGCATATTTCTGTAGTTGGAAGTGTCCTTTGACCATCATATAGGAGTCGGTGTGTGAAATCTAATTCGGGTTGCATGTCGACGGTACTCGTTATTTAGGATTCGCGGCTTTCGGGCAACTGTGTGGTTCATTTGTGCGAAAATCTAGACGGTAACCGTGTTGGAAATCATCCGCTTTCGTACTGCTCGATGACTTCGCTACTGATATCTAATACGTAAAAACATCATGTACTGGATCTGCAATCTTAGCGTTCCCCCTCATCTGCGGGTTTGTCCGAGCTGTTCGAGTCCTCTAGGAGTCCCATTTCTAACAGGTTATTGGCCCCCGCGTCTACACCTTCGCTACGAGTCTATTCTGAGCACTAAAACACCCTCACCAATCGCCACGTCATCACCTCCACCTTACCCCCACCTTTCGACATCTTCTTTTGGCCGCTTCTCAGCTTCTTTTTAATCATGGCTGCATCATTCTCCCTTCTTACTCTGGCCCAGACTGTCGAAGAACTCACTTCTGACAATTGGCACAATTTCAAGGACGAGATTCTCATCGTCTTCAATGCTGATGGGGAATCTGCTGGAATCGTCGATGGCAAAACCCCCAAACCCACAGAGGCCCTTGCTGCCGCTGCCTGGGATAAGAGGGACAAGGCTGCTATGACGATCATTTGGGCTCGCATGTCCAAAGATCTTCGCTCACTTGCTAAAGGCGTCACCTCTGGCTCAGCCCTCTATGCCAAGCTGAAAGCCAAATTCGAGGCTTCCACCTGGTCACGTCGCGTTTCTCTCCGCACCGCGTTTCACACTGTAACCCACGACACGTCCCTGCCTGTGGAAAAGTACGTCGACAAGGTCACCGAAATTCGTGACCAGCTCATTGCACTGGGTGAACCCATATCCGACAACTATTACAAGGATGTTCTCCTTGCGAACCTCGACCCTCTCTATGTCAGTGTTCGCAACACCCTACTTTCCCAGCCCGCTGGTGAAAGCAAACTTGACTCTGTCAAAGCCGTCCTTTGCGGTGCTACCTATATCACCCCAACTGGCAGCCAAGTCAAAACGGAATCCGAGGAGACAGCCCTCGCAGCCCGTAGCGGTGGTGGTGGTAGAAAGGTGTTCGCGTCGAGTGGGAGTGGTCACGGGAATCCCGGACATCGCGATCGCGATCGCGCCGCTCACACCTCTAGCAGTGATGGGCAAGTTTTTGGGAAGGATGACGAAAAAGGTTTTCGTTGGTGCGATCCCACTCACGAGGATCATTGTCATCGCTGCGGTCGGCGGAACCACATAGCCGCTCGATGTGTTGCAGATATGCCGAAGGAGATCAAGGCTTGGGTTCTCGACCGTCCTGGCGCTAATGAACATTCACATGCGGTCCACGAAACGTATGTGGCACATTCATCTTTCTTGCCTCGTCGCCGCCGTCCTTCTCCTTCCCACATTCATTCCAATTGGCGTTCGGACATTCACAACTGCAATTCCGACTAGGTATTGCAACAACCAGGAGTGCGGATGCCACGACAACTCGGATTTAGAAGAAGATCAAGTCGACGTTGGAGTTGTTTATGAAGCTTTTCTTTGATTGAGTGGGAGCATTTTTTATTTCTCTCCTGCTTTTGTTTTTGTTTCAGTGGGAGCTTGCTTATCTCGCAGAGTGGGAGTGTTGGAAATCATCCGCTTTCGTACTGCTCGATGACTTCGCTACTGATATCTAATACGTAAAAACATCATGTACTGGATCTGCAATCTTAGCGTTCCCCCTCATCTGCGGGTTTGTCCGAGCTGTTCGAGTCCTCTAGGAGTCCCATTTCTAACAAACCGGAGTTGGTATGGAGAGGCAAGGAATACGTTACAGAAACCGTGCATCTCGACTCGAAAATCACCAGAACGTAATGACACGGCCTAGGAAAAAGAGTACGGCAGCGAACCTGAAAGCCAATTTCCCTGCGTGGACCCCCACGCCATGAGGAAATAGGGGGAGCCCTTTTGCGCCAGCCTCGTCAATCGCTTTGATATCACCGTCAGACAACGGAGCTGCAGGGTCCCGGCGTCAGCCAAGAAATGATAAAGCGGAACATATATTACGCAGGTCTCCAACGGCCAGATATTCCTCCAACCTTTGCTTGCTTCCTGTAGTCCTGCGATTTGTGTGAATACAGATTCCGGGTTGATTCCGAGCGACGGGATGAACGAACGTAACAATAACCACGCCTTTTGCGCGTATCCAAGACAACAGGACTTGAGTTGGAGAGATACCGAGACGCTCTGCAGCGGCGGCTACAGGCGCATCGACCGGACCGCCAGGGAATTTGGTGATTGAACTAAAATTAAATGTTGGACTGGGGAGATCGGACGCTCAAGCAAGAAGCTGAAACGCACCTCAGGCTACTGTATGCCTCCGTCACGATTCCGTTCTGGGCAGACCACTCGATCAGGGCTACGTTTTCCGCGTAGTTGTATGGGTGAAGTTCAATTTGGTTGACGGCAGGCCACACCGATGCATTTTTCACCAGGTCTTGCAGCTGCTTGAGGGAGAAATTGCTCACTCCGATGCTTCTATAAATATCAGGTGAGTGTCGTCAGAGAATTGGCTGGCTGGTGTACTTTGCCAGGCCATCCTTTTTTATCTTTTCAAATTGCTTCCATGTGGCTGTGATATTGGGGACAAACAATGGCTGGTGGATCAGGTAGAGGTCCACATGCTCGAGGCCGAGCTACAGGAAGGTGTAGCATTTCCCCAGAGGTGTTGAAGACCCTCGACAACGCACCTTCGAGAGACTCTCCTGAAAATTCTGCGGAACCTTCCCGAGACTGTATTTGGTTGTGATATACAAGTCGGAGCGCGCAAGACCGCTGGCGGCAATTGCCCTGCCGACATAGCCTGTGCGGCGGCGTTACAAATTGAAATAGTGAGTCATGACGAACAAGTACGTGCCCTCGGTTCTGTAGACTGCGAGCTCTACATGAGCTCCAGTAAAATATTGGGAAAACAAGAGCTCGCACATGCAGCAGTGTCGATGTGCCGAAAACCGGCATCAAGCGCCTGGTTCACCAGGCGGGTAACATCTGTATTCTTGTATACGCTTCCGGTGCCTTGCATTATGCAGTCAGACGACTCTCAAAGCAGCTTGGAAACCTGCTACCAAAGGCGATTGTTGGAATCTGCCATGAGGTCCGAGTCGGTCAGCACCCACCCCTGAGACAGAAAAGTGAGGCCGCACCTCTGTACCGTCGTTCAAGGGCAATGTCCCAAACGGCATGGTGGCTGGAGGATGAGGTTGACAAGCGTCGCGTCGTCGCCTCTTACGGGACCCCGCCGACAATACGGCGTACGCATTACGCGGTACCGGAAACACGGAAAGCCTGGGAAAGGATCTGGGTCTCGTGAAAGTTGGAGAAGATAGGAGTAATATACCCGCCGCTGGAAAAGTCACTGGCGGCCGCAGGACCCCTGTTAATAGGTGAGAAGGCCTGTTTTTTTTTGGGCCCCAAGGTCAGGACCGCTAGAAATTTTTTTGTCAGGATTCCAACAGGCCTAAAATTTTTTTGGGTGGAATGTCAGGACGGGCGAAACAGGCCTAAATTTTGCCCAAAAATGTCAGGATTTTGGCAACAGGCCTCAAAATTACCCAAAAACGTCAGGAAACACCGCCAAAAAGCTCTTGGTGCCCCGCCGCGCATTGTGAGACTATGTACAATCATGTATTTAAGAGTCCTCAATATCATCCTCGACATCATCATCATCTGCTTCAGCCCCGGCGCTTTTCCTCACGCGTGAGCGAGATTTTTTGATAGCTGTATCAAAGCACTTGATCACAGCATTCAGATCCTTGAATAACGCTGCATCGTCGATAGTGAGCTCCAGACCAGCGGAGGTGGCCAATGGTGTTCCTTCAAGGCGGCAAAGGAATGTGAATGGCGGAAGCAGTCGAAATTGGTGTGTTTGTAGAACTGATGTAAAATAACGTGGACAGTGGGACTCGAACGAACGAGGCGCCAAAAACAAAATCTGATGCATGCCCAGCTCTCGATAAAAACAACCAATATTACCACTACTCAAGTCACTCCATATCAGGATGGCGCAACAGGCCCACCAGTATCAGCACTACGAGGTCAGGATTGGCCACCAGGCCTTCGCGCCTCCGAGCAGTTTTTGTCAGGATTTTGACTAGGCTTCGACGCCAAAATCCCAAAATTTCGTCAGGATTCACATCAGGCCTACCTACCTATTAACGGGGGTCCTGCGGCCGCCGGTGGCCGCCAGTGGCCATTGGCAGATGCTGATGGACAGTGTTTCACGTGGTGTACCATTGGGCGCCAAGATAAGATACGGATTCCGGCGATCACCATTGGTTTTCACCGGACCGCCGCGTCCCCGATCGCCAGTGATTGCCACTGGGGTCCACCGTACGATAGTGGCGACCACCGGAGGCCAGAGACCAAGAATGGGTTCATGAATAGCTCTTCAGCCATAAGCTGGACACATTTATGGACCCACATGCATGCACGGATACGAGTAACTTACCTTTTTTTGGGTTCATGTATATTTTGTTAGTATGTGGAACTATTTTGGCTCTAACGACTCAGAAACTAAATTATCAATTAATCAGGTTATCAGAGGTTTGAAGAAAGCTTATCACAAGAGTTTTGAGCCTCTACATGACCGCTTCAGACCCAATTGAACCTTATGTTTGCTGTATCCTAGCTTGAACCTACCGTGACATTCAAAATTATATTTATTTATCCCAAACAAGCATTTATAGGTGTTCTGAATTAATTCTATAGTAATTCAACACATATTTACATCTATATTGACGCGCAATCGGATCTGCTGCCCTGAACAAGACCCAACGAATGTTTACGCGTCACGTCACGTGGTATTCCGATCAAATACCGATGCGCGTTGACTTCCCGAAATGGTCTCGAAGGCAATGAGTTGGCCAGAAATGCATGGGCAACTCCATAGAAACTTTGTTCTCAATGAGCCATAATAGATTCCACTGGCCCACCCGAAAGGGTTGGAACTGCTGAAAACCGCGAAGGATTTTACTGGCCCACGGAAGGAAATTCGCCAGCGTGAGCCAATGAGGACCAGTGTGAACCGAGGGAGTTTGAACAAAATTATCCACCCACTTCAAGCTCCAACCCTTGAAATCCAGTGGCTCGTACTGGGATTCGGTGGCTACTATTCATTCTGCTATGACCCAATGACTCACAGTGAAGTCCAGCAAAAATCAATGGGGAACGTCGGTGGAGATTGCCTTGGTACCTTAGCCAACGAAGTCCAGTGGCCGCCAGCGGCGGCAACGTTGTGCGCCACCGATGGCCATTGAAACTTCATGGCCGGCCAGCGGCCGGCACTGGTTACTGACATCAGCCAGTGCCGAACAATGCCGATCACCCGAGTTGACAGCTCCGCGTGTATTACTGGAAGATAGAAATCTTCCACGTGCCAGTGCTCGGCAGTGGAGATCAGCTCGGCCAACGTCGGACCTTCAATCAAATGATCATGTTGAAAATCGCCGTACACGCCCTTGCCATCTATGTACACAATGTAAAAACCCTGTATTGGGTAGCATCGTGTGGCTTTGAAATTCCGCCATTTACGAGCCCTCCACTCATTTGCGGCATCGGTTGGCATCGACGAGACAGTTTTTTCGATGGGAAGGAAATGATATTTCGCATCAAACTGAGCCAATGAAGTTCAGCCAGGACTGCCGGGACAAAACCAACCGAGCGCACTTATAGGGTGTGAAATCGAATCCAACACTGTGAGTCGTACTGTAAACTGAATAGAACCACTATAGAACCGTTGAAGCAAGAACAGCATCAAACTTTTGACAGATCTCACTTGATTGGCGGCTGGCCTTGAATATTGAATGGCATTGACTCGGCCCAAAAAGTGCACAAGAGACAAGGACGGGCCGACATGCTATAAGTAGAAAAAAAAAACTATTGGGAGCACGGTCAGTTCCCCGCCCTCTCGCCAAAAATTTCCCGTCCATTTTTTTTTGTAATTCAAGTGATTCAAGCTATTCATGACAAGAAATTGGCCAAAAGGCTCATGGGCCTGGATGTGCCCTTGTATTATCGGTGAACGCGGAACTGGACTAAAATCGGGGGACTCATGTCTGAATCGGCGAGCACCAGGGTACATGAAAATGACATCAGATTGTCGACCGACAACGCTGATTTGCTGTTGACGGAGTGGCATCAACGATGAATTGTCCTCCACGATACAAAGGGGAAAACGAATCGAACCTGGGCATTGGGCGTGAATGTCGATGTACGCCATCTATTGTGCTTCGGAGCTAGCAATAACCGAGTACTGAAAATCGAATTAGTCGGGAATTATTTGCAGAAGGGAAGTTGGGATCTATGACCATGCCGACCAAGGCTGCGTCCGAAAAACTGAGATTTTGAAGACGGCCTGTTTGGACCAATATATACAAGGCGGATGTCACTTTGTGAAGAATCAAGTCTCACAGAGAATACATAATAGATCTCTATATAAGTTCGACTCGCGCTATCAAAATTCTTCTGCTGCCCTCTCAAAACGTCGCATCTATTCAGGCTTCTTCCCAAACACCGTTTGCTCAAGCGCCTTCCCATCCGCAAGCACAATCTTCTCCGTCCCAACCATCACCACCAGAATGCGGCACGTCTCCTGCGTGCGGTTGTGCCAGGCGTGGTTCGCCCCGCGCTGAACCATAAACTCTCCGGTCTTGATCGTCTTCTCGTCGCCCCCGTCGAGGCTGCACACGATCTCGCCCGAGAGGACGACGGCGTAGTCGACGCTGAGCGTGCGGTGCATGGGCGCGCTGGCGCCCGCGGGAATGTCCGTGATGCAGAAGAGGACGCCTTCGGGCGGGCAGCGCGGGAGGACCGCCGACAGCTCGGGGTAGGGCGCGGTGTTGGAGGCGGGGACGGTGGGGCTCACGTGGAAGTTCGTGAAGCGGCTGCCCGCGGGGCCGAAGGGCGCGAAGGGTTTGCGCACGTCGTCGAATGTGAAGATGGAGGTGCCGTCCGGAGAGTGCCCCGTAACGACGAGGCGGGCGTCAGGGAGCTGAGTGGAGGTGGTGGATGCCATCTGGGATTTAGGAGTGAGAGGATGTGAGGAGTTTGTTCGTTGGATGAGTTCGGATTCGTTTGTTGAGATGAGGGTGGTCCCTCTAGCGTTAAATATCCGTCGCAACGGCAAAACGGAGTAAATTACTTTCCAAAAGTAGAATAGGGGCATGCCGTCAGAAACGCGCCCATCAGATAGCCGGGAAAACGGAAGTATACGGTCCTCATTAGGAAATTAGAACGCATCCTTCGGGAGAGCTGCTACCTTTGTTCGCCCTCGATTCTCACTGTACCGTTGAGCGGGCTTGATCGACGGGAAAACGGAATATTTTGCCTCCAGATTGGGCAAATTTACCGTTCAGCGCTTCTCCGCGTCTGGCATCGCGGGTCCCCAGCTTCGGAATTCGTTGAGTTGCTCCCTATACCCTTTCATCCCATATTATCAGAGAGCTTCAGCTTGATGTTGTCGAAAAATAGCTCTCCAGGCCACTTCGAGTGAATTCGGGGTCTGTTGAACCGTGGGCGGGGAGAAGCGAATGTTGAAAATTTTACAGTTTGGAAAAAATATAGATTACGCGTATGGTCGAGACTCAAATGAAGGTAGGAATATTAGCCATGGATACAACGCCCCAGACGTACGGCCTTTTTATCTGCTTCTTGTAAAAAAGCACGCCCAGCATGAACTCCTTCCTTTTGCCACTTTTCTGTATATGGAAACTCGGGTCTCCGTTTAACCGCCAACTCTGATAAGTATATAGAGCGCAAACGATCCAACGCCGACACTTCTAAGTTGATTCCCCGACAGTACCTTTCATGGCATCGACCTCTACACAACTTCCCAACGCGCGCCTCGTCGTTACTGGGCACGCGCCGGACGGCACCTCCATCTTCACATTCGACAACACCCGCAAGCCCTTCGCTCCCTTCGGGCCCACATCCACCCACTTCACAAACCTCCACGCCGACCCCGCCGTCCCCGCGTCCAACACCGCGCCCTACCCCGAGCTATCGACGGTCCTCCCGCGCTGCCCGCCCGAAGGTGTCCTCTTCTGCATCACGGACATCCAGCCCGGCGCCAGCACGCCGCTGCACCGCACCCTCAGCACCGACTACGCCGCCGTCCTCTCGGGCGAAATCGTATTACGCTTGGACTCCACCGGCGCTGAGAAGACGCTGCGCGCGGGGGACGTCGTCGTGCAGCGCGGCGCGAGTCATGCGTGGACGAACCGCACGCAGGCGCCGTGCCGGATTCTCATTGTCAAGGTCGCAGCGGAGCCGATTGTGTTGGCGGATGGGACGGCGCTGGAGGCGAGGATATTTGGGAAGGTGTTCGAGGAGACGAAGGATAAAGTTTCCGAGGGCGACGACGAGGGCGGGGTCCACCGTGGTAAGGCCGACCTGACGGAATATAGCCAGCACAAGGTGCGCGCTGCTGGGGCGCTCCGCTCGGGGTGGTTCGATGATGAGCCCTCCGCCCGGCCGCCGACTGGGAAGGTTCTGTCCATTCGGCACCTTTGGACGACGTTTCACGCTCAGTCGCGAGTTGACCCTCCTCCCTCGTACAGTCCGTAGCATTACTTCCAATGTATATTTCATCTCGAGAATCTCAGGCTGAGGAAGGCTTCGAGTCGTATGTTGTGCGCCGAAGCACCTCCGAAAAAAAATGGGCATTGTGGGAGATGTACCAGCTGATGTCCTCCATTCTTTTCCGTCGACAAGCCAATCACAGGCAGATTTATTTGTCCAGAGTCCAGCAAACGAGTTGTGGAGGGCCATCGATTTTCAAGAAAAGAACGCCCTGGTTTGAGTTTCAGCCTCCAGTATTCCAATCGATGGTGGACTGAGAATCCCACAGAGGTTTCATTAACGAGAAGTACGTACATTCCATCCTACCGGTCGCAAACTTCGAAAGAAGAGGGAGAGAAAGAGAAGGAAGTGGCTGTGCTTTTGCTGTGCTTCTATCTCTGCTTCCATCCAGTTTCTCGTCCACCATCCAGCGACTATGGATTCCGCAGCTTCGCAGCTTGGTCAAACGGTGCCCCGGATCTGCTCACCGGCCACCCGCAGTCGTCCTGAACGTGAACAGCGCCCAACAAAACTGCGCGCACTTTGCTTGACTCCATCCGCGTATCTGGATTCCCGCGAACCATAAAACCTGGAGCGCCTTCTCGCTGCGTTCCAAAATTCAATGGAATCCCCACAGAATCCAGGCGATCCTACTTATCGTCGCTCTCTCGGAACAGGGAGCCTAGTCTTGCGCTGGTCGACCGCTGCGGACAAGGCGGGATGCATCCTCCTCTCGTGTCTCGCAGCCATGCAGGAGGAGGGAAAGAGACGGAGTGGGTCGTGCGGTACTACGATCCCTTCACGGATGACGCGTTTCACGCGGGGAGCTCGTAGGTTCTTTTGCCATCCAGCCAAAATAAATGCTGAAACGAATGAATGCAGTAGTAACTGGGCGCTTTGTGTCGACACCTCTCCCGTCGATAAACCCGCTCATACCAGCGGCGACACCCAGGGATTGATATCGTACGTCGACTCCATCCACATGGCGGCGGATTCCGCTCTGGAGCGCGTCGTGGTGCTCGTGTACTTCCTCCCGGCAGAGTTCGCCTTTGACGACGACGCGGTGTGCGTACCCGTCGGAAAGGCTCGCATCGTCGCGTGCAAGACCGCGTACCGCCAGCGCAGCGACGGCGAGAACATCATGAAGGCACTCTTCGAGATGCTCGACGCGCGGGCGACGTCCGTGGGCAGCGCCTTCATGGTCACACCCGGGATACCGGGATACTGTGCATCTTTGGCTTTGTCGTCCCCGTCTCCATTCCACCGATGCTAAATCCAATCCTCCCCTTAAATAGACCGCACGCATGGGTACGAGTACGCGATGAATATAGGCCGCGGCCTAGTAACGCACACCTCTGCCCTCCCCTTGAACTTCCGCCCCGCCGACACGGACACGGACACAAACCCATCATCCGCAGACGCAGCGTACGCCCTCCGCCCCGCCACGCTCGCCGACCTCCCCGCCGTCGAGCGCCTGTACCACGCGCAGCGCGCCACCCCCGACATTTTCCCGAGCGCCGCGGCCGACGCCCCCCTAAAGCACCTCCGCTGGGCCCTCGGCGACCGCCCCGACGCGTACCCCGCGCCGACCTACCCCGTCTCCCCGTTCTTCGTCCTCGAGAAACGCGGTGGTGGTGCCCAGGCGGCAGATGCGGGGGCAGATGCCGATGCGAATGCGGGGGCGGAAGTAGGGGCGCGCATCGTCGCCGCCGCGGGTCTATACATGTACACCCCGGCGCGGCGCGCGCGGTCGTGCACCCCTGCTCTGGGACGGCTTTGAGGACGCGTCCGCAGTCACCCTCGCACTCGTGCGTGCGCTCGTCCCCGCGCTAAACGCTCTCCCCGCCCCTGCCCCTGCTGGCGAGGCCTCGTCCACCAAGTACACCTTCCCGCTTCCGTATCAAAACCTGCCTCTGACCCAAGCGCACTTCGTCCCCCGACAGACCGATCGCCACCCTGCGCTGGATCCTCTCCGACGCGCACCCCCTGCGGCGCTGGCTCCTCGCACACGAGCTCGCCACCCCGCAGCCCGAGTCCTCGGCGTACGACCCCATGACCGCCTGGTGCGTCTTCTTTCCTACTGTCCCCACCCACCCACGCCCTCTGTCCGCGTT
Organism: Mycena galericulata; assembly: GCA_029289565.1. Lineage (NCBI taxonomy): Eukaryota > Fungi > Basidiomycota > Agaricomycetes > Agaricales > Mycenaceae > Mycena > Mycena galericulata. Next base: position 14,833 of record JARKIA010000146.1, read on the forward strand.
TACTGCACCCTAAGCTAATCGATGACACGATGACCGCAGGTGGGCCTCCGTCCCCTCCCTCCCGCGCTTCCTCGCGGCGCTCCAGCCCGCGCTCACCGCGCGCTCCCTCGCGCCGCGCCCGTGCTCGGGGGTGACTACTCCGCGGTCTTCCACATCGCGGGATCTCGGGGTAAGGGCGGGGGCGCGGTGCTGCGCGTCGCAGATGGGGGCGTGAGCGTCGACTCGCCCGCACGCGCACGCGCACCCGTAGGTGTGGGGCGAGAGTCCAGTGCGAGTGCGAGTGCGTGTCTCTTTCCTTCTTCCATCCCCCTTCCTACTTGTCCCTCTCCTCCCTCCCATCCTTTGCCTTCCCCCATCGCGCGCTTACTTCCCTTACTCACTCTCTTCCCCGTCCGACAGATTCAGCCCCGCCCCCACCCCCGCTCACGAACTTCTTCCTCCCGCGCGGCGCACTCGTCCAACTCCTGCTGGGCTACACGGGCTGGCGCGAGCTCAAGGCCGTGTTCCCGACGTCGCGATCGAGCCGGCGGTCCTCCCGCTCGTGGAGGTGCTGTTCCCGCGGCGCGAGGTTGGGGCGGGGATGTACCTCTGAGCGTGCGCGTGAGCGCAGGGTTTATGTGGATCTCGCACTCTGGGTGCGAATCTCTCAGGCTGGAGGATATATTACACCGGGTCGTGTTCGTGTATAGTGAAGGTGTACGGAATTATAAAAGAACGAAGGTAGATTTGATGTACTGGTATCAAAGGATTGGATTGGGTTGTGGTGGTATCGTATATCGTACATTTTCTTTCCCCGCAGCTTCGCGAGTCATAGATGACTGTCCGTGTACAGTGAAGGTGTACGGAATTATAAGTACAGGAGCCAAGATAGATTTGGTGTACTGGTATATCAAGGGAATGGATTGGGTTGTGTTAGTATCGTACATTTTCTTCTCCCGCAGCTTCGCCGGTCATAGACGACGGGTGATCTTGGTCTTGACTTTGGTGCCAGAATTGGATCCGAATCTGCGTTCAGCGTCCTCCTGCTTCTGTTTTTGCTTCTGGCAGCGCCGCGGCCACTTGCGGCAGAGGGCGTGGAAAGCGTGCTGCAGGTACGATGCTCAGTTAGCTCGCTCCTTAGCCAGGAAAGCAAGAAAGCGGGAAGCGGAATGAGGAGGGGAATATGCAACATACCCAGAACGCGACTCTGTTCCCACCAGCGCCATCCACTTCTCGTTCATCTTCGCTAGAGATCTCTTGGACGTACATCTAGAATGTCAAAATGTCATGAGGACTCGGGATGGGTGTTGACGGCCTGCGCGGAAGAGACGTATACATACCAAACGCGTGGCGTACGGGTTGCCGGGCTAGATTGATAGAATTAGACCCTTCGTCAGGACATAATAGAGACTCGAGGGAAGGAAGGGACGCGATAAGGATAGACAACGCACGTTCAGCGACTCGACGCGGGAGATCGGCGAATGGATCTCGTCGCGCGTTGTGCGGTAGTAGTCCGTCAGCGAGAACGAGTTACGTCCCGGCGGAGGCGACGAGTCCGGCGCCGATACCAGCCTGCGCAACTTCAAGCTGGGAGTGAACTTCCTTTTGGAAGGCATCTGCGTGTTTCCGTTTCTTTTCAATGCTGGGTGGGGCGGGGATGGAGATGCGATTCGGATAAGGATTATTTATGGTCGCAGAGATTCAGGGCAGCGGGGGTGAGTCCGCATTAGGGCCGCGAAAAGAGACTCGACACATAACATAAATGCCGTGATGGGCACTTGGATTGCCTATTCCGTTGCCTGTGCAGGCGGTATGATAGGTTGACGACACAGGCATTCGGAGCTCGGACCTGAGCGCTAGCAGCCAAGTACGGTTCCTGCAAGGAAGACTCCGAGAGTTTTGAGTCGGAGAGGATGAGGCCTTGGAAGCGGTTTTGACGGGCTGACTAGGGTACCCAGGGAGCCAGAGAACAGTTTATGGTGCCAGTATCCCGTGTCGAAGGTTGCTTACGCTGGATCCTTGTGCGTTCCGAATGTTTTCAAGTCCTCGTCGTGCATAGAGTTTGATTGCCAATTTATCGGCTTTGTACGGCAACACCCTCGGCCGTTGCCGCCGCCCCGCATCAATCGAACCCGCCCGAACCCGCCCGTCGCCAATGAAAAGTTTCAGCCAAGGAGGATTTATTACAACCTGTCAATGCTGAATATTACCAAGAATTTTTTCGCGTCAAGACCGCCACAAATCCTGCGGTGAATAACGTATTCGCAAGGGAAATCGTTCAGCCTTCTTCAAGTTCCTTCGAGACAAGTCATACGTATACCCAGAAACAACAGGACTGAGGACTCTCTGTACGCTGGGACTGGTCAAGCCTCCGCCGGACTCGGGATATAGGCATGCATCGAGCGAAGAAATGCGGGTATCAGAAATTACGCTGCAGCCGAGTGTCACTGCGCCGCGGCAGGCCCCCGGACACTACCTCATAGGTTTGTCCGGGATAGAGTAAATCAAAGGTCCGAAATGACCCCTACCTCGGTCCGTTTATAGAGTAAAACAAGCTCAGAACGGCCAAGGTCGGTCCGACATAGAGTAAATCGCGCTCCGCACGAGAATTTTTTTTTCAGAAGAGTAGCCCTCAGGACCGGCCAGGGTGAGCCGCGGGAGGTCGCGGCCTCATCGTCAGCGTTGCGCGACCCAATAACAGATGACAGCACTCGAAATAGGCTCACTGCTGATCCAAATAGCGCCAAGTAGACGTAAAATTTGAGCCCGGGAGAAAAAAAATGGCATTTTAATGGAAGGTTGGTCCAAAATAGAGTAAAACAGCGGGCTAAGGCGGAAATTTTTAGAGTAAAACTGCGGTCTTTTGGGTAAAAAAGCGGACCAACCTATGAGGTAGTGTCCGGGGGCCTGCCGCGGCTAGCTAGTAGAACTAACGGGCAACCTGTCGTAGCGACTATGCGACATCTTGGCGAGATGAACTGGAGAAGAAAACTGGAAGCGCTGTCTGGAATCTGGGGATAGAGACATCACGGCCGCAACCGCCCGGTGTCTACTACCGTCAAGGGGCGGACACGAACTAAACTCCCCTGAAGTTGGTGTGCTCAGCCAGTGACTCCGCGCGTAAATGACGAGTGAGGCTGCAGGTCCAGCAATGCCCCGCGATTAAAGAGACAAGAGTCACAGGAATAAGTAATTGGCTTTCCCTGATCTTCGCCTCCTGATCCCTGCTGCCGTACTGCAGAGCTTTCGACAGCCGTGAGCATCGCAGAAACCCTTTGGCTCCCATCAACCTTTTTCTTCGCAGCCTATCAAAGAAACCCTCGCTTAGGGACGACGCCGCTCAGTGGGCGAGACTTGGTGTAAATCGTGGTTATCGCCCGAGCTTCCTCGAGTGTGAACCAAGAAACATGTTGCGGTCTATGCAGGCGCGTGGATGGGCTCGGGCATCAGACGGATTTCCCTGCATCACTGCGACCGATTTCGTCGAGCCTGGGGGGCAGCGTCTCAGAACTGCGTATGTTTCTACGGTATTCATTAGTAAAGCCACACGTGAATTCAAGGTAAACCCATAGTGCGAACAGTTTTTTGGGAAGATTTCTGAACCTTCGCTATTCTAGGTTGAATCGACATTTGCTCTTATCATTCGAAGGGCTCAGAGGAAAATAAGATACGTTCTGTTATAATTTATGTGTGAAGGTTAAAACGATTCTACAGCACCAGGAAATTTGCGATATTCACATGTCCATTGAAATGGGCTGCACCGAGGACTGTCACCTTTCTCGTTTTGCCTTAATGTTGGCACCATTCTCGACGAGCAGCCTGACAATTTCCCGACGCCCCGCTGCTGCGGCTGCCTCCAGTGCGTTCGCATCTCCTTTCACATCTGCGCCATGCTCGATGAGCAGCTTGACGATTGACTTGCGTCCTGCTGATGATGCTGCTTGTAGCGCGCTTCCGAATGGACCTCCTTGCGCATTGATAGGAGTTCCGTGCTCAATGAGCAACCTAACTATCGCTTCACTACCCGCCGACGATGCTGCCTGCAATGCACCATGGTCTTCCCTTAAAAGGGCACCTTGCTCGATGAGTAGCTTGACGATCGCCTTTCGCCCCATAGATGCCGCTGCTCGTAGTGCGCTTCCCTGCTTCCCGCCTTCCGTATTGATGTCGGCTCCGTGCTTGAACAGGAGTTTGAGAATCGCTTCATGGCCATTCCGTGAAGCTGCCTCAAGTGCGGTGCCGCACGCTCCGATGCCTTTGGCATTGACATGAGCGCCCTGCTCAATGAGCAGCCTAGTGAGCACTTCATGTCCCGTCCATGACGCCGCCTGCAGCGGGGTTGCATACCGGCCAATTCGCGCATTTATATCCGCACCATGCTCGACGAGGAACCTGGCAATTGCCTCACGGTCTGCCCACGATTCATCCCACGTAAAGCGGCTTTCTCTCTTTGCTACAACGTCGACCTCGTGCTGGAGCCTGAAAACTGTGTCGTAGCCCACAAGTGAAGCCTGGAGCGGGCTGCCACAAGGGCCGGTTTTCGCATCTATGTCGGCACCATGCGCAACAAGCAACATAACGCTCGCTGCACGTCCCTCCCAGCATGCTACCTGCAGTGGGGTGCCGACACTCCCAGAATCCGTATTGACCTCAGCCCCATTCTCGAGGAGCATCTGAACAAGCAAATTCCACCCTTGGCTCGACGCCGCGTACAGAGCCGTACCATAACACCCGCCCTCTATGTTGACATCGGCTCCACACTCAATGAGTAGTTGAGTACACTCCATATGCCCGAAAAAGGCGGCCATCTGCAGCGCGGTGCCATAATGATATTGGCCTCGGTGATTGACATCGATGCCGTGGTTAAGGAGGAGACGAACAATCTCTGTGTGTCCATGGCTTGAAGCGATCAGCAAGGCACAGCTGCATTCCTCTCCGAACCCAAGGGCGCCGTTTTCGATGAGAGTTCGAACGCCGTCCAAGCGACCTCGTGTTGTAATTTGGTTGAGCGCAGGCCATAGCGAAGTATCTCCATCTTCTTTGATCAGATACCGGCAAGTTTCTTCCATGCAAAATGCTGCAGCAATCCACAGCCTGGTTGCTGTTCCAGGGATCTCAGGGCGACTCCCTGAATGCCGGTTCCATAGGTCTCGCCATGCATGACAGTTCGTCAGGAATGACAGAATCAAATCTCGTATAGATGATTCCGGCTGACCGCGCGCGTGTATAAGACAGTATTCGACAGCATACTCCAAGAGGGCTTTATCACGGCGAGGCTTGGAGTCAAGCCTGAGGTTATCAGGACCCTCGTCCCAGTGGTTGGGTGGTGGGTAACTACATTGAGGATCCTTGTTCAATTCCTCAAAGGTCAAGTATGTGATGCATGTCGTCGTGATCTGGGTGGAAGCGTGAGGAAATGTCTGTGCTTGTATCCGCTCCAGGTAGTCCTGCATGGTGTAATGAATAAGGCGGATCGTATCATCCTCTTTATTCATTATCACCAGACCAGCACAGACAGAGAGAATAGTGTCGATGTCCAATAGATTCTCCGGATCCAGCTCCGTGGAGCCTGGCTCAACGGCAAGTGCCTCTCGGAGTTCAGGGGGGCGCAATGGGCGTTTTGCGTGGGTGATCCAACAGAGGGTAAGCCAAGCGAGGTTCCTATCTTCTTCGCTCTGTCGGTCGATCCGGTCCACGACTTCATTATATGTGTGCTCCAGGTCATTCGGCATCGTCCTAAGTGCATTGCGGACGGCTTTCACAGACTGCTTTGCTGCCAGGGAATCGATGTGAAGTTTTGCGAGTAAAAACCTAATGTAACATAAGCTCAACCCTCCTATAGTAACATTGAAACTCACATTCCATCACTTCGCTGAACAATTTTTTCTTCGATCGCGTCTCGCAAGTCTGGGGAATTCTTGATATGATTGCGAAGACGAGAGGACTTGAGGATTTGTCCATCTAGATATTTTCGAACATCTTCTTCAGTCGCTCGGATTTCCAGGGTTTCTAGTCGTGACGTCGGGACGATATTTTCAATGTTGATGTGAGGTCGGGAAGTCAGCATCAAATTAACGGCGGGTCCCAGCGCGCAGAGAAGATGGAGTAAAGTATTTCGGTGTTCTTCCGGGTACTCATCCATCGCATCAACAAGAACGAAGACTTTAGAGTATTCGGAAATCGTGGAATGGAGTACCGCACGGTCCTCATCGACGGACGGCCTGGTGCGTGTTTCACAGTGTCGTTTGTGCAGGTCGCCGAGATGGCGAGGAATAGATTTTCCAAATACTAGTTGTCTCCAGAGACTTGCTAGGAGTTGAGAGGGAGTGCGCATGTCGGTCTCCTTGTGGTTCAAGTAGATGACTGCGACACCAGTGTTCTCGATATCCTGATCTGTTCGTAGATGGTCCACGACAATCGAACTGGAAACAGACTTGTTCGGTATCCTGAAGTTTCCAAGCTGATTTACGCACAGAAGCACGGTTTTTCCGGCACCAGCTGCCCTTTCTTTTCGGTGATTATATTCATCCCCGTAGTGAAGGCGCACTCACGCATTCCATGACACCACAAGACTCCTCCTTTACCCGATTTCCATTCCTTGAATGTCTGGGTTTGGAGCAGCCATCTACCTGTGCCTGGTTGGCAAGTGGCGAGGATATCTGCTTGACGCAGAAAAAAGTTGAGGGGTGAGTACCACTCTATTATCATGTTGCGTTCCACAGCTGTGGGAATACGTGAATAAGGAAAATCCAGTGCCCCACAATCGCCTACAATTTTGATACCGTTCTTGATTTTGAGCAACATTCTTAACAGATTTAGAAATATCTGATGTTGGTTATGAGGACAACATTTAACGTTTTGCGGGCAAGGGTTCGTACAGTTGCTTCCTATCCGTTGTTCTTCCACGGCGTCTTTGAGAGCAGACATTGTATCTATTCTCAAATTGAGCGGTGGACCACAAGATAATAATGTTCGGAGCATGTTACCTTGGTGGTATACCCGTTGGTCCCGACCCAACTGTTTGATCGATTTGATTGTATCTTGTTCAATTGCAAGGCATTAGTACCTCAATATCAATCCTCTCCCTCATCTCCGCGTACTTACAGAGGTGGTTCACTTGCTGCTCATCAACTGCATCGTTAACAGCGGAAGTGATATCTAGACAGAGATTCCCTCAATAACTGCCTCGCTCATGTCAACGACTTGCCTTGAGCGGATTCACTGGAACGAGTGAGTGTGATAGCTGGGCAAAAGGGAAAAAAAACGACCGACTGTAGATCCATGCTCAACCAGGCATTGAGCAGACTCTTGAACCGTTCAATGGCATTCAATCTTTCGTGGATATTTTCTTTTCCCCACAAAGACCACGTCAGGCGGCTGACAACTTTTCGAATACCGCCCACGTCCAGCTTCTTGACCAACCGCTCCATGACCGCCTTCAATTGAATGAGGGATTTCTCGAGCTCCTGTATTCCACCGAGGGACCCCGTAGCCCGTTTCTGCTCGATTCGCTTGTCGAGCTCCCTGATCAGCGGCTCAAGATTTCGAATTTCCAGTAGTAGCTGCCTCTGGTCTTTGGGAGCATCGCGGAAGTCCTGAATGTAATCATGGGCTCTGACTACGGTGTCGACGAGTTGCAGAACACTGGCAATGAGGCCGACAATGTCAGCCATGGGTGGAGAAAGGAAGAGACACACGAGGAGAAAGAAAGAAAGAAGGTCACAATGCTGTATCAATGCTGTGTGTCGCCCCATGCTGTCAACAAACTTTATTTCTGAATAGAAATTTCTCAGCAAGAAGAGCCGTCTGGGATGGAACCAAATCTAAGTTAATCCGATTGTCGGAGCCAAGATAATGTTGTATTGAGCAAGCGTATCAGGTACAGGGCCCAAGTCGGCCAGCCACGAATGAATACAGACAACGATGAGTGCCCATACTCCCAGAAGCATAAACATCTGCGAAGTGGTGCCGACATAAAGCACGGATGAACAGCATAGGAAAACTTTCAACTGTGCTGTAGAACCGCATTCCATAAGTCACGAGCACTCTTCTCCTTCAGAATCAGAATCGAAGATGCCTAACCGCGTGCCTCGCAAGGAAGAGCATGTGTCATCGCCCGCTGGCCGGGTAGATATAATCGCTAGATGAGCGGCTATCGCCCATCGCTGACTCTCGACTGGGAAGGTCAAAGCGGCACATGCACCACCCGAAGACTGCTCCTCCGCGTTGGCGCGACTACACGAACACCACGACGCTAGGTGTGAGACACGCCAGCGGGACCAGCGCCGGCTACAAGCACACTCGATGAGACCGTGAAGATGCCGCTCCTCCTCCCCGTCTCGGCGCGACCACAGTCGGGTGTGAGCACACGCGATGGCGGCAGCCGGCACGCAGAGACAATATGTAAGAAGAAAGAGAAAAGAGAATGATGGGATGACGCGCGGAGAGCCTCAGCAGTGTGCGCACCCGACGCTGAAGAGCCAGGGCGCCGAAAGAGAAATAGCTGGACGACAGCTGAATTGTTAGCCGACATCTCTCCACAAAAACGGAATACACGTACCTCAGCTTCGCCGCCCTGAGTGTGCCAGCCACATCCCATCTGTACATCATCGCGAATTGAGACCGCCGGTGCCAACCCCATCGCCCCCCGCGAGATTCTTCGTCCGAACCAGGTGGCGGGATCGAAGGGCGGGCAAGGCGAGCAGCAAGCGCACCGCGGAGGCTAGAAGCAGAGGAGAGGCGTCGGCTTTCATTTATTTGTAGAAACGAGACACTTACGCAAGTATCCGAAGGTACAGTAACCTCCGTACAGGTGCTGTGCGTGCACTGGGCCCATCCGAGCCGAGCTCCGTGGAGCATTCCTCCCGAAGGAAGACTTGGTGCCATGGCGCGCTGAGACCGCACGCACAGCCGCAACTAGCGAGTGCGCTTCTCTCCTTCGCCCCTGTGCCGATGCTCAGGCCTGCTCCCGCAGCCGCGAATCGGGAGGTACCACACAGTGTCGTAGTGGCAGAAGCAAGGAAGGACGTCGAAGGGAGTCTGGAGAAGCGGGCCCCGCGTCAGCGTCGAGAGTACTAAAAGACGGCAGGGTGCGTACTTCTCCCTCGTGCACTCGCGTGCAGCATTCCATATACGTCCCGAATCTACGAGTCGCAGCGAAATGTGGGTGGATGTCTTGGCCGTCCGCAGCCCAGGCAAATCGAGCGCTGGGTGTCTCGGCTCCACATGCCGTGGCGGAAAACGCGAGTGCGCGGCGCAGCTCCCGCTCCCGATGACGGTGGCGCGTACGGCACGGTCTTCAGAGGCCGATCCACCGGCGCTGGTACCCATCTCAATGGCCCGACGCCCATGCGAGTGCGGACATCCGTCCGGAGTAGGAAGCGCCGAGCGCCCGCCACGTCCGCGCTGCCGAGATGTATCGCGCCGAGGTTCTGCAGTCGATGAGGAGGGAGATGTGGGGCGTGTCGAGCGGGCCGTGGATAACTAGGCATGTGAGATGCACGGTGAGGACGTAAACGGCGAGCTTATCCCCACCCAGATGCAGCAGGCACTGCGGGAGCGCGTCGTTGCTCAGGACATCCGAGTCGACGTGAATAATAGACACCGTGGATAGAGAGGTGAGGGCGCTGCAATGAAAAGCACCTCAGGCTTGATCGCCAATGAGATTAGGCGACGTACCTTCATCTCGTAGCTCGCACGCACGACTCCTTCACGAGCGCCCGTTATCCTGCCCCGTGCCACCTAGTCTTAAGGGAGCGAATGTCGATTTACGCGAGGGGCCATGTACGTGGATGGCGGTTGCGTGCTCGCGACTCACGACTGCGAAGGCGCGGCTCCGTTCCCCTACAACGGCGCTCCCGTTTCGTGTCGAGATTTTCCGGGCAACCAGCAACGATATGATTAGATGAGGGAGCGCTCGACCGTGAAGGGGGGAATCTGGTACAAGACGTATAAGTACTTAGTCGAGTAGAAAGATGTAATGATTGAGCGACCCTGGATGCGAATTCTGGATACTGAGGACTGACCGGACGAGGCGATGGCTTACAACCGATTTCAGAGCCAAAGCATTGACGGTCTCAATGCACCGCGTAAGACAAGAGAGGAGCGAGGAAACTGGGAGATGATTAAAATGTGGGGAGGTTTGTTTGCAGAGGACTCACAGACGAGAAAGATTCGGAGGGAAACGTAAATACGCAGATAAAACGTGTAAACCCACCAGAGATTCAGTAGAATCCCCGACATGCGATCATCAAATTAGATGTGCCGCTTCCTCTCTGGGGTGGTACGGGCGACGATACCAGGAAGAACGTGCGTTGCATTTGGGTCCCTCAAAACGTAGAAAACGAATAATGAGAACGAAAATTCGATCTTCCACGTTTCGGCCTCAGGCGTCGATTACTGAGCGAAATCGGAGTATGCTCTAAGGGACCTGGGCAGCTCAAGGTCCTGGGGGTTGTTCTGATTACTCGAGTAGAGGCAGCGTCGGGTTGGCGTCGGGCAGGTTGCCTGGAGTTTGTTGTCATTTGCTAAGCAAATTGATGGCCGGCCGATGTGCCGCGATACGGCTTCGGAGTTTGAAAACTAAACGGAGCGATTTCTGAGTCTCTCGAGCAGCTGCATACCACCCCTCGAAACTTTGGATGAAGCTCGACAATCTATGACCCTCAATGTTCTGTTACTTCTGGCTCAATATTCACGGCACTGGCAGGGTTTATTTCTGGCTGTATCAGAGCCATCAGCCCTTGCTATCCTTTCCAGAATCAAGGGGAAGTTCGATATCCTCATAGATTTTGTTAGAGAACTCCAGGGAATTTTTGCCAGTGACCAGCATCGACATTTCCGTTTCCGCGCCTACATAATTTCCGAAGGCCGTGCGCTGGCCGTGCTACTATTACTAACGCTCGCTGCCAGCTCATGAGTAGCATTTCTAGCCTCATTTTCAAGCAAACTTGCGGCCTCGGGTGGTCTTTCAAAATTTCCCGTAATAAAGTTTCCACTTAGCCACTCGTCCAGCGCATCAGTTTACTTCTCGTCGGACGTCCTCTGACTATTCTTACTCCTTTTAAGGTGACGGCTCCGATTTCTGTATCCAGTGTTGATCCAGTGCCACGACTCCATGGACCGCGTTTCTCGATGAAGCTTGAATTCCGGCTAGGACTTATGGCATTTCCACTTAGCCACTCGTCCCGTGCGTCAGTTACTTCTTCCTCTGACTGTTCTTACTCCTTCTTGACAACGCTCCGATTTCGGTATCCACCACTCCATAGACAGCCATGCCATGGACCGTGTTTCTCGGTTGATCAAGCTTGAATCTTGTTCTGTTTGTAACGACCCCGTGGCCCAACTGAGAGTCGTTCTTGCGCAAGTTTCCTCGCCCAGCGTGACAGTTGGCGATAGGAAAAAAATGCCTGCTCCCTTGTGCTCCTCACTCACGAAGCGCTCACAGCGATGTTCCATGCGCGCTCGGGCGCATGATGAAAACGTTCCCCCCCACTGCTGCGTCACCAGGCAATGCGATCTTCCTCCATCCGCGCGTGATCGATACACAGCTCGTGCTTCCTCACCCCGCGTGATACTTGGCGTAAGTATTAAAATGCCCGCTCCCCACTCACGAAACGCTCATAACGATGTTCCAATTCCTCCTCGCGTTCTGTCTTGTGGCTCCGCTAGTCGCGGCGGGACCCTGCGACATCTACGCCTCCGGCGGCACCCCATGCGTCGCCGCCCACAGCACCACCCGGGCGCTATACAGCGCATACTCTGGCTCCCTCTACCAAATTATACGAGGTTCCGATAGTGCGACGACCAACATCGGCCCGTTGTCTGCGGGCGGCGTCGCCAACGCCGCCGCGCAAGACTCCTTCTGCGCCGGCACAACCTGTCTCATCACCACCATCTACGACCAGTCCGGTCGTAGCAACCATCTCACGCAAGCTCCTCCCGGCGGCGCCGCCAGTGGCACCGATCCCAACGGCTTCGACAATAGGGCCGCCGCGGATGGCGCACCAGTCACGCTGAACGGACATGAGGCGTACGGCGTCTTCGTCTCGCCCGGCACTGGCTACCGCAACGACGCCACCAATGGCATCGCCGTGGTCAGTCTATTTTCTTACCTCTCATGCTATATCTGCGTGTACTGATTGTCGTCAAGGGCGATGCTGCGGAGGGCATGTACGCGGTCCTCGACGGCACGCATTATAATGGAAACTGTTGTTTCGACTATGGCAATGCGGAGACCTCAGCGGACGACACGGGCAACGGGCACATGGAGGCCATCTACTTTGGTACGGCCGGCGGCACGGGCGGCGGCAGCGGTCCTTGGATTATGGCTGACCTCGAGAACGGCCTGTACAGCGGATCCACCGCCAACCCCAATGACCCTACGATCACCGAACGGTTCATCACGGCCGTCGTGAAAGGCGAGCCGGGCAATCAGTGGGCGATCCGCGGCGGGAACGCTGTGTCCGGCTCGCTCTCTACGTTCTACAGCGGCGTGCGCCCCAGCAATGGGTACAACCCGATGTCCAAGGAGGGCGCCATCATCCTCGGGATAGGCGGGGACAACAGCGACGGCGCGCAGGGCACGTTCTACGAGGGTGTTATGACCTCCGGCTACCCGTCCGACGCAACCGAGAACTCGGTACAGGCCAACATCGTAGCGGCTGGATACGCCACCGCCCCCCTGACGAACGGGCCCGCCATCACCGTAGGCTCCGCCGTGTCGTTCCGCGCCACAACGGCATGCTGCACGACTCGCTACATCGCCCACACCGGCGCGACGGTCAACACCCAGGTGGTCAACTCGAGCTCCACCAGCGCGCTCAAGCTGTCTGCGAGCTGGAACGTCGTTACGGGTCTCGGGAACAGCGCATGTGTGTCGTTCGAGTCCCGCGACACGCCGGGCAGCTACATCCGGCACTCCGGCTTCGAACTGTACGTGAACGCTAACGACGGCTCGAAGCTGTTCCACGAGGATGCGACGTATTGCCCGCGCGCGGGCCTCAACGGGCAGGGCAACTCGATCCGCTCGTGGTCTTACCCGACACACTACTTCCGACACTTCAACGCCCTCCTCTACGCCGCGAGCAACGGCGGCGCGGACACGTTCGATGCCACCGCGTTGTACAACAACGACACCACCTGGGTCGTCGGCGCCGCCTTTGCTTAATCTTCGGCATTCATGTATAAATGTATAAAGACCGGGCTTTGCAGAATCCGTTCAATGTACTAGTAGTCCAATGCTTACATCGGGTTTGTAAATAAACCTCAGACTGAGCATTATTGCATCAAGGAAAAAAGCATCGCTCTCGTCGTATCCTTGTTTCGTTCCTTCACGACTGGCAGGGCAAAAATCGCACATCGGGTACACAATCAAATTACACGCACGCTGCTGTCAATATAAAACCATCTCCACGATGTCGTCGACGATGAACTTGAATTTTCACACCGCCGAAGATAATGTTTCGACCGTGACAAATATTTCTGTGAAGACCATGTTGGAACTTGAGCTCCGAAGAGCCGCCGGCTGAACTTCTGCGCTGCCGCGAGATCTAAGCCAGAATTTAAAACAAAGTGCATTTGTCCTCGTATGTACAGAGCCGTACCTAACGTACCGCAGGATTATCTCATTTCTGTGGTCTCATTGTTGTGTACTCGCATCGAAGTCTGCACGTTCCCGTAGAGCAAGCTGGTCAAATATTTCCACGTCCGCCCGACCAAGTTGAACTTGATGAACAGCCACTCGATGGCTTAGCAATCTAATCTGATCAGATATGTTCTCAAATAATCTAATCTAATCGTTTGGGCACAACCTCCATCAAATGCGTACAGTTTCATTTGGAATCAAAAAGAGGCGGGGTCCCGGGTGTTGGAACCTTACACAGAATCTTTGACTGTCAAAGTCTGCCCGACTATATTCTCAATGTTCACGCTAGCTTTATGGAGAATAACGGAACACCCACCGAGTGCTTGTCCAGAGGCGTGAGTAATCGGCAAACTTGGTGATTATATGCCGGTTCGGTTCGTGCAGTCAACCCGCTCTTGTCATCGGCATCGGAACGGTTCCCTCGATAATCAACTGCATCCCGATAGTTTGATTTTCTCTCTCTTACATTATGTTCTGGCATTCCGTTTACCCGCGCTGCCACGTAGAAGTGAAGGCAGTCTCAGACGTCGGGAGCTGAGTGTGGTGAGCTGGCGCTGGGCCGAGCGCAGACTTGGGATCGACGACTGTTGGACGGATGGAAGATGCCGGGAGATACAACTGAGATACAGTCTGTATTTATTGTTGCTTCCCAGGATTGCTTCCCGCTGATTCGTACACAGTTTGTTAACCTTCTGATGATGATGCAACAACTCCTAGAAATTACAAAAAATACTTACCGATATTATCATCTTCCGCCTTCGGGCATCATTAATCATGCATTCTAGCGCTGTGCTGGAAATTAAATAGCAGTTATTAACTTTTGCCAGAAATTGCGGAGCCCTAGGTCCATAGCTAGCGCATGTTATTAACAGATATATAGCATTGATGCTATTATCGGCTATTTACTGCTATAAATCGATAAATAGCATGTTATATATGCTAAGAATGCTAAAAATCAGTCATCCACGTCCCACTCCTCGTTTTCAGCCTCCGCCGCTGTCACCTGAGAACGCTCCTCAGCCACGGGCACATCATCATCCTTCTTCCTGGGCAAGATGAGTCCCGACAGAGCCTGAAATTGAGAGATCCGCGGCGAAAATTTGATTTTCTCACGTGCATAATTTCAAGTTTGATCCGAGCCAATTCTTGCTTATTTCACGTCGTAACTATTGTACACTGTTCAGACAGCCTCTGAGACGTCTCTAGCAGTCCTTTGGTAATTTATAGCAATAAATAGCAGGCCTTCCTGGAGGTCTCCAGCTAGAAATGTTATTAACATGTTATTAGCATGCTATTTATTGTATGTTATTAACATGTCAGTTTCCAGCACAGCACTAATGCATTCGCCTTCGCCGCGCGGACTAAGAGTATGTCTAAGCCATTATTAATGTTCTATCGTCTTAGGCGCGCGACATCAGTAGTTGGCCGATTACCCGCCTCGGGTACATACGCGTTGAATAAAGCCCGTTGATTGCTCCCTGATATCCGCCGGCATATTCAAATGAGTGGTAAGAAACAGGACCAACGCGGGAGAGCTCATGGACTTTCAATTTATTTACAAGCGCATTTGAGCAATCAAAGATTCATGATCCCTGCACATTTTGGCCAAATATAACATCGACTTGAATCAAACTGGAATGATCGAAGAGGAACGCAAAAAAACGAAAAATTTTGGCGGTTCCGACATGAGCCGCCGCATTGTTCCCGAAGGCAACACAAGAGTGGCTCTCGTCTAGCGTGCTTCATCTGCGATACAATATCAGTGATCCTAAATATTTTCGTTCTGTAGACCATTACAGATTGAGCTGATATTTTACATAAACTAAATACCTGGAATAAATGGAAATCTTTCCCGTCGGTACTCCGACTCCTCCTCACCATTTGATTCCCCTAAACTTGAAGTATCAGGTGGCAACTTGAGGATATCCATCGAACCATTGAATCCGCCCGTCGAACCAATGCGATTGAGGGGTGTGGGGGGGTCTACGCCCGCGTGGGCAAACGCATGAAATCGCGGTTGGGTCCACGTTGGAGCCGCATCCGGCATCGCGATGCCAGTAATTCGCCGGACCAGCTTTGAGTGTCCACTACAAACCCCGCAATTTCGAAGTGCCATCCCGTCAAACAACCCACCACGTCCACCGCGACTCGGAATCGGATAGAGAAATAGTGTCAGTCGGGCCCGGACGTAACCCAGATCCGGTGCGCTCGCATGCAAACGAAGGGCTTACCTACATGTATTTCTCCAACGTTTAACGTCAGCCCATCCCTGCCTCCGTAGCGGGCGCGATGCGATCCGCGTGCATCTTCGGTACGCGCATGCGTCGCATCTATTCATTCACCCCGCTGAGGGCGGAGGGCGGAAGGCCGATCGATGCCCTTGCATACATACACCTCGACGAGATGCTCATTGGGCGGTAGAGCGCCACTAAAACCGACTACGGGGGCGCTGCACACCGGATGGAAGGATCGTGAGGGGCGGGCGCTAGGTTGAACGCGACAGGGTCCTACGTACATATGTTGGTGCCTGGCTGCGGAGGCCCATTTTATCCTTGATTTTATCAAGACAGCCCCATGAAGATTATTTCTGTTTGGAGCGTTGACGCAAACAGCCTCGGTGTTCGAAATGTAAAATTATTCCGAGCCACCTATTAGGGGAGGGATTGAACACCGTCTCAGAGATCGATATGACAAATGCTGTAGGATGAATAGTCAGCGCTAGCGTCGCCTCGCGTTAATTGAGGGCATACCGGTAGCTTGAAGGGAAGTCAAGGCAACCGGAGGTCTCAAAGTTGCGCGCGCGCTTAAATTTACACATTGTAGTAAAGCCAGTCTTAGCCAAGTAGAGTCTTTCAAGCTCACACTCGTGGTCCCGAGGGTCGCTGCCCAGCAGGTAGGTACCGGTGCCAAGCTATTAGACTAGTCGTCCAAAAGAGACGACAAGCGTTGCGATAAAAATCAAGCTCGACGCGCCAATCGTGCTGAGAGGAGCAAAAAAAGACAAGCGATGAGCGCAAATATGACGTCAAAAAACTTGACTGGCTCAGCCTGACGCTGTATGAAAAAAAAATCAGGATCGGCGCGCCAGTGTGCCGAGAGACCAAGAGCAGGCGGCATTTACCTCAAACAGCGGAGAGAAAAGAAACGATAGGCGACATGGGTTTCGATAGAAATCACGCTTCGTGCGAACCGTGCCGAGAGGTGCGAAATAAAATAAGCGTTATGTCGACAGCAGGGGGGGGGGATGGAGGGCCGCACCTGCGGGTAAGACAAGGGATGGTCGATAATGTACAGCCCAATAGATTTAGGTGAGGGGGAGCAACATCGGTTTCGCAAGTTCCGAGTCAGTGAGCCATCCGTCCGTCCACAGAAAGACCAAGGCCATCCGGAAAACGTTGCCGTCAACAGGAGAAACAAAAAATTCTGTCGCTTGCCCCCGCGGTCAGATAAAAATCAGGCTCGGCATGCCCGGGCAAACCGACCAAGTAAAAAAAGAGAGAAACAAGCTCGGTTTGCCCTGCGGGTAGATAGATACACAATGGGCGCCCAAGAAGGGGGAACAATCTCAAAGCAACCTGAGCGCGTGCGGATGAACAATTCGGGGATGGTATTGGCTGATAGGGCGGAGGCTCCTGAGCGAGGTCGTAAACGGGCCGAGTGTCGACAGCGGCAGCAGATAAGCGGTATGGTCGACAGCAGAGGGGGGGGGGGAAGACGGACCGCGGCTGTGGGTAGCATAATGTACAGCCCAATAGATGAGGAAGGGCCCGGGAGCAGCACCGGTTTTGCAGGTTCCGAGTCAGTATACCATCCGTCTGTCCACAGAAAGACCAAAGACATCCGGAAAACGTTGCCGTCAACAGGAGAAAAAAAAACTCAATCGCTCAGATAAAAATCAGGCTCGGCGTGCCAACCGACCAACCAAGCAAAAAAGACAAGCGCGGTTTGCGCTGCGGGTAGATGCGGAGTGCCCTAGGATCGCAAGGCAACCGGTGCGCGGGGGATCATAATTCCGAGGCTGTAGTAAGCAGGAGAGCGGAGTGCCTCAGGTATCGATTTGACCCTAGACCCGAGTGTGGATGATGCGCCGCGGCAGCCCAGTAAATTCTTCGAATTCGTTGAGGCGCGGGAGCTTCGTTGGGTGCCAAAGCCAAGCTATAGTGGTGCGTTTCCACCGCAAGCGGCAAATATGACGTCAAAAAAACTTGGCTGGCTCGGCCTGAGGTGGGTGAGAATCAGGCTCGGCGCGCCGAGAGACCAAGAGTGAGCGGCGTTTAGTTTTACCTCGAACAGCGGAAAGAAAAGGAGTGTGCGGAATTCAAGTTGGCGCGACAAAGATCGATATCAGCATGAGGCTCGGCGCTGACCGCTGACCGCTGACGTCGCTTGCAGGGGCGAGGTCGTTTTTTTCGAGGGCGAGCTCAATTCGCCGGGGAATGAGATTGACACTCGGCACACAGGAAGATCTGTACTTGAGCGGCCTCGATTGTGGACTCAGTCAAAGTGCAGGGTAAGAGGGCACGTACGACGGCCCACGGGCGCCGTACGATGCGGCGGGCGCCGCGATGTAACACCGCGCATGTTGCTACGGCGCCGCGTTTCACGTATCGCGGACACGACACCCTGGGCCCGGGTACAACTCCCCGCACTTGAAATAAATAAATCCGCAGTCAGTCAAGCTTAAGCACGCCTGCAGCCGACGTCACCGAAGATTCTAATTTCTTCATGGTTTCGAGCCAGCATGATTTGATGAACTTGAAGGCTATAGCACAGGAGGCGCCTGGATGACTCGACATTGGAATACGTGTACGAGGAGGCTGCGTGTCGTTGGAAGCTCACGCTGCTGTTGCTGCGCACTCGGCATTGAAAAAATCAGACACTGATGATCGAATGAGATGGAGGCGGTGCACCCCACTGCCACCCGATGTCATCAGCTTCTTGCTCTCCGAGTTTATTTATACAATCTTATCGATTCTTCAATCAATCGCAATCTGATATCATATCATATCATATCGACTCGCCCGCCGTCGCCGTCCTCCACGTCAGTGCCAGTCGTCGTCGGGCGCGTCATCCGGCTCAAGGTGAAGCCTGGTGAGGCATCGGTATCCGCGTCCGTGACCATGTCCGTTCACCGTGTCAATGTCTTGTCTTAATCCCTATCTGCCTCCGCCTCCTCGTCATCCCCTCGTCAACGCAGTATGTACCCGGGCCCCGATCATCATCCAGCACCCTCGCATCGAATTACTCGCTGCCGTACACCGTACACGGGACACACACACACCACATCGACATCCGCGATGATTGCGTCGACGTCGTACCAAGGAGAGCTGCTGATCATACTTATGCATAGGAGCGAGCGCCGCCGGCCCATCGCATCGCATCGCATCGCACGGTGGCGGAAAGTACTTGGCTCACGCGCATATGCATCCTGCAGGCTGCTGCCGGAACACAGTTATCAAAGTGTACTTTTCTGCGTGCCGCGTGGACGGTGAACCGGGTCGATTCGATCGCCTATTGTAAGTACTCTTGATTGTACTGTACGCCTCGCCTTCATGTTATTCGCTTAGTGCCATATATATAGACATCTGCAATCTGGATCGCGGCGACGAGTGGTTGGTTAGGCTACAGTTACGGACGTCCTCCTCCGCAGGTCTGGATCGGCCGAGCCCGGCGAGGAGGTAGGCCCAGACCAAGTTCCAACTTTTTCTTGTCAATGTCAATTTTTTTTGGTCGCCGGCCCGCCGCTGCCCAGGCCTCTAATTCTGAAGATTGTTCTTAGCTACAGTACGACAATCTGTCCACTCGTCGACGACCGTATCCAATGATCCTGTTACATACATACTTGGAAGAGAAGAAGTAAGTTCTTCCGATATTGCTTAGGAGCGCTTTAACCCCGCCCGCAGCTGCAGACGAGGATCTCTTTACTTATAATTCACGCAAGGATAGATGAATGAATCCCAATTCGATTGATTCCACTCGTGTGATATAGTCCTTTTTGTGCGTATGTGGATTGGGTTGTATATGTATAGAGATAGAGGTATGTAGAGGTAGAGTAGAGAGAGATAGATAATAAAAACGAATAAGCATAAGGAGGGTGGGTACGAGATACCGCCTACGCGGTACTGTAATCAAGCAAGCAAGCAAGCGGGGGCGCAGTCGCAGTTGCGCAAGCCCCGGATTGCACAAGCCACGCAAACGAGACGAGACCCCTGCATGCCCAAAGGCGAAGGGGTCTGCATGTGCATCTGTCTGAGGTGAAGGTCGGGCCGGGGACAGCGAAGTCCGTGACCATAAGAGTTGGGTGTATTTGTCTTTGCAGTAGAGGGGAAGCCGCCAACGACGGCCGCGCCGCGCGGCTACGCCGCGATCTCGAGCGCGTGGTGGTGCCGGTGGTGGTTGTGGTGCGCGCGGGGGATGGGGATGGGGAACGCGTGCAGGAGGTCGTGTAGGCGGCCGCGTCCACCACCGGCGCTCGCGTTCTTGCTGTGTGCGGAAACAGAAACAGGCGCGGGGGAGAAGGGCGCGTCGACGTCCATGGGCACGTCCGCGGCGTCCTTGCGGTGCGGGTGCGCGCCGCCGGAGGGCGACTCGGCGTGCGAGACGGGCGTGCGCGGGGAGAGGCTGCCCGCGCTCGAGAGGGGCGAGGAGGGCTCGAGCTCGGGGACGGCGCCGGCGCTCACGCGGCGGTGGTGCGTGTGCGCGCGGGGGCGCGAGACGGGGACGGCGAGGTGGTGCGCTGGGGCCGGGGCGGGTGCGGACTTCGCGGGGAAGTGGGCTCGATGCGCAGCGCCGGAGGCGACGGCGATGCCCTCGTGGTGCGCGAGGAGGTCCGCCTCGCTGACGGCGAGCTCCCAGTCGAGCACGTCGAGGAACTCGCGCTCGATGCGGCCGACGTCGCGCTTGCCGAAGACGCCCGTGCAGAGGGCCCAGTGCACGTTCTTCAGGGTCGAGTCGTTGGTGTACTTTGAGGCGGTGATGAGCGCGCCGAGGAAGACTCGTTCGAGGGCCCATTCCTCGAGGGCGATGGAGAGGTGCGGGCGCGCGCGGGCGACGTAGACGAGGGCGACGAGCACCGTGGCGGGGGCGACCTCCGCGCGGGAGAGGACGAGCGAGACGAAGGACGTGAACTTTTGGCGGTAGGTGGAGTGCGTGGAGCGGCCGCGGGCGGCGAGTTCTCCCGAGGGGGAGGAGCGCCCCAAAGCATAGTCCACTGTCTCGGAGACACAGTCAACGACGTATTCTGAGGAGATGAGATGAGTCATGGCAATTTTTTGAGGAGAAAAAGACATACCGATGACGGGTCTGGAGAGCTTAGTATCAACGAGCTGCATGAGCTCGGGAGAGTGGTTGGCCGGATCGACGAGGGATGCGGCGTGGACCGGGCTGCTGCGAGTGCTGCTGGGGCTCCAGTCGCTGTAGCTCGAGGTGGAGCTCGGGCTGGAAGACGAGTCGGAGGCAGGAGAGTACATTGTTGTCTTTGAAGTTACGGAGGGTGTTGTACTGCTCTGGGGGGGTGTTGCGGTGACTCTTTCATGTCTGATATATATACTGCGCGCTCGATTAGGCGTCTGACAAAAATGGGGTTAATCCTGACTGTGCTGCGATCGCCCGATGGGGTAAGATGACAACGCCGCAGGGCACCGCCACACATCTCGGTTCCCTTCCGAACTGACTCGTTCGCGAGCTCGGTTCGCTTTTACAGCACCGCGCCCTCTGCGTCCACAGGCCACCCAATCTACCCTGCTTGCAGGGGAGACGAGTATCCGTTCAGGTAGGCAGGGCAGATCTCTTTGGCGGACGCGACGCCGCCGGGATTGGGGATCCTTCTGCATGAATCATCGCATCTGAATCCCGATTTTCCGTGTACCCGTTTTCTGCCGCTCGCGATCGTGGCCCATCGCGGCAACCGACGTGTCGGCCACTCACCACGACTGACTCATCGGCGGCAACGGCGCGGAACGAGATCTGCCTGCGTATTCCGATTGCCGTGTCAGCTAGCGTGTGTCATCGGCTACCCGGCTACAATCGCAGTTCAATTCAAGGATAAATGGCGCGGCCTTTTGTTGCGGATGCTGTCGAGCTCAATTACTGCTGTATGCGTCCTCGATTCCCCTCATGAAGCCTTTTGAGCGTATTCCATCCGCCCTCCTTCCCCTCCCTCGTTGCCTTCCCTCTGATTATAGTCCGGCGGGATCGGCCTACATTCCCCTCGCCCGCGTCGCGTCGGCACTGATCTAAGATTCGCGACGTCTCTTTTTTTCTTCGGAAAACTTGCCGAAAAGCCGGCGACCACCCAACTCACCGGCACGTGTCCGTCGGTAAGCAATCAACCGACGAGTGACCCACCTTGGCAATTGGCATCACTGTCAGCCGCCTTAAAAAAAAAAGTCTTTCTAAGCTCGCAACCACGTCTCGTCTTTCTCAGCGTCTGCTCAGTAATAAGTCATTCCGAATCCCGAGTCGCGGTCAATGGTCATGGGCACGCACTGTCCCGCCCGAGGTGATCGCATCCCCGCGTTGCCAATGCATCTACATCGACGTCGATCCGGGTGCCCGCGTTACGACGAAGTCAAGTCGTGACTCGGATTCGGACTCGGTCTTGGACTCGGCGTACAGAGATGATGACTCGGTGTTGACTCGGGCTTCCTACAGCACGTATCTGTCCGAATAAGTAAGTATTTCACGTTCGTTTTGCCATGGCCGAATCCCCGCGCTCATCCATCCAAGACTCCCGCCTTTTCTCAAGTTTCAACACCCCCCATCCCATCATCACCACCACCGTCGATCGCCTCCCACACCCCCCGCTCTACGCCTCGCCTCCTTCCTCCTTCCTCCTTCTTCCTTCTTTCTTCTTCCTTCTAGATTCCTTCTAGATCTCCGCCTCCCTTCTTCCCTCGAATTCGAATCCACCCATATATGCATCGAGATACTTAGATAACATGTACAGATAACAAGTTCTGTTCTTGATAAGTAGAATATATAGCAGGAGATATCCCCGGGTACAGATCACCGTGTGTACGCCGGAATTCAATTCCGATTTACAGTACTGCATACTTGCAAATTGGGTGTTCGGAAACCAGGATGAATACAGAATGAGTCCGAACGGGCCGCGACGATTTTCAATTTTCGGCTTTGCAGCGTCTCGGGTCGACGCGGGAGTACAGAGCACACGGAACGACGTGCACAAAACCAACGGATGGATAATCTCTAGGATCGACATCGACTGTTGCACCTCACCAAGGACAGTACATGTACAATCGAGGGGTGTTCGATTTCAGCGAGCCCGCGAATACTTGATCCCATCTCTCTGGGTTCATGCACGATCTTTCGAAAATGTGGGTGCCAGGTGGGCGGGAGCTAAATTTACAAACACGGGAAGACTCGGAGGGGGAACGGGAGCGCGGGGCGGGGCGCGGGGAGGGCGGGCCGCCGGTTTGTTTCCTTTCCCCGTCTCCGTTACCGATAAGCCTACATGTATTACCGTAGCTAGAGTCTAGACCAGTGACGTCGAACACTCGATCTATTGTCACAGATCGACATGCTGGACCTTTGAAAGATCTGCATTTTTTTTGGATACAGTACACAAAGGGGTCTGGGCCCAGGCCCCATTATGCTATTAGCCTGTTCCCTTTGTGTCTCGATGGTTCGAGGACCTTTGAGAGGGAGTGATCTGATCTTGAGAAGCTTGACATGAGATGTGTTCTTTGTTCATTGTCCAGCGTGGGCACGCATCAGCTCGATCTGAGGTGAGCTGGGTCAGATATATATGTAGCCAAGGAAAAATCCAGGTCGGGTATGTACTATCGATGTATGGCCATGGGCTCGCGTGGGTTGTGGCCGACGGCCCAACGCACATGCACCCTGCGTTCTTTCTGATCGATATGAAAGACAAAGAGTCGTGCATGCGCAGGGATTCCAACATTCGTGCTACTCTTCGCGGTCGAGGTGGTCAACCACTCCCCTCTGTTTTCCTACCGAGATTTACCAGAGTTCCAAGAAAACAGCGGTGCCTGACTTTCAATCTTATCTTATCGTATCGCATGTGTTATCAATCTAATCAGTTCCGTCAGTACAGGCTGTACAGCCAAGCCAGCTCTCAACTGCGCAGCAGCCGGCGGGCCCACGTAGCCGCATGATGACCACAACAGCTTCACGTCCAACACTGCGGAAGTCTTCCAGCCCGCGGATCTCAGCCGTTCCGCAACTCACTCTCGAACGCTTGCGACAGGGCTCAGCCTCAGAGCTGTACTGAACACGATGGCCGAGCGAGGTCTTTTTCTGAGCGGGAGCTGCTGTTGGGAGTTTGGCGCCGCAGTCAAGTAAGCGAACCGAATACTTGTGTCGGGTGACCGACCTCGCGCGAATATTCAGGAAATCCCGCGAGCTCTTAAACTTCTCAAGTAACGATCCAATAATATAATGCAGCGACTCGTGAGGCGGACGCCGCACGCGGTGAGCTCGGTTCGTCTCTCCTCTTTGTCAAAAAAAGTTCATGTCAGTCAAACAGCGGGAATATGTAGACGCACAACATAGGCTGACCCCGGGCCCATCGACTGACAGAAATACTACAAAGCGCCAACAGCTCTGGGCTCAGGGGAATCTCAACAACAATGGAGCTCGGACCATCGACCCGCAACTGAGATACATTGCGACGCGCCTAGATTGTGGTAAACATCGTTCTCATTATGTTCCTCCACGGTCATAAGTGCGAATGCTGTTGACGCGGTACAACTGGACGCTCAACCGTACTGGGGCTCTTTCGAGCGTGTTGCACTTGGGTTCCATTTCCCATCTCGAACCGGGGGGAGGTTTCAAGCTCCTGCGCTCCCGATCGGATTGTTCTCTCTATTTTCGTTTCCTCCATTCTTTTCGCTGATTTTTAAAACTTTGTGTTTCAGTCTTCTACTACCTTGCGTTGCTCGAGTGTAACATCGGGTATCGCGGACCGATGCGCACTCCGTTCGGATCGCCCTGAAATTTCGGTCATCAGAACTCCAGCTAGTACCACATAGACCCCAAGTAGAATTGACGAACTCCCGCCTTCGATGTCTAAAGGAACCATACTAACACACCGACATCTAGCCCAGCCCGCCCTCCACGGTGTATGAGAACCCCGTAACTCTTCTTCCGCTTTCCGGTGTGGATCATGCACCGATGCCGGCTCAGGTGGGTGGGAGGCGACTCGCGCTCCGCCATCATCGGATAACTGGCCCTCGCACATCATGCGCGAAGATGCACGCGGATCGCGTCGAGCAGGCGTCGCTTCCGTCCACCACGGACGCAGGCTCGGAGGCTAGGCGGTAAGCGCTAGGCATTCGGCCGCGCTCCATCCCTCCGTTCGCACCGGATCTCACTCGAATGTCGACTCGCTTGGTGTGCCAGAGGCGCGCGCTTCTTTACCGGCCTTGAGAGGTTGACAGGTGCGCACATCATGCATGTCATACATCGAGAGGCATATCGGAGACACCGGGCGCGGATCCCGCCAGGCACGACGGGAAGGCACCGCTCATTACTTCTCAACTCGGAGTCAACCCGACGTCAAAACCGACGTCAAAATCCGAACTCGCTGACAGACAGTTGCAGGTCTTACGATTGTGCAGTTCGATGAGCAGCATGCTTGGTCGAGATTTGAAGTCAACTTGAAGCATGGATCCAATGACCTGCGGCATACAATGAATGTAATCTCGATTAGAGACCCGCCGCCACGTCTTCCAGCTAAATTAGGAATAAGGGAAGTATATTTACACCAGCCGCGTACTGGTCTCGCGCATCTACTGTCTTCATGTACTCACAGAACTATAGAATTGTTATGATCCCGTTTCGATGAAGCAGACGGGGGGGAAATGGCACGGACGCGTACGACAAATACGGCGAACCGTAAACGAGGACCCCCGACAATCACCCCAGATGCCTGTCCGGCCGAAAATTGAATTCGGATAAAAAATGCCCAAATTTTGCGAAATGCCAGGCCGGATTCGGATAAAAAAACTTAACTTTGAGCACGGATCCCAGTCCCAAAATTCGGATAAAACATACCGGGTCCAGACCAGGTCAGGTCAAATTCGGATAAAAAAAATTGTTGGCCGAGGCCGGCGAATGGCCGAGTCTGGACTCCGCCCGGCAACGCATTCAGCTCGGAAGTGATTCTAGCCTCATAGCACTTACGCCTCCGCGTCCCGCACTTGATCCCTTCCTTTGTCTGCTCAGTAGTTTACCCGAGCCACTATCCACTGCTGATGATGCCCTTTTCAAGAAACTGATTGAACGGTTGGGAGATTTCGTGGTACATAGCAGTCAAGAAGGGCGCACCCATGAAAGGCAAACAAAGGCGGCCGCCGCGAAATTTGACTCCGAGAACGAGGACGAGGACTTGCCTGAGTGTCTGAGTACTTTGTAGACAGAAGGGGAGCAAAAATTGATTTTTTGGCGATTTTTGGCGATTTTTTGGATGCCTGTCCCAAAATTCGGATAAAATATCGACCGTTTGGAGGCCAGGGTCGAATTCGGATAAAAATTTCCCGATTAGGGGTGCGGATAAGAAACCAAAAAATCCGGTTTTTTTTGGACAGGCATCTGGGTTGATTGTCGGGGGTCCTCGTAAACGATATCATCTCAAGCGGAGTTCCCGACGGTTTCAGTATTAGCGGGACCGGCTGTGTGATTCTACCTACCTACCGACGGACCTCCCGACGCATCAAACCAGTCTCGAGGATCAGCAGGACCCCGGATTATAGCCTCAAAGGGTAGCCCCCGTGCCGGACAAAATTTTGAGATTTTGGGTCCGAAACCCAGGTCCTGGATGGACAAAAATGAGGGGTCTGGGGCGGAAAGGCTAGGTCCTGGACGGACAAAAATCTGTGGGTTGGCCGAGTTTTTGACAGAGAATTTAGGCTTGAAATGACTTTTTCTTCTGGGAACCGCGTCAAAAGGCATACCTGCATCGAATATGACGCGAAAAATCGATCAAACAGGGTTACGGACGAAATTTTCAGGTTTTTATGCCGTGGGAACAGGAAATTACCCTTTTTGGACGCCTCGGCTAGGTCCGTGCCGGACAAAAAACGACCAAATCTCTCAAAAATCTCTCGAAATTTGTCCGGACAAAAATGGGCCGATCGGCCGATGTCGCGCCCTAGCCTCCAAAGGGATAATCAGGGGTCCTGGATCAGCTGACTATACATGATTTAGGCCCAATCAGGAACCTAATTGCCGGTCGCGTACTTCGTCGCTGTGGTTGCGGGCGCCGATGAAAAATTAATCATGACAGTGTCCAGCCAGCTGCCAGTTAGGGATACATACGCGACCAAATCGAATTCTGGTTGTGAATGATTGCTGATGCCCTATATAGGGATTTCAGGTTCTAGCTACATACTCATCATCAACTTGTAGCGTATATGTAGCTCTTCGCTGCGCTAAATAACAACAACCATCTCGGCACCTCGCACCGTCTCCAATAGACTCCCGGGCCTCTCCGAGGCCGTTATCTGCTAAACTTCGAGCCCTGCGCGAACTCCGACTGAACGACGACAATTAGAACAACAACGCGATCCCTGATAGAAGAAACGACAACCGGTCTGAGCTGTGAGACGCCGAGTCCGATGTCGATGACATGTACGGATGACGAACCGAACCGGCTTATAATAAATAATCAACTTCATGGTATTAGGCTTTGCGTTTTCCGTTGGCGGTCCGTGAAACTCCATGGGGAACTGTGTCCTTGCTGACGAGACGAAACGAAAGAGAGACGCAATTACGCGCGTTTTTTTCAGAACCTCCGCTGTCCGCATCTCAGGCGACTGAAGCATTTATTTCTTCCTCTAACTTACCAGTATCGATTTTTTTTTCTGGACGGGAGCGCATCACTAAGTAGTATGTATTTTTACACCTTCTTGATCGTCCATCTCAACCAAAGTAATTATCCGACAAATGGAATCGCGCTTCGGTTTGGGGCTCTGTAACGCTTTGGAGGGATGCTTAAGTAACATCAAAGTAATGTTCACTGGCAGGTACACAGGAACCAGGAACCAATGGCGATTAGATTAGATTGCCAAGCCATCAGGTGGCTGTACATATTCGCGTCTTCTCTTTCTCCTTCATTTACTTCGCATTTACTCACGCTCCAAATGCCGTGCCTCTGCAAACACATACCTGGAGAACTTCTATTTCCTTCAAGTTGCGACTCCTCGTCCTCTGATACTCTGTGCTAACTGCCCGTTCCTGGCGCCGCTGCCAGTGGCAATCAATGTTGTTAAGTCGGGTGACTGCGCCTCCTGGTTGAGCTTACAGGTGCTAGTGAAAATTTTGACCTGGCAGCCTTTTCGCAATCAGCTGCCACCCAGTCTTGGTGCCACCTAATAAAATGACCCACTGATCTTGAGCTGGCCCAACTACTAATACTAGTGTGCCTGAGCGGAACATCAGACGCTTTTAAGATCCGACATCTCGAGGCGCTTGCCAGCCACTGATGCGGCTTTAACGCCTAGACACCAGCATACAGAATGAGGCGTGCCTCCGTCGCTGATTCAATCTCCAAACCATCAGGCTCAGGAACAACCGAGTCCGGTCTAACTCAGACGGTTGACTGGGCTCCATCAGGCTCCATCCAGTTTGTGGACCTATGGACTCGTCTCATGTTGACGGTTTCCACCGGTACAGTCTCATTTTCGCTGTTGAGTATATTCACTAACACAACAGTTGATCCATTGCATTGGGTTTGGTTCTCAGATTGGAACTCGATCAGGGGTCTCGGCTAACCCATCTGATTCCGCATCGACGAAGGCGGCGAGCCAATCTCCTCGTATTGTTGGACGATGACCCGGTTTTCGCTTTCCCTCTAGGTGTGTTTGAATACCCAGATTTCCACTCTCAACATGCAAATCTTCAAAATCTCCCCAGTGATCTCTGGCTCGCGGAGCAACAGAGCTGCTTTAATCTTTGAACATATTCAAACAGCTTTGTGGGTCCGCCGCGCTCTGGTTGTGTCAAATGAGCCAACTATCTACACTCTATAGCTACTACGATCAAACTACTTATGATGCCGGACCTCTCTATATTGTAAGTACTTAACAATTTCGGATGGCGAACAAATCCCAAGCCTCGATATTATCGAACCATTTGCTGCAGTCGCAACACCTTCGTTTTCTCGGGCGTGGAGTCCATCCCCGAGTACTTACCTTGCGCAAAGAATTCTTTGGACGACTCTCAAAGCCTGGGAATGTGGAGGTGCTTGGGGCGCTGCGCGTGCTTGTCGGAGACTCGATGCTATAGCGCTGCTGTCATCTCTTCCACCATGGCAGACGTCGTTGGCCTCATCGCTAGTGTTCTCCAGCTTGTCGACGTCATCGTGCAATCCAGGGACTACGTCAAGGGTTTCCGGGACGCGCCGAAAGATCAGCTGGCCCTGCTTCACGAGATCCAGGGTCTTGAAAATCTCTTCAGAGAGCTGGACAGGCGAATCAAAAGCAATCGGATCTCGGGGCACGCCATGGATGATCTACGAGAATCCCTAGTCCAGGTGAGGGATACGATGAAGCGGTTGATAAAAAAGGTAGACTCGGACGGTATTTCAAAAATTTCGCGTCGTCTAGTTTGGCCGCTGTGGGGAAAGAAAGACGTGCAAGAGGGATTGGACACTATTGAAAGATTCAAAAGTCTATTAACCATATTGTTGGGGATGGATTTGTCGTCAGTCGTCCCATTGACAGCCTTCTCTTTTGACTCATCCATTTCTAAACTCAGGGAGTCTGCTCAAGGTAACGTACATGAAAAGTGACCATAAAATCTGACCGCGAAAATGACGATAGATCTCTCCTCCGCCGTGCAGGATGTCGCGGACACGCAGCTGACCATCCATCGCGGTTAGAGACCGAGTGCAGATACTGTAACATGAACCGGGTTAATCATATATGCTGCAGATATAATTACATCCGTCGAGAACTCGGCTCGGAACCAGCGGGAATACCACGGCCGTGAGTGTCTCAATCTACTATCTTGCATATCACCTAACCACCTTGGGTAGATACAATAGCCGCACTTCATGAATCAACCGAGGACCAGCGAATCTCCAATAACTGTAAGATTTGTTCTTCAGAATAAGTGCGACCTAGTTAATAACGAGGAACCAGATATCTCCAAGTCCGTGAGGAACGTTCAGCTGCATCACGACGGTAGACATTTACCAAAATCGCACGTCTATGTACTAATGTTCACAAAGCCGTAAAGCGTGATGTGATAATAGAGTGGTATTCGCCGCTCAACTTCTTCCTGCGCTAGGCGGATATACTCGCCACTCGCCAACTAGGTACGGGTGAATGGCTTCTGGAAGAAAGCACGTTCAGCCGATGGAAATCGGGGACAGGAAAAATATTGTGGTGTCGTGGAACGCGTGAGTGTATGTTTGTATTACTTCCCTCCACGGACTGAAAATAACGAACAGCTGGTGTGGGGAAAACCGTTCTTGCGTTGGTGCTCCAGAGTGGGATTTCACACCATCCAGCTGATCGTTTTGTGCAGTTCAATTGTCGTGGACCATCTCACAGACATTGAAAATGTCGGCGTCGCCGCCATTTACTTGAACCACAAGGAGACTGATATGCAGTCACCTTCAAACCTTCTTGCGAGTCTTTGGCGACAATTCATTTTCCAGAAATCCTTATCTCCCGCGGTAAAAGAGCTCTACGAGAAACACCACGAACGTCGTACCACACCATCGGTCACCGAAATCCGCACCATACTTCGCTCCACAATTTCTGAATACTCTCGAGTGTACGTTGTCGTTGATGCGTTGGACGAATATCCGCAGGACCAGCGGGATACTCTTCTCCGCCATCTCTTGGAATTGCAACCCCTCGTTAACTTGCTCTTCATGTCGCGTCCTCACATCAAAATCGACCACGTTATCCCAGATCTCGAAATTTTGGAGATCCGTGCAACAGACCATGACATTCGCCGGCATATAGATGCACAGATCGTCAAGTCCTCCCGGCTTTCGAAACACATCCAAAACTACCCAGGCTTGAGGGAAGAGATCGAACAAACAATAATTCAACGTAGCGACGGAATGTGCGTGACTACTTTCGCATCACCGAAATTCAACTGATTTCGGTTTGCTCTAGGTTCCTACTCGCCAAACTTCATATTGATTCCCTCGTAACCAAGCACACTGTCAAAGCGGCTCGGGACGCTTTGAATAGCATGCCTCGCGGTCTAGACAACACATATGACGAGGTCGTGGAAAGAATCAACCGCCAGAGCGAGGACGACAAGGACCTAGCTTGGCTTATTCTCGCTTGGATTACGAACGCAAAGCGACCGTTAAGGCCGTCCGAGCTCAGAGAGGCCCTTGCCGTTGAGGCAGGAGCCACAGAGCTCGACCCTGATAATCTCTTGGACACGGAAACAATTTTATCCGTCTGCGCTGGTCTAGTAGTACTCAACGAGGAGGATGATATCATACGCTTCATCCACTACACCGCCCAGAGCTACTTCGATCGTGTACAGGACAGGGTGTTTCCCCTTGCGCAAGTGGCGATTACAACGACTTGCATCACGTATCTTTCTTTCGGCATATTCACGGATACTCATGATCCGTGGAGCCTCTTCCACAAACACCCCTTCCTGGATTATGCTGTTGAATACTCACTGATTCACGCACGCGGAGAGCCGGAATCATGCATCAGACCTTCGATTCTCTCCTTCCTGGAAAACTGTTTGGTACTCCAGGAATTCTGGAGCTGGAAGCATCCCGATAAGATTTTGGCTTCCGCGGTCACTCAGCTGTCGATCGCTGCATTCTTTGGCCTGGAGGATATTTGTCGGCACATCATGGATGAACCGAGTTTCGCATCCCACTGGCAGCGCGATAGGTCTGACGGGCTCACCGATTCGGAGATAAAACGCGAGGTGTATGGGAAGGCACTTCAAGCGGCGGCATCCCAGGGACATGCCTCCATTGCCAGGCTGCTTATAGAACGCGGCGCGGACGTCAATTTGCAAGCCGGGACGCCCAGTGCATTGCGAATAGCAGCTTTGAATGACGATGAAACAATGATGAGCCTGCTTCTCAACCACGGGGCCAACACCAATGAAAAGGGTGGACCTCGCTTGCGCGCACTTCTTTTGGAAGCGTCGGAGAAAGGGAACGAAGCCACTGTCAAGCTGCTCATCGAACACGGCGCCGATGTCAATGCGCAAAATCAATGGTACGGCAGCGCGTTGCAATCTGCCTCGTCGATGGGGCACGGAGCGATTGTCAAGCTGCTCATCGAAAACGGGGCAGATGTCAATGCACAACATGACTGGTACGGGAGCGCACTGCGGGGAGCTGCCTTGATGGGTCATGAATCCATTGTTAAGCTGCTTATCGAGTGCGGTGCAGACGTCAATGGAGAATGTGGGCGGCAGGGAAGCGCCCTGCAGGCAGCTATCGAGCAGGGGCATGAAGGGATCGTCGAGCTGCTCATTGCACACGGCGCCGACACAAGTAGAGAAGGCGGATGGGCGCCTCGTGCGTTGCCGCCGACATCAGCGACAGAATTGCAAGCTATCAGATTACTTATTGCACACAGTAGCGACGTAAACAGGCAAGTTCGATCCAGCCCACCGCAACCAAAGACGCCAGAAGTACGAGGCTCCCGTCGTGCCGGAAAGCAATAGTAGCCGGATCAATGTCATGAACGTGCTGACGCGCAGGCCCCAGGCTCAGTTCTAACTCGACACACCTACCCTAACAGTAACACGTCCCTGACGTGCCATACATATTACATACCACTGCGCGCCACGCCATCACGTGGCTCATTCAACATGTCAGCCACGCATATTCAAGTTCGTCGTTTCTGATACATACTCCGTGTGTACATATGGCCATTTGCTACGAATTGACCGGAGATGTTGCGGAAATGTCTGATAAAATTTACAATTGTCAGGGACTGAAAAATTCTGCCATTTTGAACAGGACATTTCAAGATTTAGCAACAACTGGCAGCAGTTCTTGCCAAATGGCAATGGGGGATTTTTCTAGCGTCACGGTTTGTGTCCTCACTGAATCGGTGGGTGACGGGAAACACGTTATTTCATCCGCTGTGTCCGAAGGAGAGTGGCCTGCGGCGCCAGCCTCGATAAGTAAGCGCACAACTTCCACATGGCCCCTGGTAGACGCTTCTTGAAGTGTAGTGCATTCTCCATCCTCCGAGTGGATTTTAGCCCCATGATCAAGAAGAAGACCAACCACCTCAGTCCTCCCCAGTCGCGAGGCAATCTGCAGTGCAGTGCCGTATTCTCCGGCCTCTGCATTGACATTGGCTCCCTTCTCAATGAGAAGTCGAGCTATCGCCTCGCGTTGGTGGAAAGAGGCAGCCTGTAAGGGTGTGTTTTTTGCTTCCGATCTTGCCTCGATGTCTGCACCTTTGTCTAAGAGTAGACAAGTAATTTCGTAGTGCCCATTCCCCGCAGCCAGTGCAAGTGCGGTCCACCCTCGCTCTCCTGGGTCGTTCACCTCGGCCCCGCAATTGATGAGCAAATGTGCAACCTCTGTATGACCGCACGAGAGGGCCGCAGCAAGGGCACTGCCATGCGCTCCTGCCAAGATGCTGATTTCCGCCCCGTTCTCAATCAAGCAGGATGCGATCTCGGTATATCCCCCAAGTGATGCTGCTCGAAGTGCTGTGCCGTACGGTTCACCCTGAGCATTGACATCGCCACCGTTTTCGAGGAGAGTGCGAACAATGGCCAAGTGCCCCTTCACTGAAGCCGCCTGCAATGCTGTCCCATATATTTCTGCCTCCGCGTTGACATGAGCGCCGTTCGTGATGAGGAGACGGACAATATTCTCTCTGCCGTAGAACGAAGCTAACTGCAACAGCGTGCTTGGCACTTTCTGTTCATTAACGTCGACTCCCTTCTCGAGAAGCAGGCGAACAATATCTTCATGTCCTTCTCCCGAGGCTTCCCTCAGTGCGTAGTCGAGATAATTAAGACTGCCTGCGCTCTCCATCAGCAAACGGACCATTTCCGTCCGACCATTCAGGATGGCGGCCCTGAGTGCTTGCTCGTCAAATCCATCCTCCGCTATGAGGTGGGTTGCAATCTCCCTGAGGTCAAAACATACAGCGAGGCACAATCTTGATGGCGAAGGACCACCGGCGAAAGGGCGATCCTCCTCCCACTTTTTGCTTGGCGTCCATTCCCAATTTCCGAGAATCCGGTCGTGAGTAAAGAGGTGAGACCGTGAGAGTGCCTGGGTAAGGAATCGCAGAATATCGTATTTGATGCGCAATTCTGGTTGTCCGCGAGCATGAACCAAGCAATATTTCCATGCATAATTCGACAGGGACGGGGCTGGTATTCCAAGGCGACCTGAGGACCTGTTCGCCGAGTAGGTAGGGAGCTCTTTCCTCATCCGAGTGCACACCGAAATGCATGCCATGGTTATTTCGGTTTGGGCATCGGGAAATTCCTTTCCTTGGATCCCATCCAGATACACCTGCGTAGTATAGTGGATGAGTCGAACCGATCCATTTTCCTCGTCGACGATGACCAAGCCTGCACAGACGGACAGGACTATGTCAATGTCTAGCATGTTGTCGGGATCGAGATCTGGGATGCTTGGCTCGATGGCCAAGGCCTCGATGAGCTCCGAGACATGCAGTGGTCTCTTCGCATTGGAAACCCAAGAAAGGGTTCGACGAGCAAGAATACGGTCCTCTTCACTCTGCCGATCGATCCGTTCCATTATATCGTCGTAAGTGGTGTTCAAGTTACTTTGCATGCCGTTCAAGGTCTCTCGGACTGCCTTTGCGGTTTGTTTATTCACTAGGGAGGCAATATGAAGTTTTGCAAGCAGAAACCTATAGAAGCGGTCAGCATTGAGTGTTACTATGGAATGAGAATCACCGACATCCCATCACAAGTTTGAACGATTTGTGATTCGATTGTCTGCTGCAAGTCCGGGGAATTTCGGATGTGCCGTGAAAGACGAGAAGAGTTCAGGATCTGGGCATCGACATATTTTCGAATATCGTTTGGGATGGCCCGGATTTCCAAGTATTCGTGGGCCGCAATGATATGGTCAATCGTAATATGCGGCCTGGAAGTCAACAATAAGTTGACAGTCGGTCCCAGGGCGGAAAGCTTCCGGAGCAAAATGTCACGCTGCTCCTCGGGATATTCGTCGAGCGCGTCTACGAGAAGGAGAACCTTGGTGTATTCTGGAACTACGGCTCCCACTATGTCGTAGATCTCTTCCACGGATGGCCTGGTACGCGGCTCGCGGTGCTTCTCGTATAGCTTATACAATGGTAGAGATAGTGGCTTCTTGAAGATGAGCTGTCGCCAGAGACTCGCCAAGAGATTGGGTAGGGATTGTAGACCAGTCTCTTTGTGGTTCAAGTAAATCACTCCAACACCGATGTTTTTCTCCCCAAGTTCGGCTCGCAGATGATCGACCGCAATTGAACTAGTCGCAAATCAGTTATGATCTCTAAATTTCATCGGCTAACTAAGTCGTTCGAATGTCGAGGAACTCAAAGGCACGAGAATCACTCAAAGATCTTTGGGAAGAGGAGGCCCAGGACCTTCCAGGTTCTGGGCTCTCTGTGAGTGAGGAATTCGAATGGCCACTCCAATGTGGATATCTGAATACCAAGACTCAAGGGTGAGGAGGGTGGGCAGAAAAGGTCGAGAGTGTGCGAGGAGAGAAGGAAATTGATCGACTTATTCGGCACACTCCTTAGTCAGCCGGCTTTGCGCTCAGCCTCGCAAGCTCCCCTGAGCTCAAGCTGTCAGCTAACTAAGTCGTTCGAATGTCGAGGAACTCAAAGGCACGAGAATCACTCAAAGATCTTTGGGAAGAGGAGGCCCAGGACCTTCCAGGTTCTGGGCTCTCTGTGAGTGAGGAATTCGGATGGCCACTCCCACAAACCAAGGGAATGAAATGACCGAACGTCGGCATCCGAGAACGACAACCCACCAAAGATCATTGAGAGACTCACCTCTGAATGAATCACCAACACATTTGGGATTGATTCAAGGGCGTGATTGGAACAACAAGAGCGGATCGACCGTGGCAGTAAATATAAACTGGGTAAGGCAGTTAGTTGAATTCACAAGAAGGATGAAAAGTCAAGATTGCGAAAACAAACCACCAAATGGGTCGGCAATCCGCTTGTGCGTTAACAAGCACCAAATGGGTGCGCAATAGAGCAAACACCAAATGGGTGTGCAATGGAGACCACCACCATGGTGCAAAACAAATGCCAAATGGGCGTGCAATAGAGACGTCAAAAGACGTTGAACAAACACCAAATTGGTGTGCAATTAAGACCACCACTTGGGTGTTTAAACAAACGCCAAATGAGCGTGCAATGGAGACGCCCCACGGGCGGAATCACCGCACAGTGCGGTGCCTAGTAAGGAAAAGGCCAGTCCAATAAACATAGAATAAAGACTCACCATAATTGTACAATGTAAATCACCAAGGTATAGAGAAGCGCTAATTGCGAGTGCAATTTACCGCACCGTGATGGGGGTCACTGCAGAGGGAGCAAATGTGGACGGCATGGTTGTTGCCCGAGGCGTCGCAGGAACCACAGTTGTAGCGCATGCAAACCGGCCGATTATCGTGAATGCGGAAAAGGCCTTCACGGGTTGCAGTTATGACAAAATTGCGACCATGCCTGCTTGGGTTAGCCTCTGCACACCTAACCGCATTATGCCCCATCCGTCCGCAACGAAAGCAAAGCACCGAGTGCGACGCTTCATCTCGTTCATAGGGCTTACGGCGCTCCGGTTTCTCCCTTCCAGAACGTACGACACCGGATGAAGAAGAGTCCGGGTCCTCGTCCTGTTCAGAGCTCGACATAAGGAGCAAGTTCTTGGCGGATTGCAGAGCATCGCGATACTGGGGATCCTGGACGTCGATGATGTATGGTTTGGTGAAGAACTGAGCGCGTATCTTCTTATCGAACACCTGATATGCGGCAAACCAGGTACTGAGATCCGGGTCGCTGAGAATCCGATTGTAGTGCTCCACGAAGCCTCGAAAAATCCGTGCACCTGCAGATGCTTCCAAGAACGTGAGGAAGGTGTTGTAGCAGGTCAGGAAGGTCGCCTGGTCCAAAGTTTCTTCGTCTGGGAATTCCGAGACGTCGATAACAGTGACCCTGGTCGTCTCCCCAGTGCCATGCTTAACCGTCTTCACGTTGCCCGAGCGAAGACGCTCCAGGGACTGTGGGAGAAACAAGGTCAAGGGGGGCGATATTCCGTTCTTCGCCAACGAGAATACTGCGTCCGGGATGCTGTTGTCATGCGCCTGGAAAGAATTTTTCTCGGCAACGGCATCTTCGAAGAGCAGCCTGTTTAAGGAGTGGGCAATGTGGGGAGGGGCCGTTTTCTGGGCCCCAGAGGTTCCAGGCCTGGACCTTTCTTGGACAGAAGCGACCGTGAGGAAAGGGGTCAACTCATCTGGCTCGTCCTCCGAAACCTCGTTATCTCCTTTGTCCCTTCTTTCTTCCCTCTTCTCATTTCGTCTCTCTCGCGCTGCATCCAGTCGCTGTAAGATCCCGACAGTCTCGGGAGGCAAAACGAGGCTCCCTCTTGCAATCCCTTGGATAGGGGCTCCCACAGAACTGATGAATGGGCTAGTTTGGCCAGAGATTCCATGGGTTCCAGGAGCCATTGGAGAGGATTTTGTTGATTTGGCTGGAAAAGTAGAACCAAAGACAACGCAGTTCAAACCAGAAAAGGTCGAGAGTGTGCGAGGAGAGAAGGAAATTGATCGACTTATTCGGCACACTCCTTAGTCAGCCGGCTTTGCGCTCAGCCTCGCAAGCTCCCCTGAGCTCAAGCTGTCATATGTGAAATCCGCACCAGAGTACCGTTTTTCCAGCGCCAGCTATGCATTTTCGCGTGACCGAGATTAGCTCGCGAACAAGGCGAAAGAGGACTGGTTACTCACGCATTCCGCGACACCATAAAGTTTTCCCTGTCCCGGATTTCCAGCTCGTGAATTTCTCATCTTCCAGGAGCCATTCACCCGTGCCCTCTTGCCGAGTACCGAAAATATCGGCTTGGCGTACAAAGAAATTGAGCGGGGAGCACCACTCTATGATCTCATCGCGTTTTGCAGCTGTCGAGATACACGAATGGGTGAAGTTATAGTATGGGAGGTTACGACCGCATACTATAGTGGCTCATGTCTTGATTCTCCGCAACATGCTGAACGGATTGAAAGAGATCTAGCATAGGAATAATGAGATCGTGATTTGTCAGTAAGCCAGTTAGAAGGTACCGTCGTGATTTACTCTTTGCATCTCAGCGGCTTCTTTGAGAGCAAATTTGATTCCTACTCCGTAATTTTAGCGAAAACTGGAATAGAGAGAAATCGGAGACTGCCTTGGGCGGAGTTCCTAATCTGAATTAGCAGGAGATGCGGAAAAAAGGAAAGACGGCTCACAATATATCCATTCCTAACCATGCATTAAGCAGGCTTTTGGATCGCTCGATAGTCATCAACCCTTCTTGAACGTCTTCTTTTCCCCACAATGACCAAGTCAGCCGATTGGAAACTTTCCGAATGCCGGCTGGATTCAGCTTCTTTGCCAACCGCTCCATCACCGTCTTCAACTGGATTGATGACCCCTCAAACTCCTGCATCCCTCTCGAAATCCCGGTGGCTTCGCCGTCATTGATTGTCCTGTCAAGTTCTCTCATCAACGGGTCCAGATTTTGGACCTCCAGAAGTAGTCGTTGCTGCTCTTCAGGGGCATTGCGGAAATCCTGTATGTAGTCATGGGCTTTGGCGACAGTGTCGACGAGCTGCAGGACACTGGCGACGAGACCGACGATGTCGGCCATGAAGGGAGAAGACAAGATGCAAAGAGACCACGATGCTGTACTGCTGTGCATCAATAGAAGCTGTCGAGACCTATTTCTGAATCGGCGCTCATGGTAGTAGGGCCCAACTTGGATATCCATTTGTCAGCTGATGGATGACGTTCCCACGCTCGTTTCTGCCCATTTCATATCCAAAACACCAGGAAAAAAGGGTCAGTACTCAAGACATGGGTTAAATGAGTTGATCTATACGACTTCTGAGGTAAACCCGCCAGATGTGGCCAAGGAACGAGCGTGGGAACGTCATCCATCAGCTGACAAATGGATATCCAAGTTACATGATGGTAGGCGCCGAAAGGTTCGGATTTCTAGGGAAAGGAGAGTCGTGGATTGAGCATGCTAGACGAACAACCGTTTGGGAAATGGATACATAGATAGCAGTCATGTTTCAAGCATCTCCGCCCGACCCACCTTCCCTTGGTTGCGCTTAAACGATTAGATTAGATTAGATGAACTTTGATCAAATTAAATTAAACTAGATTGGCCGACTTCTCGAGTCTCGCTTGTTCACGGCCAACTCGACGTTCAACCTGGCCGTTGTCGTTATTCAGCAGCACATTTGCCGTATCTGAATTTCGATTTAACTGATGACTTCGGTTCATGAGCTATGGGCCCATGGTAAACGTGATTGAATTCGCACCCCCGACCCGCGACAAAGGTTTTTCCAAATTTCGATCGTGCCGAGTTCGAAGTCGTAAAGGTCGGTTGAATGCAAGTCGAGCGCCGGTCGCTCCAGGTAAGGCGCGTACGGAGGTACCCGCCTTTTGAATTGCAGCTTCCCAGTAACAAGGGTCGTTTCGCGACACAAGGCGTGGCCCTAGTGTAAGCTTACAGAATTCCGGGTGAATGGAACGTTGGCGGCTTCCCATTGACGATGACCAAACCTGTGGGCTTGAATCCTCTGTCATCAGCAGGTCTGGGTTTTGGACCTCCACAGGCAGTCGTTGAGGCTGATCTTGAGGAGCAACGCAGAGATCCTGTACATGTATATAGATAGTCGATGTCGCGGGCCTTGGCGACACTGCAGGACGTTGCCGACGAGGCCCATGAGGCAAGAGGACAACTTGGGTACAAAGAGGTCCCGGTGGCAACTACTCACATCGCCGTGCTCGGGTCAATGGAAGCCTTGAACCCGAGGCCTATTACAGTAGCATATTTCTGATTCGGTGGTAGGCGCCGAACGGTTCAAGTAGTAGTATTTGAAGTCAGCCAGATTTCCAGGAAAGGAGAGTCGAGGATGAGACATCGTTTGGGAAACTGATAGCAATACGGCCTGGACCTGATTTTGCCGCTCGGGCGACGAGGGGCGGAAAAAGTCGACTTCCAATCTGAACATTTTTTCGGGAATCCCGCGCAAGCCCGCATGACACACTTCCGAGTTTCGAGTCGGCGGGCCCCGGATCTGCACTTTTACGGAGAGCATCGAGGGTATGAATAGCGTCAGATCGTGGAAGGCGCGCCGGGGCATATCGCACGTCGTCATTGGCAAAATTAATGCTACAGATTCTCACAGTTCAGCCGAATCACGGAGGTCTTGGGATACGAGCATGCGCAATTAGATTAGATAAAATTGAATCTAATCTAGATTTATTGCCAAAGTACCAATGGAACTCGACGTTTAACCTGACTATTCAGCACATGCATTTGCCATATGTACAGTATCTCAATTTCGGATTACTTGACTGATTACTTCGGTTCATGAGCTGGGCCTATGTATGGCAAAGGTGATTGAATTCGCACCCCCGGGCTCCGACGCGGGACAAAGGTTTCTTCGTTGCGCCGAGTTCGAGTTCATAACATCTAGGACCAGTAATTAAAGGGGTGGGGCAAGAACGCATCCGTTGTCCAAGGTCGAAGGTCGATTGAATGCAAGTCACGCCGGTCGCTCCAGGCAAGACGCACAGGGAGGCACCCGCCTTTTGAATTGCGACTTGCAAGGAAGGATAAAGGCAAAGGCGTGGACTGCTGAGCGCGCCCTAGTGTAAGCTCACAGACTCCGGGTGTATGGAACGTTAGCGGTTTCCCATTGATGATGAAGTGACCAAACCTGCGGGCTTGAATTCTCGGTCGTCAACATTGTACCTCCACATATGATCGTTGAGGAGAATTGCGGCTGATCCGTGTCTTGAGGAGAAATGCGGAGATTCTGTATTATAGATAATCGACGCCGGCGACGAGGCCCGACAGGCAAGACTCGGAGGACAAGATTACACAAAGACGTCCCGGTAACCCTCAATCGCCGTTCGGGTCAATGGAAGCTGGGATTTGATTTGTCAACACCGACAGGCTCATGGAAGCTCTCGAGACCTATTTCTGAATCGGGCTCTCATGGTCGGCCGAAAGGTTCAAGCAGCATCCGAAGTCAGCCAGAGTTCCAGGAAAGGAGAGGCGTGGATTTGGATTGGGCGTGCTAGACTGTCGTCCGTTTGGGAGATGGATAGTAATACGGGCCCACGGCCTCCGCTCACGAATTCGAAAGAATGCGCGACGATGGCCATGAAGGAAAAGGCCCAATCTGAATTCTTCGGGAATGCCGCGCAAGCCCGCGCACTTCCAGTCGAGTCACGGTCGGCGGGCCCCGGGTCCGAAGTTGAGGGTATTGAGGGAGATAGTTAACGCGAACGTGGACGTACGTCGTCATCGGCAAAATTAATGCGCACCCTCGCGGATTCCGTTCAGCCGAATTTGCTAGAATCACGGAGACGACACATATCAGTCGACGACTTTGAGAAGATAAGAGTTGGGATACGAGCGATAGTATTATCCTGAGTCTTATCCGATAGACGACCGACGGATAAATCGAGTTCGAGGTCAATATCCTCGAATTATGGCTCGGGACGTTACGGGGACTGGAATAGCGCTGAG
Organism: Mycena galericulata; assembly: GCA_029289565.1. Taxonomy (NCBI): domain Eukaryota; kingdom Fungi; phylum Basidiomycota; class Agaricomycetes; order Agaricales; family Mycenaceae; genus Mycena; species Mycena galericulata. Next base: position 56,210 of record JARKIA010000146.1, read on the forward strand.
TGAGCGTGAGGGGATACGCCGTGGCGGCTCACATCCGTGCACGGGGATGACGAAGGACGCGCGGCTCTTACGCGGCAGAGAAAAGCCGATTACGAAGCGAGTTTTTGTCATGTTTTCCTTCGGGCCTTTGCTCGGGCTCACTTCCGTCTTGTTTCCGTCACACACATTCAGTATATATACTCACAATGCCCGCCCGAAGTCCCTCGAACACCTTCAGTCCCAATCTAGGCTAGTATTTCAGTGACCATGTCTCCGGCGCCCGAGTCTCCTTCGTCTTCGTCTTCGTCTTCAAGTTCGTCCGAGTCGAGTCCTGCGACCGACTATAGCCAATGGAGTCCCACCAGCGGCGTCAAAGCTCGCAGCAGCCCTGTTCACGCTGCCTCCCTCGTTGACCCATCTGTCCATTCGCCAGAGGTCATGCAGCTCGTCTCGATCGAGCTCTCCAAACCTCTAATCCGTAAGTCGTCTCTGTTCTCATCTCAAAAATATTACTTACCACCAATCTCTTCAGAGTACGTCGTAGAATGCGTCACCGAGACCGTCGACTACGTCTTCGGGCGCACCTCCCCCCGCACGCGCGGCCGCACCCCCCACAAACGCTTCACGTCCTTCGTCGCGCGCGTGCTCACCCGCGCCGAAGTCGCGCCCGCCACCGTCCTCGTCACCCTCGTCTACATCGCCCGCGCGCGCCCCCACCTCTCCATCGCCCTCGCGCAGTGGGCCCGCGAGCGCGTCTTCCTCGGCGCGCTCATCGCCGCGGCAAAGTACACCAACGACAGCACGCTGCGGAACGTCCACTGGGCGCTGTGCACGGGCGTCTTCGGCCCGGGCGACATCGGGCGCATCGAGCGCGAGTTTCTTGATGTGCTTGATTGGGAGCTGGGGGTGAGCGAGGCGGATTTGGTGGCGCACCATGAGGCGCTTGTTGGGGCTTTGGCTCTGCCTGTGCCTCTGCCTCTGCCAATCAGATCGGTGCCGGCCAAGGAGGAGGAGGGACCGCGTGTGCCCGAGCCCGTGCCCGAGCCCATACCCGAGCCCGCCCTCGCCCTCCACCGCGCGTCCAGACACCACTCCAGCGTCCCCGACCTCGAGCCCTCCAGCCCGCAGTCGAGCGCCGGCAGCATGTCCCCGCGCACCCCGGCTTCGCAGCCCATGGACGTCGACGGCCCCACGTCCACATTGGCATCCACGAAACCACACGCACACGCCCACGCCCACGCAGGCAAGCCCCACCTCCGCCTCCACGACCTGCTGTATCTGCGCGTCTTCCACCCGCACCACCACGAGCACGGGCACGAGCGCCACGCGATCGAGGTCGCTGCCTAGCGTGCACTTGTACGCGACGTACCCCGCCCCACCTGGGCTTGCCCCCGTTCTCCGACGCCGACCGCGTGCGGAAGCACTTCGCCTAGACTCTAGACTGGGCACGCAGGGATTCCTCGTTCCGTCGCCCACCCCAGCAGCAATCAGCGCCGCGCACCGCACATTCCGCACCGCGCGCTGTATACCCTAGCCTACCATACTCGATAAATACTTACCATAGTCGATAAATATTTACCATAGTCGATATACGTATAGTTTATCTATATGTAGAGTACTTTCTTCTTCAAAGAAATATAACAATAACGCTGTAACGGAATGCGCATGCGTTGATGAAGAAATTTAAACAGGATTAGTAGTGAAGTGATCGTCGTCGTTGAAAGTACATGTACATGTACTTCGGTGCGAGCGGGATATGACTCGGAGCCTGTTTACGCGGTGAGCGGGTGCGTATCCCAGAGGAGTCTGCATGATACATGATGCGAACGGGAACTAGTGAGATTATAGATTTAATCCACAAAATCATTAGCGGGCGGTCCTACAGTATATGCAGAGTAATAAAAGCCCCATCGTGGAAAAAGGTCGAGACTCGAGAGTCGGGAGTCGAAAGTAGGTTTAGGTTTAGATTTATTTCGGGAAACCCCAGCCGCAGCCCCAAATTCAATTTTTGCTCGAAAACCCAGAAGCCACCGAGTGAGTCGGGGATCACCAACTAACTTGGTGCGCTCCGAGTTCTGGCCTGGCAGCTTGGGGCAAGTTCCGTCCCGGCGCCCAGAACGCGGTGGCGAAATTGGAGGGGCTTGAATCCACGATGAGGCGCGGCGCGTCGTTTGTCCGAGCAGACAAGGGAGACTTTCTTCCATGCGCGAGCCACGGGGTGTTGATCCTGGAGAAGAAACCGTGGGGAAACGGGAAACGAGACATTCGTGCATAGCTCGCTGGTAGACGACTCGCCAGTAGCGAGCGACACAGAGGGCCAGAGGAGGTTTGACGGTGAAGGGTCGACAGCTAACAGCTCTGGGAACGCAGAAGCGGGAAGAAAAATGCGCGACATGCGAGTGATTTCTGGGGAGCAAGCACTACAGCGGGTAGGTCTTCGGGGTTCGGACGATGATAAGTAAGTCAACACGCACACCAGCCTCTAGCGGCAAACTGATATGATATGTGCTGAGCTTGAGAAGGATATGCAGGCCGGGTCTGTTCCGATTGTAGCTGTCAGTGGCGCGCGTAAGGAGGGCGGATCTCGCTGCGATTGAGCCCCAGCTTGAAGCAGTGAGCGTGGGGGACGAGGGGATGACGCGGGCGGCAAGCAGAGGAGGCAGATACTGAGATAGGGAGTGGGATTAAGACACTGGCGCTGTCAGTGACAGGGTGCACGGACACGATATCGATGCCCTTCGCCCCGGTCCCCGATCGCCCGCGGTTGACGACACGAGACTGACACGAGGTAAGGGAGGGATTAGGCTACTCAGATTGCGATAAGATATCGCTTGCAAAATAAATTCGGAAGAGCGAGAAGCTGATGGCATCATTGTGGCGGTGGGCTGCACCGCCTCCATCAGCTTTGATTTTTTGCGCAACAGCAGCCTGAGCTTTCAACGACACGCAGCCTCCTCTACGTATGTACTCGTATTCCAAGCAAATCTCCGCCTCCTGTGCTACAGCCTTCAATCATCAGACCATGCATCACGATTATGCCGGCTCGAAACCATGAAGACTTGAGGGTTGGAACGTTCTTCGGTGAGCGACCCGCGCGCTTGACTGGCTGCGGATTTATTTCAAGGCGGGGCGGGGTGTGGTACCCGGGCCCAGGGTGTCGTGTCCGCGATACGTGAAACGCGGCGCGTTAGCGACGCCTGTCGTCCTATTATTCTGCACTTCGAATTCCACAATCCAGGCTATTCAAGTACAGATCTTCCAGTGTGCCGAGTGTCATCTGGTGACCCGGTGAATCAAGCTCGCCCTCGAAAAGAACGACCTCGTCCCTCGCCCGTGCAAACGACGTCAGCGGTCAGCGCCGAGCCTCATGCTGATATCGATCTTTGTCTCAGTCTGCAGACGCAGCGCGCCAACTTGAATTTCGCACACTCCTTTTCTCTCCGTTATTGGAGGTAAAACTAAACGCCGCTCACTCTGGGTCTCTCGGCACGCTGGGCGCGCCGAGCCAGATTTTCACCCCCGAGCCAGCCAAGTGTTTTATGTCATATCTGCGCACGGAAACGCACCACGGGTCTACTGTAGCTTGGCTTTGGTACCTTACGAAACTCCCGAGCATCAACGAAGAATCTAGGATTTACTGGTCTGCCGCGGCGCATAATCCACACCCGGGGTCAAATCGCTACCTGGGGCGCTCCGCTCTACTGCTCACTCTCGGAATTGTGCATCTGTTGCCTTGACCTCCGAGTCCCTTTCAGTGCGCCCATCCTTTATCTACCTACAGAAGCGCACGCAAAGGTCTATTTTTCCGCTATCGATGGAAGCGCTTGTCTTTTCTTTGCTCCTCTCACCACAATTGGCGCGCCGAGCTTGATTTTTATCGAAACGCTTGTCGTTTCGCGCTCTATCTCTCTTGGAAACGGACGACTGGTCTAATAACTTGGCATCGGTATATTCCTGCTGTCCGTGGGCAGCGACTCTCGGGACCACGACTGTCTGGTTGCTGGACTTGAAAGATATAGACTCTACTTGGCTAAGACTACGATCTGTAAACTTGAGCGCGCGCGCAACTCGGAGACCTCCGGTTGCCTTGACTTCCCTTCAAGTTACCGGCGCCCTTATTTCACGCAGGGCGACGCTAGCGCTGACTATTCATCCTACAGCATTTGTCATATCGATCTCCGAGACGGCGTTCAAGCCCTCACACAACAGCTGGTTCGGAATAAATTTAAATTTCGGAAACCGAGGCTTTTTGTGTCAACGCTCGAAGCAGCAATAATCTTCATGGGGTTGTCTCGACAAAATAGCCTAATAGGCCTCCGTCGTCGGTTTAGTGGCACTATACCGCCCAGGACGCGCATCTCGCCGATGCGTGTGCATGCAAAGGCATCGATCGGCCCTCCGCCCGCAGCGGCGTGAATATATGCGACGCCATGCGCGCGCCGAAGATGCACGCGGATCGCATCGCGCCCGCTACGCAGGCGGGGTTGGGCTACATGTAATGTTGAAGTTGGAGAAATACATGTAGATAATTACCTGCGCGCCCACCAAATCTGGGTTACGTTCGGCCCCCGACACTGTTTCTCTATGCGATTCGCGGCGGACGTGATGCGTTTGTTCGCCGGCGCGCTGCGAAATTGCGGAGTTCGTATCGGACACTCGAAGATAGTGTGACGGATTACTGGCATCGCGACGCCGGATGCATCGGAGGTTCTGACGGGAACCCAGCCGCGATTTTATCTAGACTGGCGTAAGTCCATGCGGGCGTAGATTCCCCGTCCTCATTCGCCACACCTAACTCCCACCGTTCCGACGGACGGATTCGACGGTTCGATGGATATCCTCAGGTGTGTACATGTATGAAACATTCGAGATCTGAACCAAGTCAAGGACATATTTTGAACTGAGCTTACAATTCACTCAAATTACCAGCTGATAATCCATTTATAGGGAGAACAAGATCTCAACGAAGAGTCGGGGGACCAACGCAAAGACTTTCACTCATTCCAGGAATTTACTTATAAGTATCAGCCCAATTTGTTCTGGTCTAATATTGATCATGGTCAATTTAACCGCAGAAGAAGCACGCTAGACGAGGCCCACTCTTGTGGTTGCTTTCGGGAACAACGCGGCTGATGTCGGGCTGGCAAAGTCTTTCTTTTTTTTCTTCTTTGCGTCCCTCTTCGATCATTCCAGGGATCATGAGTCTTTGATTGTTCAAATGCGCTTGCAAGTGAATTGAAGGACTCCCTCGGTGGTCCTGTTTCTTACCGCTCATTATATGCCGCCGGATATGCCGTCGGATATCAGGACCACCGAGCAGCTTTATCCGACGCGTACCCGAGGCGGGTAATCGAACAACTTACTGATGTCGCGTACTGGGAAATCGATGGAACATTAATAATGGTTTAGGCATAGTAGAGCATATTTGCACCCCCCCAAATCTTCTAAGCGGACCTTTTGATCCCAAAAGTGATGAGTGATCGCTCAAAAGAGGTGACACCCAAAATAGAAGTACTGACCTGGACATTGCGTAAAACTCGCAATATTCATCCCGGAAAGCTCGGTTTTTTTTTCAAAACCGACACATAGATAAAGTTCCAACATACTCCTCCACTTTCCATGGCCTCACAATCGAGTTTTCGAGAGATTTGAGCCTCGGAAGCATAGGTGAGGGTCACATCATCACATCCGCCGGCTAAAAGTGATGGGTGATCGCAGATATCTGGACATGGATTTTGGGTGTTGCAAATATGCTCTAGTCCGCGCGGCGAAGGCGAATGTACGATTACTGATGCCCGAAGGCGGAATATGATAATATCGGTCTGCTATTTCTAATCGTTGCATCAGCATCAGAAGGTTGACAAGGGGTTGAAATTACGAATCAACGGTGAGCAATAGTAAATACAGACGGTACAGTATCTCCCGGCATCTTCCATCCGTCCAACAATCGTCGATCCCGAGTATGCGCTCGGCTCAGCGCCAGCTCACAAAGCTCAGCTTCCGATGTCTGAGACTCCGTCTATTTCTACGTGGCAGCGCGGGTACTGTTTATAAAACGAATGCCAAAACAGAATGCAAGAAAAAATCAAACCATCGGGAAGCAGCTGATTCCCGAGGGAGCTGTTCCGATGCCGATGACAAGAGCGGGTTGACGAACCGAACCGGCATATAATATTAATCGCCAAGTTTGCCGATTACTCACACAAGTATTCGGTGAGTAGAGCGTATTTGCACCCCCCAAAATCGACGGCCAAATTTCTGGCATCAGCCATCATTTTTAGGATAGAGAAATGATGATGTGTCGTAACCGTCATTCCCAGCCGCCAAAACCAATTTTCGCCGTATACTTTCTCTCCTGAAAGTGGCCAGTACCTTCGAGACCATTGTGGTGCATCCACACAAAAAAAACGGGTTATCCAGCATTTTTTGTGCCTTTTTGCCAGACTTTACAAGTCGAAGGTATCCTATTTTGGTGTCATCAAATTTCTGACAGGCGCCATCAAATTTCGCCCTAAAACTGCGTCGAGGGTGTTGCAAATACAGGACCCCTGACAATAGCCAAGAGGCTAGCCCCCGGTCAGGCCAAATCTGCCAATTTTTGTCCGGACAGGTTCAGAGGCGATTTGGGCGATTTTTGTCCGGCACGGGCCTAGCCGAACCTTCCAAAAAGGGTAATTTCTTGCTCCCACGACCTGAAAATGCCCGAAAATTTTATCGGGACCATTTTCGCGCGGTTTCGCGCTATCTGCGGCACTATTGCGAATTCTGGAGTGATTTGCGACCGGGAAAAGGCTATGCGAGTCACTTTCAACCCGAAAGGTTTGGTCCAAACTTGACCGACCTGGAGAATTTTGTCCGGACAGGACCTGGCATTCTGGCCCCGGAGGGTCCATTTTTGTCCGGCCAGGACCTAGGTTTTCGACCCAAAATGCCAAAAATTTGTCCGGCACGGGGGCTACCCTTTGAGGGTATTGTCAGGGGTCCTGCAAATACGCTCTAGTATTCCGTTATTCTCCATGAAGCTAGCGTGAACATTGAGAATAAGTGGTCTGACAGACTTGGTCAGTCAAAGATTCTGTGTAAGGTTTCAACACCCGGGACCCCGCCTCTCTTTGATTCCAAATGTTGATGGTCCTGGGACGGAGGTTGTGCTCAGACGATTAAGTAAATTATAGATTATTTGAGAGCATATTTGATCAGATTAGATTGCTAAGCCATCGGGTGGCTGTTCTCATCATTCAAGTTCAACATAGTCGGGCGGACGTGGAAATTTTGACCAGCTTGCTTTATGGGAACGTGCAGATTTCGATGTGAGCACACAACAATGAGAGCACAGAAATGAGATGATCCCTGCGGTACGTTAGGGACGGCTCTGTACGTACTAGGACAAATGCACTATGTTTCTGGCTTGAATTTGAAGTTGAATCTCGCGGCAGCCCACTGGCAGAAGAGCAGCCGGCGGCTCTTCGGAGCTCAAGTTCTAACACGGTCTTCATGAAAGAAAGATTTGTCACGGTCGAAACGTTATCTTCGGCGGGGAGAAAGTTGAAGTTCATTGTCGATGACATCGTGGAGATGATTTCGTATTGACAGCAACGTGTGCGAGACGGCCCTGCAGATTAGGAAGCTGACTGTGATTTGATTGTATGCCCGCGTTGCGATATTGCCCTGCCAGTCGTGGAGAAAAGAAACAAAAAGGATGCGATGCTCTTTTATGTACGATAATACTCAGTCTGAGGTTTATTTAAGATCGAACTCGATGTAAGCATAGACTACTAGTACATTGAATGGATTCTGCAAAGGTCCGGTCTGTATATATGAATGTTGACATTTATGAATGTTGACGTTTAAGCAAAGGCGGGGCCGACGACCCAGGTGGTGTCGTTGTTGAACAACGCGGTAGCATCGAACGTATCCGCGCCGCCGTTGCTCGCGGCGTAGAGAATGGCGTTGAAGTGTCGGAAGTAGTGTGCCGGGTAAGACCACGAGCGGATCGAGTTGCCCTCCCCGTTGATCCCCGCCCGCGGGCAGTACGTCGCATCCTCGTGGAATAGCTTCGAGCCGTCGTTAGCATTCACGTACAGCTCGAAGCCGGAGTGCCGGATATAGCTGCCCGGGGTGTCGCGGGACTCGAACGACACACATGCGCTGTTCCCGAGACCCGTAACGACGTTCCAGCTCGCAGACAATTTGAGTGCGCTGGTGGAGCTCGAGTTGACCACCTGGATATTGACCGTTGCGCCGGTGTGAGCGATGTAGCGAGTCGTGCAACACGCCGTCGTTGCGCGGAAAGACACCGCGGAGCCTACGGTGATGGCGGGCCCGTTCGTCAGCGGGGCGGTGGCGTATCCAGCCGCTACGACGTTGGCCTGGACCGAGTTCTCGGTTGCGTCGGACGGGTAGCCAGAGGTCATAACGCCCTCGTAGAACGTGCCCTGCGCGCCGTTGCTGTTGTCCCCGCCTATCCCGAGGATGATGGCGCCCTCCTTGGACATCGGGTTGTATCCGGGGCTGGGGCGCACGCCGCTGTAGAACGTAGAGAGCGAGCCGGACACAGCGTTCCCGCCGCGGATCGCCCACTGATTTCCCGGCTCGCCTTTCACGACGGCCGTGACGAAGCGTTCAGTGATCGTAGGGTCGGAGGGGTTGACGGTCATGTTGGATCCGGTGTACAAGCCGTTCTCGAGGTCAGCCATAATCCAAGGACCGCTGCCGGCGCCCGTGCCGCCGCCTGTACCAAAGTAGATAGCCTCCATGTGCCCGTTGCCCGTGTCGTGAGCGGAGGTCTCCGCATTTCCATAGTCGAAACAACAGTTTCCGTTATAATGCGTGCCGTCGAGGACCGCGTACATGCCCTCCGCAGCGTCGCCCTTGAAGACAATCAGTACACGGAGGTATAGCATGAGAGGTAAGAAAATAGACTGACCACGGCTATGCCACTGGTGGCGTCGTTGCGGTAGCCACTGCCGGGCGAGATGAAGACGCCGTACGCCTTCTGCCCGTTCAGCGTGACCGGTGCGCCATCCGCGGCGGCCCTATTGTCGAAGCCGTTGGGATCGGTGCCACTGGCAGCGCCGCCGGGAGGAGCTTGCGTGAGATGGTTGCTACGACCGGACTGGTCGTAGATGGTGGTGATTAGACAGGTTGTGCCGGCGCAGAAGGAGTCTTGCGCGGCGGCGTTGGCGACGCCGCCCGCAGACAACGGGCCGATGTTAGTCGTCGCACTATCGGAACCTCGTATAATTTGGTAGAGGGAGCCAGAGTATGCGCTGTATAGCGCCCGGGTGGTGCTGTGGGCGGCGACGCAGGGGGTGCCGCCGGAGGCGTAGATGTCGCAGGGTCCCGCCGCGACTAGCGGAGCCACAAGACAGAACGCGAGGAGGAATTGGAACATCGTTATGAGCGTTTCGTGAGTGGGGAGCACAAGGGGAGCAGGCATTTTTTATACGAACGCCAGCTGTCACGCGGGGGAGGAAACTTGGGCAAGACGACTCGCAGTTGGGCCATGGGATCAAGTTACGAATAGAACAAGATTCAAGCTTGATCAACCGAGAAACACGGTCCATGGCCATGGAGTGTACCGAAATTGGAGCGGGGCCAAGTCACCCTAGGAGTAAGAATAGTCACATCGTCACATCAGGAAAACCAAAATGTCTAGTACTATGCAGTACTATGTAGCAACCTGTGGCTGTAATGTACCTATGAGGCACTATGCAGGGCTATGCAGGGCTGCATAGGGCCTCATAGTGCTCACAGGTACATCTCGGCTACAGTTTCCCTGGTGCAGAGGACGAAGAAGTAACTGACGCCAAACTGACGCACGACGAGTGGCTACAAGAGGTGAGCGATCTCTGGATCCAATTCGATTTATATCAGCTTTTGATCGTTCGATATGCTCCAAAAGCTCCTCAACTGTTCCATCTCACTGCGTTTTCTGAAGATATCCACCTATCAGGTAGGGACTTACCCTTACCTTGTCGTCAGCAAGTCCATGAATGCCGGGCCATCGTGTCATAAAGCGGCACCACGGACTCGAAGACCGAGGAGAAGACTTGCGACTCATTAGTCGCGCGGGGGTTGCGAGAATTAGAAAGATCGTCGCCGAGTGGCCTTTTAAGTGTTTGTAGCTATCCACTTCCAATAACTCTACGTCTACGGTATCATCTCGGATCCTACTGTGCGGTATCATGTGTCGAGATACTTTGAAGGATCGTTGAGGTGTCGCCTGTGTTGATAGCTTGGTGCACTCTGGTGGATACCTGTCGATATCATAGATACTTGAAGTATCTGTCGTAGTGAATACCTGGGGTCTCAAAACATCAGATATGTTTGGATACTGTCGGATACTGTCAGATATCAACGGATACCTGAGGTATACAAAGGTATTCATCCTAGTGGATATTTTGCACTGGCAGGAAACGCAGTGCGTCACCTTAGAAGGAGTAAGAACAGAGGAAGAAGTAACTGACGCACGGGACGAGTGGCCAAGTGGAAATGCCATAAGTCCTAGCCGGAATTCAGGTTTGATCACCGAGAAACACGGTCCTTGGAGTCGTGGATACCGAAATCGGAGCGTTGTCAAGTCGTCACCTTAGAAGGAGTAAAAATAGTCAGAGGAGGAGAAGTATTAACTGATGCGCGGGACAAGTGGCTAAGTGGAAACTTTATTACGGGAAAAGACCACCCGAGGCCGCAAATTTTGCTCGAGTTAGTACTTAGCACGGCCAGCACACGGTGGCGGTGGGCGATGAATTACGTGAAAAGACCACCCGAGGAACATGTAGTTTTAATCATGATTCCGAGTCGAGCGGATTACTAGCACGGCCAGCCCGCGGTTGGCGATGAGATGTCGGCATTCCTTCCTATAGACAACAAGCACAGCGCTGGGAAGTCAGTGGCTCGGCCTTCATTCGCGGAAAACTATGTATGGTGCAGGTTGATAAGGGCGGCACGGACGATAATGCGTGTCCCGTCGCGTGCGAAGCGTCGCCGCCAGGCTCGAATACGAAAAGCCACGCTCCCTTGCAGAGGGATGTTGATCTTGGAGAAGAAACGGAAAACGAGACACTCGCGGGTAGAGAGTGCCACGACTCACCAGTAGCGACACACAGCTGACTAGGAGGGCCAGAGGAGTGCAATATGGTTTGACGGTGATTGCGAAATTGGCAGGGCCGATCGGACAGCTCTAGGAACGCAGAAACGAAAAATGCCATGCGACATGATTTCCGGAGGAGCAAGCAGCGAGTAGTTCGGAAGATAAGTCCCACCAACCTCTGACCCCACCGGGCGCCAAAGAGATATGCGCCGTGCTTGAGAAGGATAGGCCGGGTCGATCTTGCTCTGTTCCGATTGTCGCAGATCACACATTGAGCAAATCGACTCGGTTCACCGTCCACACGCACATATATTCCGGCAGCTGCAGCCTGAGGAGTGAGTTGTCCTGTGTGCCGCACCAGCCCCAGCCCCAGCTCCAGCTCCGCCACTCCCGCCAAGCAAGCGATGCGATGTGACGTGTGTAAGAGCCCCAAGCAACGAGGGGATGACGCGGGCGGCAATTGGGCGGCAAGCAAGCAAAGGAGGCAGATAGGGAATAAGACACTGTCACTGGCACGGACACACTATCGATGCCCTTCGCTCCGTTCCCCGATCGCGCGCGGAGACGACGTGGTGGCACTAACGTGGTCCAATATCAGATTGCGATTGATCGATATATTGATCTCCGAATCGATAAGATTGCATCATGTGGCAGTGTGGTGCACCGCCTCCATTTCATCTCATTGCTCATCTTTCAATTTGATTTTTTTGCCGTGCGCAGCAACAGCGTTCAACGACACGCAGCCTCCTCCCTCGTATTCCAAGCACAAGCGCACCTCGGTCTTCTTTGCTATAGCCTTCAAGTTCATCAGATCATGCATCACGATGCCGGCTCGAAACCTCTGAAAGAACGTTCTTTGGTGAGCGAGCCGACGTCGGCTGCGTGCTTGAGCTTGATTATTTATTTCAAGGCGGGGTGTTGTACCCAGCCCCGGGGTGTCGTGTCCGCGATACATGAAACGCGGCGCCGTATTGTAGCAACATGCGCGGTTCTAACTTCAGCGGCGCCTGTTGTCTTCAACTCATCTTGTTATTCTGCACTTCGAATTCCACAATTCAGGTTGGGACGAGGCCATTCAAGTACAGATCCTTCCAGGATTTTCCTGTGTTCCGAGTGTCATCTGGTGACCCGGTGAATAGAGCTCGCCCTCGCTATAAGCGACGTCAGCGGTCAGCGCCGAGTCTCATGCTGATATCGATCTTTGTCTGCAGACGGCGCGCCAGCTTGAATTTCTCACACTCCTTTTTCTCTCCGCTGTTTGAAGTAAATCTAAATGCCGCTCACTCTTGGTCTCTCGGCACACTGGGAACGCCGAGCTTGATTTTCATCCCGAGCCAGACAAGTTTACTGATGTCATATCTGCGCGCAGTCTCTGCAGTTGAACGCACCACTGTAACTTGGCTTTGGTACCTTACGAAGCTCCCGTGCCTCAATGAAGGAACCAGAATTTACTGGGCTGCCGGGGCACATCACCCACCTTCTAGGGCGGTCACTCCGTATCTACCCGCAGGACAAACCTCACTCCGTATCTACCTGCAGGGCAAACTAGGCTTATTTCTTTTCTTTTTTGACTTGGTCGGTTGGCCCGGGCACGCCGAGCTTGATTTTTATCTGAGCGACCGAGTCTTTTTTTCTCCTGTTGACGGCAACGCTTTTCGGATGTCCTTGGTCTGGTGGACAGACGGATGGCATACTGACTCGGAACTCGCGAAACCGGCGCTGCTCCCCGGGCCCTGCCTCACCTAAATCTACTGGGCTGTACATTATCGATACTCGGGTTTACGACTCGCTGGCATATATATCGGGGGGTTACTCACTTGACCTCGCCTTGCAGGGCGCGCATGAACTCCGCGTCTACCCACAGGCGCGGCCCGCCCTCTCTGCTAACGCCTTTTGTCTTTCGCACCTCTCAGCACGATTGGCATGCCGAGCTTGATGTCTATCGAAACGCTTGTCGTTTCGCGCTCTATCTCTCTTGGAAACGGGCGATTGGTCTGATAGCTTGGCGCTGGTACCTTCCTGCTGGGCAGCGACCCTCGGGACCGCTCGAAAGACTCTACTACTAGGCTAAGACTGGCTTTACTATGATCTGTAAACTTGAGCGCGGGCGCAACTCGGAGACTTCCGGTTGCCTTGACTTCCTTTCCAGTTACCGGTGTGCCCTCATTTTTCGCGGAGCGACGCTAGCGCTGACTATCCTACAGAATTTATCATATCTATCTCCGAGACGGCGTTCAAGTTCAACGCCCTCCCACAGTAGGTGGCTCCGAATAAATTTAACGTTTCGACACCGGGGCTGTTTGTCTCAACGCTCGAAGCAGCAATAATCTTCATGGGGTTGTTTCGATAAAATAGGCCTCCGCAGGCCGGCACCGACGTGTGTACGTAGGACCATGTCGCGTTCAACCTAGCGCCTGCCTTCACGATCCATCCATCCGGTGTGCGGCGCCCCCTGGTGGTGCTCTACCGCCCAGGATGCGCATCTCGCCGATGCGTGTGCATGCAAGGGCATCGATCGGCGCTCCGCCCCACCCTCACCCTCAGCACACATGCGACGCCGTGCGCGTATCGAAGATGCACGCCGATCGCATCAAGCAGATCCCGCCGCTACGGAGACGGGGCTGGGTTGACGTTAACGTTGGAGAAATACATGTAGGTAATTACCTGCGCGCGCACCGGATCTGGGTTACTTCCGGGCCCCCGGTACTATTAGAATCTATTTCTCTATGGGATTCGCGGCGGACGTGGGGAGTTGTTCCACGGGGCGGGCGCTGCGCGCTGCGAAATTGCGGGGTTCGTACCGACACTCGAAGATAGTCTCCGACGGATTATTGGCATCGCAACGCCGGGTGCGGCTCCGACGTGAACCGTGGCTGAGTGCGCCCACGCGGGCATAGATCTAAGCTCGAAGCCAGCCTGCATATGAGACGTGTCGATGCATATTGACTCGTCATATTATTATACAGAGGCCAGCCGCTGGTCTAGCGTAGAGGACCGATTCAACAGTTCGATGGATCTCCTCAGGTGTCAATGATATATTCGAGATCTGAACTAAGCCAAGAACGTATTTCGGAACCGAGCCTACAATTCAGTCAAGTTTCCAGCTGATAATTGATTCAAAGGTAGGTAGGTAGGTAGGTAGCATTACACGGCACGGTCCGAATAACGAACGCCGGTTTCCAGGGATTATCCCGGTGTACAAAGCAAGTTAAAATACACCATCGCCCCTGGACCTCTCTCCGCCATCTAAGCCCCAGTCGCAGACCCCATGAGTTTCCCCATGCCCCACGGTAGACCCCAGACAACGAAAAGAAGCAGATAAGATGACCTGGAATAGTTAGCTTCCGAAAACCCTTCAGACATTTCTTCAACCTGGACAGTACACTGGAACGGCATAAACTTCCGCAAGGACATCATGCACGAATTTAGCAACCAGAATAATGGTAGAGCGCTCCTAAATCATGGCTTTCAAAAACTCAGCACTACTCAGCAGTTGAGATTTCGGCCAATTTTGTTTGCATTTTGGGTACTAATTGGAATTTTTGCCAAGGAATACATTGCTCATGTCGAGAATAGCCGGTGAGGCGTGACATTCTATTAGCGTGTGTTCCAGACTTTCCACAGCACCCAAAAGACAACAGAGGCGCTCGTCTTGAGGAACTGATTGATGTTCGTGATTAACAACATACCACAACTTCTCTAAGGCGAGTAAATGGGTCGACAACATTATGGAAGTCAGTGCTTCACGATGAGCTGTGTCTTAACCATGTACAGATAATGCCTCATAAACAGAGTTTTTTATGCGGCAGGCCTGTCCTTTTGGGGTTTGCGTCGCCCATGCAGCAGGTAAAGTTTGTCTGAGGAGTTGACTTCGTGCTGCAACCACTCGAGTGCACATTTCTCAACGCATTTTCAGTAGGCTTCAGTGCTTTGCTCTGTTGCACTACTGAAGGTGAGAGGCAGACACTCGAAAGGTAGATTCTTTGCCGCTATCAGCACATCTCCAGCCCATGATTTTTCCCAGTCGCTGCAAGCTCAATTGAACTGTTGAGACTTGCGCGGGCAAAAAGGGGTAATTTGAGTGACAGGAGGTACTCCAGATAAGCCAGCAGCAGCAGGAAGTGTCGAATTCGGAGCGGCATAATCCTGGTTTCGGTGAAGAGTACTACAACCATGGAATGAGAGAGGACATTCAGTATCTGCCGGAGAAAATCAACCCGGGTGCCACACAGTTCTCTGACATGATCTTTTGCACAGTCTGGAGAAACTTCGCATCCATGGATGAGGTGGCAGTCCACTCGGGCCATTTTCAGGACCTTGAACTGTTTAGGGTCAACCGGCTCGGCTCGTTGAATGTTCAATTCCCATCATCCTATAGGCGCAGTACCTTGTTGTACTTGCTTTTGCCTTATGGTGCTCTTCGAACATATTTCGAGTGTCTGAGTTGATCCAGAATATTTAGCTTCAGAACTCCTGTTGGACATTTCTTCTGCCTGTACATTACATTGGGTCAAGAGTTAACTTCCTCAAGGACTTGATGCACATTATTTCACAACCAGAAACATAGTGTGTACTCATGAAGCATGACCTTCAGTAGTGCAATGCTCATGAGTCCCGCCATTTTGTTCCGCATATCAATTGTGTAGAAGACCAGAAATTTGGACTTCCCACCACAGCAATGCAAAAACCCTGGAGGCACCTGTTTCGGACTGGCTATTCACAGTTGTGCATGATAGTTCCGCAGCTTTTTTAAGGCAACTTGATGAATCAACAACTCGATGGAGGCCTTCACCGTTGTCTTTCATGCGGTAGGTTCGTCCTTTTAGGAGGCACATCACCCGTGGATCAGGCAGGTCTGTCCGATGGGTTGACTTCATGCTGCGACCAATTTTTTGTGGCTATCATTGTGTCTCTGGCTCAGATTTATTCCCTATTAGCTGCAGCTTCAATTGGGTCGTTGAAACTTGCGCATAGAAGCAAAAAGGGATGATCTGAGCAAAGGGAGATAATGTAACCGACCAGAAGCAGCAGGAAGTATCAAATCTGAAGCGGCATAATCCAGATTTCGGTGCAGGGTATCGCGGGGACGGAACGAGAATGAATATTCGGTACTACTACTTGCCGGAGAAAGTTAACCTGAAGCGCGAACATTTCTTGGACGTGAAGATGTTCACTGCTTGGAGAAACCTGGCATCCACAGATGAGTTCACAGTCCACGCAGGCCATGCGAAGGTCCTTGAACTGTGTCCAGGTCACCGGCTGGTCGAATATGAATTCTCGTGATCAGATCCATGCAATACCCATGCTGTACTTGCTTTTTCCTTATAATCATATTTTGAAGGATGTGTGAAGGGTGAAAATGAAAATGCAACTTGAAAGGCATGAGCAATTGAGGAGTCCTTCTCACCGAATCTGCCGATTATTTGCGACATACTCAAATTGCGATTGTGGGCCCACAGTGCAAAGGGAATCAAAATAATTCCCAAAAGGCAAGAGGTGTGGTCGCACGCTCAATTTTGCTCACATTACGCCTCAAGTTCTGAATTCGGGTCTCCCGGTCCGTGCGCTGGACAGTTGCACGTGATTCCGCTGACTAAGCACGTCGACCGGAAGAGGCCACACGGCGGGAGCAGCAGACAAGGGCCAAAGTCGCAGAAAGAACATATCCTAGAGTGCGAAGAGACTCCGTCTGGTTGCCTGAAGATCCTAAGCAGGGAGATGCCCCAAAATAAGGGAGACAATCGGTGGATTGGCGCCATCCAAATTGGATGACGTTGGATGGCGTTGGACTGCGCCCATTGCCCAAAGCAGCCCACTTGCTACAGCAAGGCCAGCAAGGCAAGCAGTATCTGGGCCAGAGAGGGGCCAGAGAATATGTATATCATCTACACAAAGTGCCCCGTTGCAGGGGAGAGAGAACTACGAAATCGACGATCATCGACGCTGGCCGAATTGCGCAAAACGCTCGTACTACTGGCATAGGACTCTTTGATGGTGATTCAAACACCTGTTAGGACTCTATGGCCAGCTAGTAGGAGGGTGTACGGCGAGGGAACGACGTGTATCGAGGATTTCGAGTTTTTTCAACAACGAGATCTCGAGGAGGAGTCGGGGGATCCACGGAAATGATTTCCATCTATTCCAGGAATTTATTTAAAAGTATCAGCTCAATCTGTTCTGATCTTTACAACGAAAATTCCTACGATCATCGGTCTTGATTAATTCAAGCGTAGGTGGAGCACGCTAGACGAGGACGTGGTTGCTTTCGGGAACAAATCATTCCACTTTGATTCCCGTAAGTGCTATATATTCGGCCAAAAAGGTACAGGAATCATAAACCTTTGATTGTTCAAAAGCGCTTGTGAATAAATTGAAAGTCCTCGAAATCTCACGCGTTGGTCCTGTTTCTTGCCGCTCATTTGCATATGCCGTCGGATATCAGGGTCCGAGGTGGGTAATCGGCCAACTTACTGATGTCGCGTACTCGGGAAACCGATGGAACATTAATAATGGCTTAGGCATAGTCAGTGCGGCGAAGACGAACGCACGATTATTGATGCCCGAAGGCAGAATATGATAATGGTATTCTGTAATTTCTAATTGTTGCATCAGCATCAGAAGGTTGAGATTACGAATCAACTGTGAGCAATAGTAAATACAGACTGTATCTCTCGGCATCTTCCATCCGTCCAACAGTCGTTGATCCCGAGTTTACACTCGGCTCAGCGCCAGCTCGTAACGCTCAGCTTCCGACGTCTGAGACTGCCTTTACTTCTACGTGGCAGCGCGGGTAAACGGAACGCCAGAACAGAATGCAAGAGAGAAAAAACTATGGGATGTAGTTGATTACACTGTAAGACTCAGACCGGGTTTTTTTGACCCGTTTTGCTGATCACATTCCCCATTCACCCTATGGACGGGTTAGAACCTGGTTAACCCTAACTGGGTTACTTTTAACCGTTTTAAACGGGTGATTCGGTTTCACCCGTTTACCCTGCATCTTTCACCCGACCCCATTCAGCCCGGTATTTCACCAATTTTTAACCCATTTACCTTGTCCTTGTACCCCGAAAAATCGGGTGAAAGTAATCCAATGTTTCAACTGGGTTTCCATAAACCTCTCAATGCGAGAAACTCTTCATCAACGTCGTTATAATGGAGGACCATGTGTGTCGTCCATGTGCGTGAGTGATGTCTCCTTGGCAGAAGTTTCGAACCTGCAGGGCCCAAAAACTATAAAAGGGTCCGTTGTAGATGCGGAGAAATCAGAATTCTTCGTACTTTCCCCTTCACAAAACCAACTTCCTTAATTATCGAGGGAGCTGTTCCGATGCCGATGACAAGCTGCACGAACCGAACCGGCATATAATCACCAAGTTTGCCGATTACTCACGCCTCTAGACAAGTATACAGTTGAGTTTCCGTTATTCTCCATGAAGCTAGCGTGAATATTGAGAATATGGTTGGATAGACTTGGACAGTCAAAGATTCTGTGTCGGGTTTCAACACCCGGGACCCCGCCTCTCTTTGATTCCAAATGTTGATGGAGGTTGTCTGAGGTTGCGCTCAGACGATTAGATTAGATTATTTGGGAGCAGATCTGATCAGATTAGATTGCTAAGCCATCGGGAGGCTGTTCATGTCTTCATTCAAGTTCAACTTGGTCGGGCGGACGTGGAAATTTTGACCAGCTTGCTCTACGGGAACGCGCAGACTTCGATGCGAGCACAACAATGAGAGCACAGAATAATCCTGCTCTGTAGAATTGTTTCTGGCTTGAATCTCGCGGCAGCTGGCGGCTTTTCGAAACTCAAGTTCTAACATGGTCTTCACAGAAGAAAGATTTATCACAGTCGAAACGTTATCTTCGGCGGTGTGAAATTTAAAGTTCAACTTCATCGTCGAGGACATCGTGGAGATGATTTGTATTGACAGCGGCGTGCGCGAGAGACGGCCCTGCAGATTAGGAAGCCGATTGTGATTTGATTGTGTGCCTCATTTGCGATTTTGCCCTGCCAGCCATGGAGGAAAGAAGACAAGGAGGACTCAAGGATACGACAAGAGCGATGCTGTTTTCCTTGACTACTCTATGATGTACGATAATGCACAGTCTGAGGTTTATTTAAGATCGAACTCGATGTAAGCATGACTACTAGTACATTGAACGGATTTTGCCAAGGTCCGATCTGTATACATGAATGCCGAAGGTTAAGCAAAGGCGGCGCCGACGACCCAGGTGGTGTCGTTGTTGTACAACGCGGTGGCATCGAACGTGTCCGCGCCGCCGTTGCTCGCGGCGTAGAGGAGGGCGTTGAAGTGTCGGAAGTAGTGTGCCGGGTAAGACCACGAGCGGATCGAGTTGCCCTGCCCGTTGATCCCCGCCCGCGGGCAGTACGTCGCATCCTCGTGGAACAGCTTCGAGCCGTCGTTAGCGTTCACGTACAGCTCGAACCCGGAGTGCCGGATGTAGCTGCCCGGCGTGTCGCGGGACTCGAACGACACACATGCGCTGTTCCCGAGACCCGTAACGACGTTCCAGCTCGCAGACAGCTTGAGTGCGCTGGTGGAGCTCGAGTCGACCACCTGAGTGTTCACCGTCGCGCCGGTGTGGGCGATGTAGCGAGTCGTGCAGCATGCCGTCGTTGCGCGGAACGACACCGCGGAGCCTACGGTGATGGCGGGCCCGTTCGTCAGGGGGGCGGTGGCGTATCCAGCCGCTACGACGTTGGCCTGAACCGAGTTCTCGGTTGCGTCGGACGGGTAGCCGGAGGTCATCGCGCCCTCGTAGAACGTGCCCTGCGCGCCGTTGCTGTTGTCCCCGCCTATCCCGAGGATGATGGCGCCCTCCTTGGACATCGGGTTGTACCCGGGGCTGGGGCGCACGCCACTATAGAACGTAGAAAGCGAGCCGGACACAGCGTTCCCGCCGCGGACCGCCCACTGATTGCCCGGCTCACCTTTCACGACGGCCGTGACGAAGCGTTCAGTGATCGTAGGGTTATTGGTGTTGACGGCCGTGTTGGATCCGGTGTACAGGCCGTTCTCGAGGTCAGCCAGGACCCAGGGACCGCTGCCGCCGCCCGTGCCGAAGCCCGTACCAAGGCCAAAGTAGATGGCCTCCATGTGCCCGTTGCCCGTGTCGTCCGCTGAGGTCTCCGCATTACCATAGTCGAAACAACAGTTTCCGTTATAATGGGTACCGTCGAGGACCGCGTACATGCCCTCTGCAGCGTCGCCCTTGAAGATAATCAGGACACGGATGCATGGCATGAGAGGTAAGAAAGTAGACGGACCACGGCGATGCCATTGGTGGCGTCGTTGCGGTAGCCACTGCCGGGCGAGATGAAGACGCCGTACGCCTCATGTCCGTTCAGCGTGACCGGTGCGCCATCCGCGGCGGCCCTATTGTCGAAGCCGTTGGGATCGGTGCCACTGGCAGCGCCGCCGGGAGGAGCCTGCGTGAGATGGTTACTACGACCGGACTGGTCGTAGATGGTGGTGATTAGACAGGTTGTGCCGGCGCAGAAGGAGTCTTGCGCTGCAGCGTTGGCGACACCGCCCGCAGATAGCGGACCAATGTTGGTCGTCGCACTGTCGGAGCCGCGTATAATTTGGTAAAGGGAGCCGGAGTATGCGCTGTATAGCGCCCGGGTGGTGCTGTGGGCGGCGACGCAGGGGGTGCCCCCGGAGGCGTAGATGTCGCAGGGTCCCGCCGCGACTAGCGGAGCCACAAGACACAACGCGAGGAGGAACTGGAACATCGCTGTGGGCGTTTCGTGAGTGGGGAGCGGGCATTTTTAATACTGACATCAACTATCACGCGGGGCGAGGAAGCACGAGCTGTGTATTGATCACACGCGGATCGACGAAGATCGCATTGCCTGGTGAC
The DNA here is from genome assembly GCA_029289565.1 of Mycena galericulata. Classification (NCBI taxonomy): domain Eukaryota; kingdom Fungi; phylum Basidiomycota; class Agaricomycetes; order Agaricales; family Mycenaceae; genus Mycena; species Mycena galericulata. The sequence goes on from JARKIA010000146.1 coordinate 77,173, forward strand.
GCAGCAATGGGGGGGAACGCTCATCATGCGCCTGAACGCGCATGGAAAACCTGGGAACTTTGTTGTATAATTCGATTGCCTTGCGCAAGAACGACTCGCAGTTGGGCCACGGGGCAGTTTCGACCAGAACAAGATTCAGGCTTGTCAACCGAGAAACACGGTCCACGGAGTGGTGGATACCGAAATTGGAGCGTAGTCAAGTCGTCACCTACATTAAGGAGTAAGAATAGTTAGTGGTCGAAGAAGTAATTATAACGGACGCACGTCCTTTCCAGTTTTAGAGGTGAACAAGTCCGTCAAGTATCGGCATGCGTTGCGTGAACATTCATTTGGGATGGAAACCCCTGGCTTTGCACTCTGCAAGATATCTTGAGCGAGCAGCGCTCATTGTTACAGATCAACGACGGCGCCGGCCAGGAGAATCAGCTGGGACATGGGCGTATAGTCGCAGGAACTGATATCGGCTGGAGCCGCTATAAGACCTTTCCTATCAGATCCAAGTCTACCCATCCCGTTGATCGCACTGGCATCAATCCGTGCCGCGTCGTCGCCTTCGAGTAATAGGTGCAGTTACATCGATTGAATGGACATCTTGAGTTTCTTTTGGCTGAAATCCTGTACCAATGGCAGCATAGGCCTGAAAAATTCAATACTGGCAGCAAGTTTTAAACTGAGTACGCAGAGGTGCGCAATCAATGTGCCCATGCGGCACGTTCTGCCGATCAGTCGCATCAATTCTAGCTGTCATTCTTTCCGGACGAATGATAATTGACGTCTGCAGAGACTCTACCCAAGTCAACGCTATGTAACGCTACTGCTCACCAGGGCCTCCGAATTGTGCATCCGCGCACGCTCTGGTTGCCTTGAGATTGGACTCCCTTCTAGGGCGCTCACTCCGTATCTACCCGCTGGGCAACCGAGCTTGTCTTTTTTTCGCTTGGTCGGTTGGCACGCCGAGCATCTGATTTTTTCCCTCCGCCGCCGACCATAGCGCTTATTTTCTTTCGCCCCTCTCGGCGCGGCTGGAGCTTGATTTTTCATCGAAACCCATGTCGCTTGCCGTTTCGCACTGTCTCTAACAGACGACTGGTTTAATAGCTTGGCATCGGCACCTTCCTACTGGGCAACTACCTTCGGGACCACATCTGTCTGGTCGCTGTGCTTAAAAGACTCTACTTGGCTAATGGCTACGATCTGTACACTTGATCGCGCGTGCAACTCGGAAACCCCCGGTTGCCTTGACTTCCCTTCAAGTTACCAGCGTGTCCTCATTTTACTCAGGGCGACACTAGCGCAGGACTATTCGTCCTATAGCATTTATCATATCGGCGTTCAACCCCCTCCTACAAGTAACAATAGGTGGCTCGGAATAAATTTGAATTTCGGACACAGAGGCTGTTTGTGTCAGCGCTCGCAGCAGGGTTGTCTCGATAAAATAGGCCTCCGCAGGCAGGCGCCGACATATGTACGTAGGACCATATAGCTCTACCGCGATGCGTATCTGATGTGTGTCGATCGGCCCTCCGCCCACAGCTGGGTGAATATATGGGACGCCATGCGCATATTACGGTCTACCGAAGATGCACGTGGATCGCATCGCGCCCGCTACGGAGGCGGGCTGGGCTACATAACGTAAACGTTGGAGAAATACATGTAGGTAAGCCCTTCGTTTGCCTGCGCGCGCACCGGATCTGGGTTACATTCGGGACTATTTCTCTATGCGATTCCGAGTCGCGGACGTGATGCATTTATTCGATGGCGGGCGCTGCACGCTGCGAAAACGCGGGGTTCATGCTGGATACTCGAAGCTAGCCTCTGACGGATTACTGGCATCGCGACGCCGAATGCGGCTCCGATTACTCAACTGCGATTTCATCTAGACTGCGTGTGCCCACGCTGGCGCAGATCTGGGCTCGAATCCAGCCTGTATACGAGACATGCCGTTGTACGTCGACTCATCATATATAGGCGAGCCACTGGTCTAACGTGGACGGCAAATTCAACAGTTCGATGGATATCCTCAGGTGTCGATGTGTGTATATATATTCGAGATCTGAACCAAGTCAAGGTCATATTTGGAACCGGGCCTACAATAATCAAGTTGCCAGCTGATAATTGATTTAAAGGAATAACGAGATCTCGAGGAGGAGCCGGGGGACCCACGGAAAGGATTTCCATTCATTCCAGTTACTTGAAAGTATCAGCTCAATCTGTTCTAGTTTGCACAACTGTCTAGGATCATTGATCTAATTGAATCGCTGGAGAAGCACGCTAGACGAGGACCACTCTTGGGCTTGCTTTTAACGCGGCGGCTGGTGTCGGAGCCGCCAAAGTTTCTGTTTTTTTGGCGTTCCTCTTCGATCATTCCAGTACCTGTTGTATTCAGCCAAAAGTGTGCAGGGATTATAAATCTTCGATTGTTCAAAAGCCCTTGTGAATAAATTGAAAGTCCTTGAGCCTTCCCGCCTTGTTTCTGTTTCTTACCGCTCATTTGAATATGCCTTATTCAACGCGTATGTGCCCGAGGCGGGTAATCGGCCAACCACCGATGTCGCGTACTCGGGAAACCAATGGAACATTAATAATGGCTTATAGGCATAGTCCGCGCGGCGAAGGCGAATGTACGATTAGTGATGCCCGAAGGCGGAATATGATAATATCGGTATTCTGCAATTTCTAATCGTTGCATCAGCATCAGAAGGTTGACAAGGGGTTGAAATTACGAATCAACGGTGAGCAATAGTAAATAGACTGTATCTCTCGGCACCTTCCATCCGTCCAACAATCGTCGATCCCGAGTTGGCACTCGCCTCAGCGCCAGCTCACAACGCTCAGCTTCCGATGTCTCAGACTCATCTATTTCTACGTGGCACTGTAAAACGAATGCCAGAACAGAATGCAAGAAAAAAAATCAAACCATCGGGATGCAGCTGATTCTCGAGGGAGCTGTTCCGATGACAAGAACGGGTTGACTTGACGAACCGAACCGGCATATAACCGCCAAGTTTACCGATTACTCACGGGTCTAAACAAGTATTCGGTGGGTGTTCCGTTATTCTCCATGAAGCTAGCATGAATATTGATAGTAAGTAGCCGGACAGTCCATTCTGTGTACGGTTGCAATGCCCGGGAACCGCCTCCATCTTTGCTTTCAAATGACTTCTGCTCATAATTTTCTCACAAGGACACGTACCCGATGGAGGCCTGAGTTCGTATCCTCTGCCTGGCTACCCTGGCACTCACCCTCTACTCTCCCTCTACGTCTGCGAAACAAAGCCAAACTTTAATGAACCTTCGTACGTCGATTTCTTCGTAGCACTCGTCGAGGAGTCACGAGGTGCGTGGAGATGACCCCGCTTCCTTTCTTCTCTCCCTGCGTCCACAGCGCGTCTCCCCTTTGAACGACTGCGGAGACGGATTGGCGCTGATACGATTAGATTAGATTATTTCATCAGATTAGACAAGCTATCAGGTGGCTGTTCGGTTCATTCAACACGAGGCAAACAAAAGTTCAACTTGCTCTTTTCTTGACTTGCCACTGTCGGAAGTAGAAATCTTGTCCAGATTCTCCCACGAAAACTTGCAGACATGGATAGGCGCACACAAAAATGAGAATCCCGGTTTCCGTAGTACACGACGAGAAGTTGTGTGTGATTCGATGGTCTCGAACGCCTTATTTGATATGGCGCGCACATTTCAGCCTCTGAAATTACTGCTTCCTTCTCTATGTACTGCGCTCCTTTGCACAAACTCAGGGAAATTGTGTACATTAAATCCGCATCTATTTCCGACGCCGGACGGGACATACCCACCCTCTGATTCGCAATCGTAAGGGCCATCCGACTGCCAGGAGATGCCCTTCAATATAAAGACTCTTACCGGGTGAGTGGGATCCCATGGTGCCGGAGAGGTTGAGTATTGGCAGGACTCGGACCGGCACCGGCATAGCCGTCGCCCGCTTCGACGTGGTCGCACAGGCGTAGAGAGAGTCACACACAAAGGGGGAGGGAAAGAATTCTTGTGGGCGAGAAATGCTTTTTCCAAGTCTAGGACGCAATCCAGAGCACGGAGTCACGTCGAGTTCCTGCAACCAGTGATTTAAATTTCATTCACTTCCAAGGGGACGTGAAAAATACCTCGTGTCTGGGCTGGAAAGTCATACCCGGTCACGGTTATCAAGTATCCGTGCGAGGTCTAGAACGACGCGACAGCGCTGATTACGAACTGCCACGATAACTTACTTCGCATCCCTCCGACTCGCCCGACACCTGTTCCCGCACCGATATAATACCACGCGCTCCGAGTAACTTAACTCACAGTCTAGGCAGTATTTCTCTGGGCAGATATGTTCTTTCTCGCCTCCGAGTCCGATTCTTCCTCGAGCTCGTCTCCGATTTCAGGCTCCAGTGCAACTTCGTACAAGTCCTGGAGGCCTAGTCCCAACAGAAGCACCCGCCACGGTCTTGTGCACCCCGCTTCACTCGTCGACCCATCTACGCATTCCAAAGAACTGATGCAGCTCGTCGATATCAAGCTTTCAACACCTGTTATTGGTCTCTCGTTTTGTACTTAACATAACATATTTTCGTGGCTCACCTCGCATTCGTGTTCATAGAATACGTCGTTGATTGCGTCTCCGAGAGCGCCGAACACGCCTTCCGGCGCTCTTCTAACCCTTCCTTGTCTTTATCACGGTGCACCTCCTACAAGAAATTCGCCGCCTTCATCTCTACCGTGCTCTCTCGCGCCGAGATCGCCCCTACCACTGTGCTTGTCGCACTCGTCTACATTACCCGCACCCGACCACACCTCTCCATCGCCCTCCAGAAGTGGGCCCTCGAGCGCGTCTTACTCGGCGCCCTGATTGTCGCGTCGAAATTCACTAACGACTCGGCCCTGAACAACACCCAATGGGCTCTGTGCACGGGCATATTTGGCAAGCGCGACATCGGGCGCGTCGAGCGCGAGTTCCTCGACGTACTCGACTGGGAGCTTCGGGTGAGTAAGGCGGATCTAATGGCGCACCACGAAGCGCTCGTCGCCCCAGCTGCCGTTCTCGAGTCCGAGTTCAGGTGTCTCCATAACGCGGAAGCACAAAGCCCTGACTTTTTCGCCAACTACCGCCACCGCCGTTTCTCTACCGGCGTGTCGGTCGCACAGCTTGCACTCTCGTCCCCGCACACCAGCATGGGCAGCATGTTCCCGCAGACACCTAGCGCGCACCAATCAATCCCTCCCGTCGTCCTCGACAGTCCTGCCAAGCAGAAAAAGATGCACGGCAAACTGTATAACCTCCTGCACATCTTCCCTCCCCCGCGACATCACCACCATCGACACACGGTCGAGGTAGCGCCATAGAAAGTCGTTCTGCTGTTAGCGGTTGTTCTCAACTGCCGACTTCAACCCGCCCCGCCTGGATTCCGGGCACGCGGGGATGTGTTCGTTTGTAGCGTTTTGATTGGGTGCACAGGCGCTTTGGAAATGCAACGCTGGGCTGCAGCACATACGCTCAGCGAGGGTTCATATACCGTCAGACATTATCCTCGTATTTATTTCCTATTGCTGCATGAACCGAGTGGGATCTGGACTTTCCAAATTCATATATACTGTAACAGATAATTTGACCGCGAACATTAGTGGTGCGTCTTTATCGATTCATCCGTAAGCACCGCGCTAGAACGAAAAAATGAGGGGTGGTCGCAAGTCTCGGTAAAAGAACATCCATACTCTGCATTGTTTTCCATCATGAAAACGGTTGAACGCCTCAGCTCGACGGCAGAAACGCACCAACTGACTCCAGGAGCCCCCTCATAGTTTCGGTGTCCGTGGCAGTTACCGCGCTAAGATCCTGGTCAGAGATACACGATGACAACGAGAAACTGGAAGAAAAGTATACTGAATAAACACGTCGTCTTTGGGTTTGGCGAGTGATCGAAACCGCTTTATGAAGTAGTCACGCCCTGCGACCGCATCGCCGCGGGCACCTTGAAAATCCTGTGATAGACGATTAGAAGGGAGAGTCCAACCGGTTCGCAGATATAAAAGCTGATACTTGCTGGGAAAAAATCAACGATATCGGAACGTAAGACCTCCTGCTCGAAAAGATCATTCTTCGTGAAACAAAGGATCTGGGTACAGTAAAATGAGTGGGATCCGGGTAAAAAAGGAGGATACACATACGATCGGTGTCCTTTCAAAATACCTCGAATGGCAAATTGAATCCCAAAGTTGCATTGCATCTTGCATTTGATTCTGAAGGTTTAACCTGGTTGACAGAAGATCGGGAGAAGGATTGGGTTTGCGCACCCGCAAGCTATCCTCAATGAGAACCCGGTCGTATCCGCTCAGACTGACGGTGAAAATTATAACTTTGATAAGATCTTCGAAGACATGGATCCACTTTCGACGCTCAGACCTCGCGCCACCGACCTGTAGGAGGACATTGACAGATGAAGGAACGCAAAAACGAGACGTACGTCTATCACGGGTGCCCCTATACCGTAAGGGATATCAGTCTCTGTGATTCCGATGGTTCGTGCGCGAAGATGAAGAATATCACGATTTGTTGGAACAAAGGAAGGGGAGAAGAGCCGGGGCAGGTCGGCACAGAGGTAGGACATACTAGGATTCGTCAAAACAACAATTATATCGCCCGGTTTGAAATGAATTTACTTCTCTAGGAGGGCGTGTTCACCCCCGCGGCGAAAGGCTTCTTGAACGATCGAGTCATTCCACAGCCTGGTGATCGCACCGAGCCATTGCTTAGGGAACGGCTCCCCAAATCGTAGATCCCTCTCGCTTTGAACTATCTTTGCTGCCGGGAGGAGAGCATGGGGCAAACTGAGACCGAAGTCAGAAAGCGACTCCAGCAAGGGCTGGATTCCTAATCCTAGGTTATCGAACACGAGCTGGCGGTACGATTCGATCTCGTGAGAAGAGAAGGGAACAGAGTATATGATGCGCATCTGCTTTAAGAGTGTTGATTTCCCTGAATCTGCGGATCCAAGGAGGAGAATCTACGCTTTGTTAGTCAAGGAAATGTGTAGAAGCGGCTTTACCTTCGCTGTTTTCCGAGCTGGGCTGTCTGAAAATGCCTTCCCTTGTGGTTGTTTTGACTTCTTGAAACTGGATTTGTGTGCATGCAACGGGACATCTGAAAGGGTTTTCACAATCAGGGATTCCGCCACAGTTGCAACGAGCTCTCGAAACTTTGGAGCTGTTGCAATGGCAGCCGACTTGGGCAGGAGGTCCTCTGACTGTGGGCTGTAACGCTAATGTGAGTTCCGTTGTTTAGCGCACAAGGGAGGGTTGGACAGACTATCGCAGCAGCTTCAAAACAACACACAGAGTTGGATACCAGGATTCATGTTTGGTGGAGGGAGGAGTAGTGTCTGGAAACCATGCGTATATTCCGGTCAATATGGCATCGCAAAAAATCTCCACTCCATCAACATCACATTGGAGGCGCGGCGGAGATTCTTGAGGTCCAGATGAATCGACACCGAGATCCTTCAGGAGAGTCGAGGCCCTCGCGAGTAATTTCTGTAAAACTCCCCGATAGATGGTCCCATTCTGGAGCCAGAAGGACGGCAATTGCAAGATACCGCCTAAGTATCGGATGGCGATTGGTCTGGAAAAAGTCGAGCTTCCTCTGCGGATGATATTAAAGACATATCCAGCAAACAACTGATGATGAAAACTCACTCGCAATCGGATGCGACCAATAGTCTCTCGATGATACTGAGGCCGCCGCGCGGTGTTATCACGGAGCCAAGGTGTTTTGGGCCAGTGTCTTCGACCAGGAAAGAAATATCCCGATCCGCAAGGCATGCGGCTGCAAAATTACGATTGAAATGCCAATTTTCATCGCAGGAATCGTTGGGCCTATCCCACAGAACGGTGATTTCAGCTTCCAGAGGCTGAACAAGCTTGATATCTATGCAATTCAGAAAAAGGTGTCTGACTCCAGGATAGCTAGTGCTTAGAGCCACTAGACTCTTGAACGCCTCAAGTTGAGTGTTGGATGCCTCCGACCTGTGTATATTCGGGAGATAATCATTCGGGGTACGGCAAAATACTGACGGGAAAGCATATTGTACCAGGCGAGCACAATCCTTTTCCAACTTCCGCGGAGTCGCTTGACTTAGGCGAGAAAGAGCCGCTTCTTGGTCGATTCCTTCCCCGAAGAAAAGTTTGATGCGTGCAGTTACTGCAACTGGTCCCAGTCCTAAACTATGAGCGGCTCGGTTGGCATGCCTCTCAGCGGTGGTGCCCAAAGTGGTGTATAGTTCATGTAGTGTTCTTCCCGGTCCAATGAATGCTCCAGGGATGCGAGAGATAGCTCCTGGCGGACGAGCGGTAACCGGAAGCGGGACCACTTCCAGAGGTGTGAGAGCCAGCGAGGAACCAAGATCCATTGAAGCACAAAGCGGTGGCTAGCTGCGTATAAGCTAGCTGCGTATAACTCTGGACGGGGAGAATAAGTGTGGTACTTAGTGGTAAGTACTGCCCCCGAGCTGCCGGAATTCCGCACAGCTTTGAGCGCCTATTTTTCAGCTCCGAACGTCGACCACCACCCAATTGAACAAATTGAAACGGTGGAGGCCAGCGTACCCAGTTATTTCTCGCGCCTTCCGTTCCAATTCGTATACCCAAAATCGAGTGGTCCCCGGAGAAGCACGGGTTATTGCCGGGCCGAGTGATTGATTGCCCAATCATAACATCGAGCCGGCGTCTAAGTGGAGTTCCACAGCTTTGATAGCCTTTGAACACCAAGTACATAAGTACATCACACTGCGGGCAAGTAGCAATATAAAGGGGCCGTATATTGCCAGTATATGCTCAGTATATATGAAATATACCCACTATATACATGCAATATACGGGGGCCGTATATGCTCAGTATATTCCAAATATACCTGCTATATACCCACAATATACGGGCTCAGTATATGCTCCGTATATTGTGACAATATACTTGCAATATACGGAGTCCATATATGGTAGCCATCAGACCTCCGTATATTGCAAGTATATTGCGACCAAACACCCCAGAAATAGCACTTAACACCTTCCTGAAATAGTAATGATTAATTTCCTTATAGAGACTACTACAAGTTGGCTACTTTTGCTATTTTTGCGCCCACAAAAAATGCTATAAATATACAAGAAGCTGCCTATCATACTAGTAGTTTGTGGCTACAACCTGTAGGCCCTGTTTGTCAGAATGTAAAACTTGACATAAACAATAGACAAGTAACTGTGTATCTACCAGGTTTGGCTGCTACTGTACTTGTTTCTCCTCAATACATTGGTCCTGATAGGCCCAAATTGTGTTAGAGTTAGAGTTTTTATGAGAAAGTGCATGTGACACAGCAGCTGGCTGCCGTGTCACATGACTTTTCTTTTCTTTTCTTTCCATTCCATTATGCTAGGACCCTCACCCTTTGGCAGTCAGATTCAAAGTTTGGACAAATTTTCAAATCAGCCTGGCCAAGGTCAGAGCCAAAATTTGGACACACCTACTTTTGGACCTGCTAGCCAGGGTCGACAGTTTTGACAATGGGTCAGGAGCTGTGCTGAGGTCGGATCCATGTTCGGCCATTTGATGGTGGCCTGACATGCACAATGGAGATGCAACTGTCCAAATGAAGTACCAGAACTAGTAGAGCTGTACCAGTGACATCATTGTGCTCTAAATACAGTTAAAAATCCTCATTTATCTCAAACAAAACACTCCATTATGGATCTCCTGAACATAGATACCAATGACGAGCTTCTAAGTTCTCATGATCGGAAATAGCAACCTCAGGAATGGATTTTGAGGGGGGAAGAAATATCAAGATGTTCTGCCATTTGTCGAGATGGCATGCTGTTGAAGTTGGGTTGTGTGCATACAGTATAGTGCCGCTCAGTGGATCACGGCCTATCAATGGATCACTCATTTCTTGCGGCACATACATCCATCCTGGGGTCAAACCCTTTTATATTCGAAGTTATATATGCTTTCTGCATGTCCTGAATTAATTTTGCGTGAGGAGGGTCACGGAGGCTCCTAGACAACGTGTTATTGGGCAAATCAACCCTTGATCACACCATCAGTGACTTTCCTTTTTGTCCATTTTGCGACCATTTGGAGAGATTCTGGCCAAAGCAACTTTTTTTTACGATAGATGGCCATACCAGCTGTGATTTACTTGTACAGATCGAGGAAATCGGACCAAAGTCTAGGCTTGGACAATTTGTGCAAGGGAGGATGACACGTGAAAATTGCCATATTTGGCAGGCAGAGCCCTGATGCACTGTGGCTTTCCGAGTGCTTGTGTGGGCTTCAATTGTGCACAAGAGCCTCTGAATAAGTTCTTAGTGTATGGACCCCAAACTGAGTTAAACAGGAGTACAAGACCAGACAATGGCGCAGAAAGTGGAGTGATCCATGGAACTGCGACATTTGCCATCAAAAAGTGCATATCCCTTCCTCGTAACATACCACTGCTAATATCATCAAAGTTCAAGTGCAGAATAACTTAATGCATGCTCTAATATATCTACGATTAAATCCAGAATTTATTGTGTCCAAATACAAGCCCTAATAGGGATGAAACATCAAAGTAGTGATCCAAGGAGCGGCACTATAATGTACCATGTTTTGGATGCACTGACTGGTGAGTCATTGGTGAACACAGTTATAAGCCTCAACACTGTACAGCACAAGGGCAAGGCCAGTATCGACATTGTAGAGGTGGCTGAGGATAATGGGGTGACAGAATATATTTGACTTCAAATCTTTTAGCATGACTCAAGGCTTCGGAGCACAAATGAGCTTGGATCTAAAATTTGGACAAAATTTCGGGCATACCCAAGTCAGATCCATGACAGGCAACCTAGAGGATGTCTTCAAAAAACAAACAAATAAACCTATGGATGGAACAATTAACAACCATTAGCTGCAGTCCATGTATGGGGGAGCAGGATATATGCTTACTTTAATTACTCTTCATCCCTTCTCTTTGCACCGCACCATCCATGTGCAGGGTGGTCACATGTGAATGTACTGTGCTGCATCAACTGATGAGTGTTGTTTTTCTTCTTGTCTTTTTTCTTTTAGGTGAGGGTATAGGAAGAGAAATATTCAGACCACATTATAAGAGGTGTGAGAATGAAGGTGAAAATAATGAAAGTATAATCCACTCCTACAATCCACCAGCTGCCAAAGCGGGAGATTGAAGAAGCAGGGAAAATTTGCTGCCTGCTGCCAAAGCGGGCAACAACCAAGTACTCGCTGCCAAAGCAAGTACTTGGAAGGAAGATAAAGTTGTCTGCTGCCAAAGCTGACAACCTCCAACACTCTGCTGCCAAAGCGGAGGGTTGAAGAAAAAAATTGTAAGATGGTGGAGGTTGGAAAGAAGTATCCTGTCAACAATCAACATTGCAACATTTATACTACCACAATTCTCACGACCCACGTGACTTCAATTTGCCAATTAGAGTCACATGATTCCTATTGCTTAGTTTTCCAACTTTTATACCAAACAGAGTGCAAGCCTATTGGAATTTCCACCTGAAAAAACATATCAGTCTTCCATGCCTACTTGACAAACAATTCAATTCTTTCAGTCAGAAAATCGGGGGAAAACTTGGTTCATTTTTCAGACATTTTTCACTCAAAAAATGAAGAATTTACAATTTTCTTTTCATGAATTTTCCTTTTTTGTTCGAAATTTTCACCTCACATTGAAAAGTACTGAAAAAAATTGCAATTGTAAGGTTTTCTCATGCACTTTTTCAGTCTGAAAAATGAACAAAGTTTTCCACTTTCAACAAGCCCAGCACTGCAAAGAATTGACCTCTTCTAGTTTGCATCTCCTCTGATTTTTTTAAGGTAGAGGACACACAAGTGCAGTTGCCCCACATAACTGCCCAAAAAGAGTGATTGTGGGCTTGTGCAATGAAAACAGAAAATCCGGCTCCACAGTTCTGTGTGAATGTATTTGAACAGTGTTCCTGAATATTTTGAGGAATTTTAGTTGAGAAATGGAGGACTAGTTCTCAAATTGATGGGAGTCCACAAATACCATCAATTTCGAAAGATTTTGGAATTTGTCCCTCAATTCAAAACCAAAACTCCTCAAATTATTTGAGAGTCATCTTAGGACACATTCACATATAACTGTGGAGGCGGAATTTCTACTTAGGCCTAAGGAAAGGAGAATTCAATGAAACCTTCCCAAATAATGGGATATCACATGGGGCAACCGCACTTGTGTGTCTTCTACCTTATTACATGCTCTAGTTAAAGACCAGCTTGTTGTAATGTATTAATGGCAATCAACTAGTGGTCCCAGTTAACCAAAAGCGAGGTGTAATGTACATGTGACCAGAAAACCGGTTTTCTGATCATGTGACTACTTGTGAGTGAGTAGTCACGTGCCTTTTCTCATAGATTATATGTGAAGATTATATGACCCCTCCCCCCCAACTAGCAGTACAGCCACCCCATTGTTTGTTGGATGTAGGATACCATTCAGTCTACATGCCAAGGCTTGGAAGTACATATGCTGTCACCAGAGTCGTATTGAATGTGCTATTCATGTTTTCTCTGTTTATTGTATTAGATTGTATTATATCCAAATAAATGCAAAACAGGCCCAACAATGGTCATCTACTGCCATCTCCTCTATTCATTTCAACTTGGAGTCCTCTTCTCCTGATGACTTGGTGTGGCAGCAGACCATTGGAGACTGCTTGCTTTGGTAGGAGGCAGCATTCATCCCAGTGAAAATCCCTCCTAGGAATATTGAGCCCAAGAGAGGCAGATCAAGTCAACGAGCTGTATCGAGACAAATTGAGGATAAATGTTATCAAACTCAGGAGAGCAGATAACCAGCAGAGTTCCAAACACTTCTTCCTTCATACCATCATCATCCAGCCTTCCCGCATGTCACTGCTCTCTTCTTGGCTCTTCTGCATGGTCTCTTGGCTGTTCTTTCTCTTTGTTTGCAGGCAGAAACTTGCCTTGATTCGCTCCCCAGCCACCATCAAATGGCCGAACATGGATCCGACCTCAGCACAGCTCCTGACCCATTGTCAAAACTGTCGACCCTGGCTAGCAGGTCCAAAAGTAGGTGTGTCCAAATTTTGGCTCTGACCTTGGCCAGGCTGATTTGAAAATTTGTCCAAACTTTGAATCTGACTGCCAAAGGGTGAGGGTCCTAGCATAATGGAATGGAAAGAAAAGAAAAGAAAAGTCATGTGACACGGCAGCCAGCTGCTGTGTCACATGCACTTTCTCATAAAAACTCTAACACAAACACAATTTGGGCCTATCAGGACCAATGTATTGAGGAGAAACAAGTACAGTAGCAGCCAAACCTGGTAGATACACAGTTACTTGTCTATTGTTTATGTCAAGTTTTACATTCTGACAAACAGGGCCTACAGGTTGTAGCCACAAACTACTAGTATGATAGGCAGCTTCTTGTATATTTATAGCATTTTTTTTGGGCGCAAAAATAGCAAAAGTAGCCAACTTGTAGTAGTCTCTATAAGGAAATTAATCATTACTATTTCAGGAAGGTGTTAAGTGCTATTTCTGGGGTGTTTGGTCGCAATATACTTGCAATATACGGAGGTCTGATGGCTACCATATATGGACTCCGTATATTGCAAGTATATTGTCACAATATACGGAGCATATACTGAGCCCGTATATTGTGGGTATATAGTAGGTATATTTGGAATATACTGAGCATATACGGCCCCCGTATATTGCATGTATATAGTGGGTATATTTCATATATACTGAGCATATACTGGCAATATACGGCCCCTTTATATTGCTACTTGCCCGCAGTGTCAAAAGTACATACAGCTTTGCCTCTCTTACCTCGCCACACTAACCTCGCTCCTCCCCAATGTCTTTCATCTCGAATGCAGACAATTTCACTTTCGGAGATGGCGTGTACAATAACGTGCACGGCAACATCGTCCATAACAATTTTTATATCGAAAACGCCCACCGCCGGGTGCCAGAACTCGATGGTAGGTCATTTCGTAGTGAGTAGGTCACTGACTCACTCTTCTTATCAGGTGAGAAAATCCTGAGATTGAAGTATCCCGCTGCGAAACGTCGTCGGCGCCAACGAGAAACAGATGGAGTCAAGGTCGGTAAAAATTCTGCTGCGACATACACTTCTCATATTTTGCTAGATCATTCGGAACAAGCAAATCAAACTCACTTGTGAGATCGGGAGCGGCCCCGGATATTGTTTTCATGCTGGGGAATATAAAGGACGGGCAACCATCGTGAAAGTCTTTAACGCCGACCCAACTATGCGTGAGGCAAGTGGAATCAGTCGATTGGATGCGCTGACTCTTTATTGGCATGGACAAAAGCGATTGGAGTGGACATTGGCCCTGTCTGAAGGACTTTTGTGTGTACGAGGATGAATCATTCTGCGTATCAATCAACTGTTTGCAGGCATCCGAACGTCCTCCGCATCGAAGGCATTTCATCACCAACATCGTCGACCCATTTTTTAGTCTATGAAAGTGGTTAGTCATTCACCAATTTCTCTGGGGAAGTTTTCGCCGACACCTCTCAAAAGTTGGCTGGAAGAACGCGGAAGGACCACTTGCAGCCGCTCTCAAAGAAAATCTTCCGCGGAGCATTACTCTTGGGTTTAAACTGGTTTGTTCATTCCCATTACAGCTCTCGTCGCCTCAGGATTGATCAGATTCTCAGATCGCCGGCCTTTCAGTACGGCCTGTGAATCTCGAGTTATGTTACTCTACTTATTGACTGCGTTCCTATGAAGTCAGGCATCGACTATCTCCGTCTTCAAGGCATATTTCTTGGGTCCATGGGGGCAGAGGTAGTCCCACCGTCACCTTTCCAATCACATTAAATTGACAACGCCAGAATTTTGATCTTCTTCTCGATACCGATGACCGGTTCCTGCTTAGCATGAACCCGCACTTTTCAGACGGCAATAATGATGACTCCCAAGACCCGGAGGACAAGGCGTGTGATATCTTAAATGCGTTGTTGCGCAAGGTAACCGCTTTTTCGTCATTATCGAATTGCGATTACTAACATCTGGGGTAGGCTTTCAAGTCTGCGAATCGCTTGCTACACAGTACGTTTATTTTGTATTGCAACCCAACATTTCGATGGAACTGGGTACAGATGAGTCTATCGACAGGAATCCGGTGACTCTTGATTCACTTCACCGACCTTCCCTCCCACCGAACACATCGGTCTTGGATCTTCATCCCTCTGACATGTCGCCACCTCAAATCGATCCAGATCAGCAGGCTCCTATCATACTCCGGCGAGAATACGTCTTGCGAAAGATTGAACGAGGGCAGGAATCCCTGGCGGCTATTGCGCACCGGATCACCTTGGATCTCGACATGAAAATATCATCTGTCCATAAAGTGAAGCGGACGGATGTACAGAGTCCCCACCGTTGTCCTGGATATGTCCGTGAGGAAATCACACTTGCAGCAATGATAAACGATAGCGCAGTGGTGTCGCACAATACACCGAGTCCGCTGGAAACATGTCCTGTCTGCCACGAGGTCGTAGGCCTCCACGAGTCTTTCAAATGCGTATGCGGCGCCTCTGGTAAGTGGCATTTGCTCCCAGGTCTAGCCTTAATGCCGTCTCACATAGATTCCGGCTCACGACATACCGTCAAGTGCCGAGTATGTATGATTTGGAGCCACAGTGACTGTGTCGGCCAACCGAAGGAGTTCACATGCCAAACCTGCCTCATTGTTACCTCCCCCACAGAATCTGTACAGCCGCTTGGACGGCAGGGATATACCACGAGGCGGAGTTTACACGGAGATTCCGAAGAGGTATCGGATTCGAAAGCCCCCAGACGGTGTTGACCGTGGAAAAAGAAAAAGCGGCTTCCACGATCCAGACCCAGGGCGAAGGCTTCCGTAAGGCATTTCGGTGTGTATGCGGCCACCTCAGTGAGTGATGTCGCGTTGCTGTTGAGCCATTCTCACTGTCACAGACCATGGTTTCCGAGATACTGTCAAGTGTCAAATATGTGTCGGCGATCCAAAGGAGTCCCCCAACCTCGGCTCTGGACATCGCATACCGCCTTCCGGATCAAATTTCACTACGCAGCTAAACAACTGTACTGCGATTTTGTCTGTTCTCCGAACCTCGCTTACACCAATATATGTTCAGACATTCAGGCACAAAAAGCCAGTCATACTCTAGGGTGGATTGAATCTTCCACTGGACCTTCCCATGATATTAAGTGGACGGTAGTCTGCAAAAGTAAGCCGCGTCTACATAAGCATATGCATAAGTACCCTGTTCCTGAAAAATGTCCACTTACAGTAGCCGGGAAAGCTCTAGGTAAGGCATTCCTTCAGCCTCATACTTCCCCATTCTAAAGGCTAGATTCAAAGGCACCGGTGTCGCAGACAGCAAGGCTGCGGCTAAGGAAGAGGCCGCAAGGCGAGCTTTGTCTGCAAGTCGCTTTGATTTGAAACTTTTGAAACTTCTGAGACTTATTTTCAGGCTCTCGTTTATGAGAAGTAGATTCGGAACAGTATCGATAGCCACCGTGCCTAGCGTTACACGTAGAATGACTATATCACTGAAATCCTTCCAAAATTCTGTCCCTCACGATCCCATCTATCTGTCTTCACTCGTATCTTGAATCCCCAGATGCACGTTCTCGAAGTCCACGTGGCGTCAATGACGCTCCGGGCCCATTGATACGCTTCGGAGTTTGCGGTGCTCGTGGGCATCTCCCTTCGGGAAGGTAGTGCACAAGTCTCGTCAGATGGCACTGCTCCAAATTTTCGAATTGGGTTTTTGGGTATAGAAGAGTATCCTCTGCCAAGACACAATATCGCCGAATCATTCGGAATCCTTGATGACTGCTGTAACCTGGTGGTCCAAACCGTGGAGGAGTTCCAGACATTTCCACCCGGTATTTGACTTTTTCCTTTCCAGGCTCAGTGTCCAACTGTACCACTGTTTTTAAAAATTCTCGCCAAATGAATTAGCCTAATGAGCTCAGAGATCCGTGAGGGGCGACGGAACAGATTCGATTGGTCGAATCTCTTGCGATGGGCGTAATTTACGCCGCGTAAATGCCGTTCGAAATGGCTGGGGCTGTAAAGACGGATCACCGATAATGGGGCGGAAATTTTTCAGTATGCCTGGATACTCCAAAACGCAGATCCAAATCAACAAATATTTCCTTTTACGGCGAGAAGCGGTTGTTTGTCCCTGTGAACATCAGAGGCTGTTCTTGGCAGTGTCGCTTTGGGTCGCTGGGAGAACAACTAGCCACTTTCACATCGAATCTCGTCTCGCCAAAATTTGGCGCTTCCTCTCCTCGCGGGGCCTCCGCCCGGCCATCCACGCGGGGCGCGCCTTTACATCAATGGCTCCTTCAGAGGAATCTGCTCTGATCAAAGAGCTCGTCGCCCTTTCGAGTAAAAATGGGAAGCTGGTGCGCTCGTCCAAGTACGCCGCGCCCGCGGACGCGAGCATCTCCGTGCGGAGCTGGAAGATGAATGAGCACAAGTACTACGTCGTTCCCTCGCCCTTCCCCACTCTTGCTCGCGGGCTGTTCACCGTCGAGGAGGATAACGGGGAACACCGCATCGTCGCGCGTGGGTACGACAAGTTCTTCAATATCGGGGAGGTTGGGTGGACTACCGTACGTCGGACTATAGCTACCCTCCTAACCTGCGCAGCTGAGCTGACGCTTACTGTAGTGGCCTGCGCTGGAGGCACACACGACAGCGCCGTATACGCTGTCGCTGAAGAGCAACGGGTGCATCATTTTCATCGCGGCGCTCACGCCGGATAAGCTGCTCATCACGTCCAAACACGCGATCGGGGCGGCGGGAGAAGAAGGGAAGCTAAGCCACGCAGCTGCGGGCGAGGGCTGGCTCCGCAAGTACCTCTCAGAGAAGGGGCGCACCGAGGCGGATCTGGCGGCCGTGCTATGGGAGAGAAACTTGACCGCCATCGCGGAGGTGCGTTTTTCTACCTTTCTCCGATTCACCCCAATAGACGCCCTCGCTATAGCTCTGCGACGACTCTTTCGAGGAGCACGTCCTTGCAATTCCGCCCGAGTTCACTGGGCTCCACCTCCACGGCCTCAATGAGCGCACGAAGGCGTTCACGACGCTCCCGCACGCGGAGGTCGACGCCTTCGCCGCCGAGTGGGGCTTCATCCAGACCGCGTCCACAGAACTGCCCACCATCGCCGCCGTCCGCGCCTTCACCACCGAGGTCGGCAAAACGGGCTCGTGGAATGGCGTCCCCGTCGAGGGTTTCGTCGTCCGCACGAGCGTCGCGCCGCCCCCGGCCGCGTCCTCGCAGCGCAGCACGCCGCCCTACCCGCCCGGCGCGTCCTTTTTCTTCAAGGTCAAGTTCGACGAGCCGTACATGATGTACCGTGACTGGCGCGAGGTCACCAAGAGCCTCATAACCATGCGCGGTGGTGCGAACGGCAAGGGAAAGATGAGCGTGGAGAAGCTGTCGAAGAACAAGATGCGGCGCGCGGAGACGCAGGCGTATGCGCGATGGGTGATCGAAGAGATTCAAAAGGATCCCGCGGCGTTCGCGCAGTACCAGCAGAACAAAGGGATCATCGCTGTACGGGATCGGTTCCTCGCATATCTTGCTAGTGATAAGGGGAAGAAAGTGCTGGGGTCGCTTGAGACGAAAGGCCAGCAAGTGGGGGCGCCGAGCACGAAGCAATTCAGCAAGACTATCATCGTGCCCGTGGCGGTCCCTGGATGCGGTGTGTCTCGCTCCTGAAGGGTCCCTCCGTTTTGGCTCAATGGCTACATCTTCAGGCAAAACGGCCGTTGCGGTGGCGCTTTCGCACATCTTCGGCTTCGCGCACACGCAGAGCGACGACGTGCACGTAAAGAAGGCTGCGCCCGTATTCATCAAGAACGTCACGGAGCTGCTCAAGACGCACGACGTCGTGATTGCGGACAAGTAAGTACCCTTTCGTTGCGTCTTTTCATTCACTCCGATACTGACTGCCCCAGGAACAACCACCTGCAGCAGCACCGCGAGGCGCTGCGCGGCATCCACCCCTCCGCGCGGCTCCTCGCGCTGCACTGGGGACTCGACACCCCGCCCGCGACGCTGCACCGCATCTGCGCGGACCGCGTGCTGGCGCGCGGCGCGAACCACCAGACGCTCCGCGCGGACGCGGCGGCCAAGACGCACGAGGATGTACTCTGGATGTTCATCACCACTGCGGAGCCGCTCGCGCCCGCGGAGGTGGACGAGGTCGTCGACATGGACTTGGAGGCGGATTTGGAGGCGGTGGTGCAGCGCGCGGTCGACGCGTGCGTGCGGATCCTGGGGCTCCCCGCGCCGAGTCTGGAGACGGTGCGCGAGGGGGTGGAGAGGGCGCGGGGGTATGCGCCACGCGTGAAGAAGCCGGATGCGCCTGCGGGGGCGGGGGCGGGGAAGAAAGCGAAGGACAAGGGGGATGGCGCGCCGCGGTACTTTGCGCTCCTCCCGGAGATGGACCTTGCAGGGCTGCTTGCGCCCGTCTTGGAGGGCACGCCGTTCTGGGACGCGCTGCAGGCTGCGGGGCGCGTCGCAAAGCGCCCGCATGTGACCCTTGTGCACAAGAATGCATTGCAGGCGGGGGAGGACGCTGTGGAGGAAGCGACGGCGTTCTGGGCGCGCTGCATGGGGCTGCACGCTGCGGGCGCGCCGCCGCTGTTCCGCTTCAGACTGGGGAGCGTGGTGTGGAACGAGCGGGTGATGGCGGTGACGGTGGAGGGGGTGGAGCTCGCGGAGGAAGGCGGGGATGGGGCGGGACGTGCGGGGGCAGAATTTGTCGAGAAGTTGCCTGAGGAGGCGAAGGGGAGGTTGCACATCACGGTGGGGACACGCGATGCGAATGTGCCGCCGGTGGAGGCCAAGGGACTTGTTGAAGCATGGCGCAGGGCTGACGAGGGCGAGCTGGCGGGTGTGCAGTCGGTCCCACTTGGAGGCGTTGTTGTGGGGCGGGTCAAGGGACTGCAGGCGTAAGAAAGAATGTAAGTAAATGTGCATATAACATGTAAAATCTAGATAAAGAATTCAAAATCCTCCACTCATATAGGCAGAACGTAACCGCGACTCAGGTGCTCCTTCGAAGCTTAAATCCTGGGTTCATATCATAGGCTACGACTCTCTCCGGGAGTATTGGTCCTGTGCTGGTCAACTGCTTCTGTCCCACGATGTTTGGAGGACCGGACTCGGATGGTGGGGCTTAGCTATTCGCTGAAGCTGGTGCGTTTCTGTCCAATTATCTTTATTTCTGACTCGAGAGCAGTAACCCTGCCCTCGATGCGCAGAAGTTTATAGCTGAGCGTTGTCCACTCCGAATTGTAGCCGCAAATCGACGGTTCCACAGCGGGCGAGGCGAAAATCTTTCGTAGGCATTCTTTCGCGCAGCGTCGTTCACACAATTGATGTGAGCTTTCTCACTTCACCTCTACCGACCGACATCCGTCACACCACGCCCACTTTTCTGTCCACCTCTTTTCGAAACGTGCCACCTGTGCATTGTCCATTCCTCCGACCACCGTGCGCCTCTGGGATGGAGCGTGCGCACGATCACGCATTCTTGCATCCGCCCCCTTTCTTATCCGACTCCACGCCGATAGATCGCCCCGCTCCGCACTTTCTGGAGAACTGTGCGCCTTTGCACTCGAAGTTTCTCGAACGTTGTGACCTTGCGCCTGCACGGATGTGCCAACGACAAACGGCCCAAATTGGTCCTCCAGGATGACAAGATCGAGTCTGGCCGAAGGGCCAACTGCGCGGCGCAGATTCCGCAGTGGCGGGAAGATACCGATGACAAAAATCGTTTTTGTCATCTCCCCCATTCGGCCCGGAACTTTATTTGACGCGACGTTTTACGCTCTCAACGGCTCGTTCAGCCGCCGCATATATATACAACGCAATGCCAGCCCGCAAGTCTTACCGTTTACAATGTTCTCCCCAACGTCCGATGTGTCTTCGCCTTCCTCCTCCTCGAACTCGAACCCGAGTTCCTATACTTCTAGCGCGACTTCCTACGACTCCTGGAGTCCCGGAAAGCCCGTTCACCCGGCCTCTCTTGTCGATTCGGCTACCCACTCGCCTGAGCTGATGCAGCTCGTTAACATTAAACTATCTCGACCTGTAATCGGTTTGTCTCGTCTCCTTCCGTATCATTGCAACGGTTCCAACTTGTCATCTTAGAATATGTTGTCGACTGCGTCTCCGAGACGGTCGACTATGCCTTCGGGCGATTTCCCTCCTCCACCAGCGAGATCTCCGCCCGAGCTCGCTCCGCCTACCGCCAAAGATTCACCTCCTTTGTCGCCCTCGTTCTCTCTCGTGCCGAGGTCGCCCCAGCCACCGTCCTCGTCGCCCTCGTCTACGTCGCGCGCGCCCGCACGGAGATCTCGATCGGCCTCGAGGAATGGGCCCTCGAGCGCGTCTTCCTCGGCGCGCTCATCGTCGCCTCAAAGTACATCAACGACAGCACGCTCAAGAACGTGCACTGGGCCTTATGCTCCGGCGTCTTCGGCAAACGCGACATCGGGCGCATCGAAAGAGAGTTTCTAGCGGTGCTCGACTGGGACCTCGCCGTGAGCGAGGCGGACTTGTTGGCGCATTATGAGGGGATCATGGCGGCGTCTTACGCGGACGAGTTGGCGCCCCCGCAAGTTCGCCTCCGCGTGCATCTCGCGCCGAAGGAGGAGGGGCACGGGCACGTGCCCGCCCAGCACCACCGCCGCTCGTCGTCCGGCGCCGTCCCCGAGCTCGAGCCGTCCAGCCCGCAGTCGAGCGCCGGGACTCTGTCCCCGCGCACGCCCGAGCACCCGCAGACCCCCATGGAACTCGAAGTCGATATGCACTCCCCCGCAGCGGCCGTACCCGGCAAACCCGCGAAGAAGAACACCGCTGGTGGGCACGGGAAGCTGTACAACCTCCTGCACAGCCTCCCTATTCCGCGCCATCGCCATCAGCACCAGCGCACGATCGAGGTGTAATAGGCACCTTGCACATGATTTGGGATACCAGTATTCATCGATCCGCGCCTTTGACGGCGCCTTTCGATCTATCTCGGCCAGGGCTTTTGCTTGCCCGACGCGTGCAGTGCGTCGCCGCGCGTGGCGTTGCTTTTGGGCATGGAGGGATTCATCCTTGGATGAACGAGCTCGGCAGGTCAGTGGGCGCCATCTATGAGAAGGCTTTGGGCAGTATCTTACGTAGACTGTACCAAAGCAGTTGTAGCACTATCTCGCAGTGTATCACAATTAGAGAACACAAGTTCTGCTCATGTATCATGCAGCGAATATTTACTGTCAAATTTCAATCCAAGTCAAGGTAGCGACAGGCGGTTGGAGCTACTTGATGGCTAATTTAGAACGGAGGTGTGCCGCGGTGTCTCGGCATTGTCTGCCGCGATCACTCGGCACAGCGCCGTCGTATAAGTTAGCAAGCTCGGCAGGATATTTTTTTATCTATGCCGCCGAGCCGCAGTGCACCTGGTAAAATAAGTCCTCGGGGTATATTTGGCGGGCGGAGCCATCCGAAGACGTGATGCAAATCAGCGCGGATGGCTGCTGAGCGAACCTGGTCACGGTGGCGGGTTGAAGAGATCACGCATCATGGTCTGCCGCACTGCGGCCCGAGAGTCACTTACAACAGAAATTCCTGCCCAGCTCTCGTCAACAATCACTTCAAACCTAAACCACCATGTCAAAGCAACACGAGATGACCATCCCTCGATGTATGCCGCATGCAACAGGCCATAGGCTTGGGGAACCCGGAAAACTTGCTGAGGCCCACCACATATCAGAAACATACCAGTATATCTGGTTAAGGAGCGGTCACCGCGCAACACTTTTGAAATGCATCCTCTACCTCATGTCGGCATTACTCTCGCTTATTGATGCCATGGATCTACTCGAGCGCATTCCGAGTCCATCTCGGTCTTGTCGCAGTCAAAAATGGCGCGTTTCGAAGATTCGAGGATCCTTCTCGGGCGATATCGGGCGACCAGCACGAAAGTCTCGGATGCTCCACAATATAGGAGTGATGACGACAAATTTCTCCCATATGGATACTCACGCAAGACATTCTCCCTACTGGCACAATGTGAGCTCAAACGGGCCCTGTACCCTACCAATACCTGGCATCAACTGCAGCGGCCTTTGCCCTCGGTTACTGGCAGATTTCGACGTTGTCAAGGCTCAACAACGATTGTGGCTTACCTCACCTTCCTCGGCTTGCAACTCAAATTACATTCAATTCTAGAGTGTTTTTACTAGTCCCAATACGAGCAAGTCTATCGTTACGCTGAGACGTTGTGAAAGACCTCAGTACAGTCCGACAAAGTCTATCCTCTCTCTACGCGAAAAGCATGGCAATTTCGAAATTAGCCAGCCCTTTGGGCTTCCTGAGAGCCAAGTCTAGAATGTGCACTTCCGCTCCGCGTATGATGGCAGAGCCGCGATGGTGACTTTGACTTTTCCTCGGAGCAGGGCCCCATATTTCATATGGTCAAAATACCCATTGGACATCAGTCAGTGTCAACTGGAGATCCGAATAAGAGGTTGCGACCCAACTGGTGAGCATTTCTGTCGAACTGCTCATTTATTTCCAGCTGAGAACATCTACCTTCTTCGCGATCGGTTTGAACCGACTTGACAAACCACCGGGTTTTTGAGCGTAACCATTGATGCACCGGTGGACGGCGGGGATTTTTACCTTTACCTGCAAGGGGAGAACTCTTTTCAGTTTTACCCGGTTTTAACCGACTGTCCTGCCTTACTAGTGGCCAGCCATGCAGGTCTGTCTTCTCTTGCATCACGTTGCACAATATCCCGGCAGAAATAAATTATCGGAATAACAACCGTACTCAATTTTGGATTGTTCTGCGACCCTGGGGATTTCCCAGTGATGCCTCCAAGATCACAATCTGTTTTTATTTTTTGGCAATTGTTGACGGAGGCGGAGGGAGGTTATTCAGGTCATCAAGGGGCGGAAGAAATCGAGTATCCGTAGCATACATCTGACACAATGTATGTAGTACGGGCCCCTGCTGTTTCTTAACGGGACCGCGCAGGAATATACCTACCTACCTACCTACCATTCGTCTCAATTTCAAAGCCCCGCCGCCGACGCCCAACTTCTGTACTCTTCACCTCCCACTCGCCCTTCAATGCCCTGTCCTGTCTAAATGTAAGAGGTTGATAAAGACTACTGTACCATTTTGACCGTAGGTTCAGTGACGGGTGACACCTAGATTTTTTTGATGCGTGCAAAAATCGCCTTAAATCGAAAGTAAATTTTTCGGTCTCCTCGGATGAGATTTTCCTAACAATAGTGAACCTACGGTCAAAATGGTACAGTACCCTCAGTATTTTGGACACTTGCGTGATTTTACTTGCCTTGTAAAAGCCGGGATTTGAAGAAACACGCTAAACATCTAATCTCGGAGGATAAGACTTGGGATACTATATTGGAGGTTAGCGACTAAAAGTGGTCCCGGAGGTCATCACAGAGGATCCAGGTCTGCTCGGGCCCCGGAGGGCGTTACTATTGCGTACCTCGCATGTTGTACTGGATCTTACGGTTTCGGCAACTAGACTCGCAACCAGCTGTACGACGAGTCGACTAATTGGGCACTATCACGCTCGAGCCCTAGAATAATTTGAGATACGGTGAGCACTGGCCGCACAAAGATTCTTCTCCCGCACCTCGGTCGTGAGCTAGCAGTTCTGATATCAAAGTCCGCGACCTTTGCGGGAGAACCCAAGATTGTCACGTTGCAATTCAAGGTGCGATAGGATGTTAATAACAGGCCTAAGCCTTCGGAGAAAGCTCCCAGTGCAAAATAGAGACATGAATAGAAATTTCCCAGGAGGGCGTTCAAAAAGGTACCAACATTTATTTATTTCATTTCCCACAAGTTATCTGCTATATCCTAAGTGGAGAGCGAAGACAACTGCATTCATGAATAGAACTCAATTAAATCCTCGGAGCTCCAGGCCTTCAGAAATGATGCTTGAGAATCTGATGAACCGCAGCTCTTCCACACGTAGCTGTATGCGGGACGTAATAATGCTGCACATCGACCAAACAAGCCTGCAACTCGTTAGAATAACTGAGGAGCGTGAAATTGTACAATTTAACGTTACTGTGACGAAGCAGTATGTCGCCTAGCATCAAGTTCAGTTCAATTTCGAGGAGCCACCCTTGTTGCTCACGTTTCCAACATTGGACAGGATTAGATTGAGGATCCTCAGAACTGGATATGCAGTGTTTAACCTTGCGGAAGAAGAATGCAGAGCAATACTGAACTAGGCCGAAATTAAATATGAAATCCAACATTGTTCAAAAATCGGATTTACCAAGAACATTAGGACACCGTCGCGTTGAAGATCCTTCATAACATTGGCCTGGCACGTATGCGGTCGATCTAGTGCATTCAGAACCATCATCGCAATTACGAACAAGTCCAAGATGGTCTAGTCGAAGATGGGTGATTTTGAACAGAAAGAATGGGCCTGCCAAGACTCACCAATGCGCCAAGTGCAAAGGGCAATGCCCAAGGCTTTTCTAATAAGGCACATATCAGACCGGATGTCACTGCCAAATTATTAAACGTGAACCTTACTAAATTCAAGCTATGGCACCTACCTTGACCCTCAATGGAAACGATAACAGCAAAAGCCAAAGAGACTGAAATCCCAACAGCAGCCGCTCCTACCAGTAACCACTTGATCACTCTTCGACGCTCCCATAAACTGTGGAGTCGGACCATGATGATAACTTGAATCGGTTTAGTTATTTTCCAAGGGGTTCCAAAATAGAGATTTCCACCTACAGTGGGAAGTCGAAGTACCCACTGTCGCAAATATGGAAAAAATCCAAAGGAATGTTCGACAACTATCATGGGCCGGTGTGAGTATGAGATGTTTCGAAACAAATGTATACTCACTGCTAGATGATACAGTATTGTTTTGTATTGCTTTTTTGAAGAACTGGATGCTTTACTTACAGCTTGTTCTGCGCTGTATGTTCCGCCGCTCAATACTATTAAAGACGGATGTCAAAGAGAGTACGAACAAAGCCCGCAACAAACTTGAAACACTTGCCATATACCACGTACAATGCTAGGGCCTCTGTGACGTAGCGATTGACAATGAACCCTAACCGATTGCCGATTCCACTGGCAGAATTGAACCAAATGAGTAGCATTTCGTCCCCGAATGTCAAGACATGGTCGTATAGAAGCGCTGCAACCCCTGCAGCTACGAGAAAATGTCAGCTTGTTGGCCATACGGGATACACCGTAACATGAGACGTACCAGAGATATATCGGTTGGCAAGGATAGGGGCTGCAAAAGACATGAAGACAAAGTAGGGCAGTATAAACCGGCTGGCAGGTAATTATAGTGGTCGCTCCATGGCTGCCAGATTGCAACAAACCCGAGTCGGTAGCCCATTTGTGTCCCTTAGAATTTGCTGCAATGCATTGTGCATCACGGATCTCAAGAATGCAGGATAATCAATTCACATTGGGCAGTGTACTACTAGACTGTGTAGCGTCTGCGATAGAAAGACGGGTATCCGGAAGGTTCCCACGGTTTAAATTCAGATCATCCCCAAGTTCTATGTACAGAATCTACTAGACAGTCCTTGAATCCGTAGTTATTTCACTCGAAAGCCATTTCTCGATGATCGTCGGTTATTGACGCACTTTGAGCCTCAGCTCGCCTGTCCCTTGACGATACGGAAATTAAAATGTTCGAGATGGCAGCCCCGCATGGTAGTCTCGCTGGAAAAAAAAATGGTAAGGGAAAGCTGTGTCTCAAATTGTGGGTGCTTTTCACTGGTTGCCAATTCCGATGTAATACCATGCAGGCGTCAACTACCCGGGTTTCAGGGTCGTCACGGGAGTTGATCATGGAAATACTCGATGAAGATAAGAACTATCCAGGCAACAGCTACACGGCTTCATTGTCATCACAGGAGTTGATCATGGAAAGACTTGATGAAGATAAGAGTCCCGCTGTCCCCTGACCACCTCCTTTCATGTCGAAGCAACACGAGAAGACCATCCCTCGATGTATGCAGCATGCAACAAGCTATAGGCTTGGGGAACCCGGCAAAGTTGCTGAGGCCCATCAAATACCCGAAACACACCAGTATATCTGGTCAAGGAGCGGTCACCGCGCACACACATTTTGAAATGCATCCTCTACCCCGGGTCGGCATTAGTCTCGCTTATTGATGCCATGGATCCACTCGAGCTCATTCAGAGTCTATCTCGGTCTCGTTGCGATCCACAACGGTACGTTTCGAAGATCTCAGCGACCTCCTCGGGCAATATCGGGCAACCAGCACGAAGGTCTCAGATACTCCACAAAATAGGAGCGATGACGACAAACTTCTCCCCTATCGAGACTCACGCGAGACACTTCGCAAAGCCGCCTGAAAACGACGCTTGGAGTGCTAACTTGCTGCTCCTCCGAAACTTGTCGGTGATCCGTGGTCGTCGAGCTTGTTTCCGAATTGCAAGTACGTGGGCATTTGGTTCACATCTGTCCACGCAAACGTTCTCACATGGGCCGCACGGCACTATGCCATCTACGTGTCCAAAGCTCGAGTTACCAGCAACGCCGTATTCGGCCTGAAACAAAGAACCGGCTCGCTACTCGTCCGAGACGGCCAGAGGGCCTGCAGAAGTAAATCTCATCTCGGGATGTGAGTTGGCTCTCCACACAGATATTTCGTTGCTGAAGGAGCATGTGGAGGCCCATCACATGTTTCTTCGTCGGTTGCTCGGTCTTACCCCCCATTCCATGCTCGCTGTCCGCCTCACAGAGACTGGTAATTTTCAAAATGCCTGGACAGTAAAGTTTACCTTCCCGTCTTCTTAGCTTTATCGTGAGACTCTGCCGGCTATTTGCTGGGTAGATGTTCACAGCGATCGGGCGGTTGATGACTGTAGCGTACAAAGGACACATTGTACGTCGGTACAGTACCTGCTTGTTCCTGATTGGGACCACCGCAGTAATATATCCTCCTCCTCCTCCTCCTCCTCCTGAGACGTTGATACCTAGAGAGGATCTTCAATTCACAAGCCTGAGAATTACTTCGCTGGTTGAAATCAGATTGAATGAAAACAGTGGCGAACACCCAGGTGAGTCATAGTTCTGTGTTCGAAAATATAAATACCCACCTGGGCCAAGAGGCAAAGAGGAACCGAAATGCCGGCGCCCTCTTTTTGAACATACATTGAAATCTTTGTTACGTCCCGGCGTACCGCATGCAGCTACGTGTGGACGGTACGGTTCATCGAATTCTCAAGCATCGTCCCGGGAGGCCTGCAGTTCCGAGGGTTCAATTGAGCTCTTCTCATGAATGTGGTTGTCTTCCATCTCCACTTGAGATATAGCAGATACCTTGTGGGAAATAAAATCATTGGTACCTTTTGAACGCCACCCCGCACTCCTGTGTCATTGGCCACTGGAAAACTCCTATTCATGTCTCTATTTCGCACTCGGGAGTTTTCTCGCGCTTAGGTCTATTATTCGCAGTCTATCGCACTTCGGATTGCAACGTGACAATCTTGGGTTCTCCCGCAAAGGTCGCGGGCTTTGATATCGGAACTGCTAGCTCACGACCGGGGTCCAGTTCGCATCGACTGTACAAATATGAGGTTAGAACGTGGGTTTGTGCCTGGGCCCTGAGTGTACGATGTACATGTATCAGACTTCAGGACTTCAGCTTGAATCTCTGTGGAAGGAGATTCTTTACGCTGCCAATGGCAATCGCGGAGTCAGCTGCTCACATCTTCCTTATCTCAAGTTATTCTAATGCCCGACCCGCCCGACCAGTCTAGTGTTGTAACTGTTTCATGACTCATGAGATCCTCGGGTGCAGATCATGACATGACAGTGCTAATTTCGCGCGGAGGCTGTGCTTGGCTGGGCCGATGCATCTCCGCCACGGGAAAGTCTCTGCGGGAGAAGGACCCCTTCTGCGGGAGAAGGAACCCTGGCGCGGCTTGTGCGCTGCCAGCGGCGGAGCTTGTTGTCAGCCATCTTTCTTCCAAGTCATTCCACCAGCCTCGCATGTTAGAAATGTAATACAGTGTTCTGGTACAGTGAGAAACACGATAGGGGTGTCTCACTGCCCAGGTGCGTACATAAGCAATCAGTCACTGAGACGCCGAGTCACATTCTAACACCCCCCCTTGACTGGCGTCCAGTCGCAACATCTTGATCCAACGGGTATGAAGCACTCGGTGTAGTGGCTTGGTGAAAAGGTCGGCAATGTTTTCCTTGTTGGAGACATGTATAACGTCAATCAGCCGTCTCATGAGACAGTCACGAATAAAGTGCTCGCGAATGGAGATATGCTTCATCTTCGAATGAGCGTGAGGATCGTGTGTGCAGGCGACGGTTCCTTGATTATCGCAAAACAAGGAGGTTGGTTGGCTCTGAGGAAAACCAAGTTCCGCGAATAGGTTGCGGAACCATAGAATGTCGCGTGCACAATGGGTGGTAGCAAGGTACTCAGCTTCGCATGACGAAAGCGCGACGACCGCTTGCTGCTTTGAACTCCAGGAAAGCGGCGAGTCTCCCATCATGATGAGAAAGCCGGAGACCGACTTTCGTGTGTCGCCCATTCCCCAATCCGAATCGGTGAGCGCCTTGAATAGCGGGTGCAGCGTATCGGAGCCTCCGAGAGTGATACCATACGAGGTTGTACCCCGGAGGTATCGAAGAAGATGCTTCGCCGCTGCGACGTGGGCTGTTCCGTAGCTTGCCATGAACCTGGCAAGTTCCCTGACAGTGTACGCAATATCCGGGCGGGAGCAGGTGGCCAAGTACATGCATTTGCCAACAACGGCAGTGTAAGGGAAATCCTTGGCTTTCTCCACGTCTTCAGCTGTCGCCGGTGATAACCGTGCCCTGGGATCCATGGGGGTAGTGACAGAGTTGCAGTTCTCGTATCCGAAATCGCGTAGGATGGACTCGGTATACGATTTCTGGCTAAGGCGAAGGGTTCGGTTAGCACGATTCCGCTCTATGGAGCACCCGAGATGTAACTTGGGTTCGCCGTTGTCAGTGATCTCAAATTGAGATGCCAAGGCTGCAACAACGGCATCCGACTCGATCGTGGAGCTCGACGCAATGAGCATGTCGTCAACGCTCGTGGTGACAAAGGAATACTCGGCACCTTGAACACGCCGATACACGCTCCAGTCTGACTCTGTCCTCTTGAACCCAATCGCCTCAAGACGCGAATTGAGCTCCAGGTACCATTAGGGTGTTTCATAATTAGATTTGGGCGCCTCAACTCGTGCCCCAACTTCGACCCCAACTTGCCATCAAGTTGAGGCACGAAAAAAGAGTTGGGGCAGAGTTGGATGTCAAGTCGTGCATAGACCCACGACTCGACATCCAACTCTGCCCCAACTTGTGCCCCAACTTGCTGCCCCAACTCCGGAGAACTCCGGGGCTTGGGCGTGGGTGGCATCAATATGATACGCGGCTGTCAACTCTGCCCCGACTTCAGAGTTGGGGCAGAATTTATCGACTTGAGTGTTTCACAAACAAGGCCTCAACTCATGCCTCAACTTGCTCCAAGTTGGGGTCAAGTTGGGGTCGAAGTTGGGGTCGAAGTTGGACCCAAAATCCTAATTATGAAACACCCTATTGTCGACCCGCCTGTTTCAAGCCGTACAGCCCCTTCAAGAGCCTCCAAAACCCATTGCCAACTATGGTAGGCTTGCGCATGTAGATTTCTTCATCAAGAGGCCCATTGAGGAACGCTGTTTTGACGTCAACTTGACGCAAGACCATGTCGTGATCGGCGACTAGAGCGAGTACGAAGCGAATGGATTCCCAGCGAGCAACCGGCGCAAACGTGTAGTTAAAGTCTTGCCCGGGGATTTGCGTAAATCCCTTTGCCACGAGACGTGCTTTGAACCTTGAAATGAGTCCCTCACGATCGCGTTTAATATGGAGGACCCATTTCGACTCAACCGCCTTTCGGCCCGGAGGTAATTCATTGACCTCGTCATAGACACCTTTCGCTTTCAGCGATTCCAGCTCTTCGTAGATAGCGGCCAGCCAATATGTCCAGTAGATAGATGACTTGGCTTCCTGCAGAGTTCTGG
This sequence comes from Mycena galericulata, assembly GCA_029289565.1. Lineage (NCBI taxonomy): Eukaryota > Fungi > Basidiomycota > Agaricomycetes > Agaricales > Mycenaceae > Mycena > Mycena galericulata. The sequence continues at coordinate 108,381 of JARKIA010000146.1, forward strand.
GGTCTTTCTCGTTCGGGTCGTTGATAGGATCTGTGAGTGCAGCACCTGCGAACGCGGCTTCGGCCTCAATGAAGCACTGAGCAAGTTTGGGAAAGTCGCTGTCATCACATTCAATCTCCAGTTCTTCATCGTCGGACTCGAGGATGGAGCGTAAATGATCCTCCCCCCCCTCATCCGAGGTCCCGACATGATTAATGATGAATTGTGCCGGTACGCGCCTCACGCGTGGAACACGCCGTTTCGCGAGAGGTGTGTCATCAACAGTGACATCCTCCATCTCGACATCGGCGTCGATTGAGGGCTCAGGAACCGCTCGAAGGCGTACATTACTCTCACTGGAGGTATTTGTCTCAGAGGACGACCTGGTGAAACAGGTAAATATTGGTACAATGACCAGAGTAGTTAAATAACATACTCATTACGCTCAGAGGCGGGGTTATGCTCGATGGCGGTGTTACGCTCAGAGGCGGAGTTATGCTCGATGGCAGTGTTACGCTCAGAGGCGGGGTCGGAGCGTTGCTCCAGAACAATGCGGTCTTCCGTATCACGGAAGCGTGGCTCGACATCCATGGGTATATCATCCCACAGTATGTCGGAGAGTGGCGGCGAGGGAAGAAAGTCGGGGAAGCCATGGAATTCAACATCACGGCGTGTGCGAATAACTCTGGAAGCGGGAAACCACACCAGGTATCCTTTCGAGTCACGCGCATATCCAACAAACCGACCTTCTTCTCCTCTGGGGACAAGTTTCATCAGCTCGTCTGAGTCAGTTCTCCTTGCTGTGACAAGTGCGCCGAAGGGCCTGAGGTGGGATAAGTCAGGTTTCAGCTTAAACCATCCTTCGAATGGGGTGGTGTCTGATTTTAGCGACGCGTGTGGGACACGGTTCTTGATGTGGACAGCGGCCTGTGCAGCTAGCGGCCAGAACCAGAATGTGAGACTGCTGTCGACAAGCATTGCGCGCGTCATGCGCTCAATGATCTGGTTGACGCGTTCAGCAACACCATTTTGTTGAGACGCGTCGGGGACTGTTCGCTCGTAGGTGATTCCCTGTGTCTTGCAGTATTCGTCAAACTGGCCGTGTATTAGCTCAGGTGCATTGTCGACGCGCAAAAAGACGATGGGGTAACCAAGGAATTTTTCGGCGGCAGTACGGAATTCGTGGAAACATTTGAGAGCGTCGGATTTGAGTTTTAGGAAGTAGATGACAATAAACCGGCAAGAGTCGTCAACGAAAGTAATAAAATATGTGAAACCAGGAGACGCAACCGACACCGGAAAGTCGTGACGCGTGACGTCACACTTCCGGTGTGCCCTGGGGGAAGCATCCCCCAGACCCCCACGTTTTCGCTAGCGCTGCCCTTTCCGCTGGCGCGGGGCCCTTTCGCTGGCGCTGGCCTTTTCCGCTGGCGCGGGGCCTTTTTTTTCGTGTAGTTGCATGTCTTTTTTAGTCTTCTGTTATATTTTCTCGCCTTTGTTGGGTGTTTCGGGCGCCGGCCCGGACGGCTGGGGTTTTCCACCCCAGACCCCGACCGCTGCGCGGGGCTGCCGCTCGCCGCGGGGCCCACTGCGTGGTGCTTACGCTCGCCGCGAGGCCCACTGCGTGGTGCCCAAAAAAAACGACGCAGCCGTAATCGAACCGGCGACCTCACAAAAGAAATTCAAGAGAATACGTATCAAACCACTGAGCTAAACCATCCATGAGTATGAATTGAAATGTTACCAACCTGTGGGGCGGATGTTGCATGTAACGGTCACACGTCACAACTTTCCGGTGTCAGTCCAAATTCCGTGAAACCACCGTAGCCGTTGGGTAAAGGTCCACAGATATCGGAGTGGATGCGGAAGAGAGGGCGGTCGGCGCGATTAGAAGCTTTGCGAGGGAATTTGAGCCGCTTGATGTTGGCGAGAGCACAGATGCGGCAATTCTTGACATTAACACTATCGATCGGTAGTCCGGTAGTGGCGCGCTCAAGCCCTTTAACGTCTATGTGGCCGACTAGACGGTGGAAAAACCCAGCCTCTTGGTTTCCACACTTTCGACTCCGGATCCAAAAAGTGCCTCGACATCCATGGCGGCGATCAAATCCGGGGTTGATCCTTCTCCGGTCCCGGCTTCCACCGCCTCCACATCCATCTTGTACAGGTCTCTGACAATTGCTCCAGTGGCGAATGGAACGTCAGCAGCATTGAAGTAAGTGATTTTCCCTTTTCCTGTCTGCGTATTGACTCCCTTTCTGTCGAGCCTAGACCCGGAGATGAGGTTGCAGCGAGCTGTGGGGATATGGAGGGCATTCGACATGGAGAAGTTCCGTGTAACTCCATCGTATGTCGACTTCAGCACAATCTTTCCCTTCCCAATTGCTTGAGTGGTCAGACTAGTGCCAAAAGCTTGGACTACCAGTGGCGACTCGAATAGAGCATACTCGTGGAACACTTCGCGCTTGTTGAAGATGTGGCGTGACGCTCCAGTATCGTGATGAATGGAGTCGTCCTGCTCGACGGTCGCATTGCAAACGATTGCGTTGACTCTGACCTCCTCGTCAATCGCGATCTCGTCGTCCTCGTCTTCGTCTGGCAACGTCATCATGAACGCAAACCCATGCTCCACTCTTTCAAAAACCTTGTCGACATCCTCCTCTGTGTCCTCCGTATAGTCTGCCATGCCTGCAAATCGATTCCCTGCATCACTGCCATGTTTCATTCCACTCCCCTCCAATGCCTGCTTGCGGCGTGCAGCAATCCTGGCCTCCGGCGCAAGGTGTACATCTCTCTTGCCACGGAAATTTTCAGGATACTTGCCGGCCTTTCCACCTCCGTAGGAGAAACAGTCCGCTTTGGTATGGCCCACGGGTGTCTCACAATAGACGTTGTCGCAGGTCGGGCGCGGCATAGAACGTTGCTGGCCATTGTAAGGAGCGGAGCGTTTGCCTTGTCGCTGGTGAGTTCTGTCGTTCCTCCAATCATTCTGGTTGGATGATCCGGCTGCGTATGCGCTAGGAACGGCGTCTCCAGTGTCTCGACTGTTACTGATTCCTCTTCCAGCGACCAAGGCATTGATGGACACAATAGAAGGTGCGATTTTCATCTCAACCTCTTCGTGCTTCAGGCGCTCAAGGACAGCGGCAGACGATACTGCTTTTCCCATGCGCTCGCCTTGGCGAACCTTGTCGCGAAGCGAGTCACGACAGTAGCGCCAGGCGTCGGCCTGTGTCATCAGAGTGACCAGATGCTTGGCGAATTCGCTGTCAGGCATCATCGTGGGATCGGCGTCTCGCAGCTTCTGGTAGAGCTGCACCATAACTTGGCGCCAGTGAACTGGATCCTCGTGAGTGCCGCATTGATACGAGATGATCTGCTGTTTGATAGTAACAGCAGTGAGAGCATTAGCTGGCTCGTATTCATTCTTGAGAGCCACCCAAGCCTCGTGAGCGGACTTGCAGTCCCGAACAACGTAGAGCTTCTCGACTGGGACAGCCTTGACAATGACAGCATGGGCCTTCTTGTCGGCAGAAAGCCAAGCTTCAGCCTGCTTTTTGGCAGCTGCGACAGCACCTTCGTTCCCCGGCACGGTAATCGTGACAATAGCTCCAGTGTTGTCCACACCCTGGACCTGCTGACTCGGTCTGAGTTCGGGGATAGAGGGAGGATTGTAGTCGGGGCCGTCGACATATTGCCAGTAGCCGGCAGCGTCGAGGTCGAGCAGCGATTTCTGCTTGAACTCGCTGTAGTTGTTCGAGCCATCTTCCTCTTCTTTAATAGGGGTAAGCTTTATTCCCTTCCACTCTTTCTCCTTGTCAGCGGGATTGTTCTGATTGTTCGTCATACTGGATGTAGGAGAGGATGGTATTATGGAGGGTCGAGGTCAGGGAGCGAGAGTCAAGTTCAGGAAGTTCGGGTCGAGGTTAAATGTTGGTTGTTCGTAGTGTTTTCCGGGTCAGGCCGGGCCTGAAAGCCCGGGGCTTGGGCCGGGCTTGAGCGGGCTTGGGCCGGGGAAAACCTCAGGCCCGACCCAACCATCGGGCTTGAGGCCGGGTCGGGTCGGGCTTGGGCCCAGGCCCGGGGCCTAGCAGTAAATAATTGTATTTATATATTAAATAGTGGATTTTTCTCAGGAGACTTCCAAATACTGTACGGGATCTAACCTGTTGCTATCTATTGAAATTTGACCTTGAAGTGAGAGGAACGAGCCTGAAAGCCCAATTGGGAACGTGAGAAAGTCACATTTAGTCCGTTGGCGACCACGGAAATCCGACTTGCGGTTTTCGGGGTCAATGGAATCAGACTCTGCAAATAGTTTTATTGACTATCATTGAAAAATTTTGTGTAGAGTCTGACTACGGGAGACTAGGAAAAGCCCGGGCCCAGGCCCCGGGCTTCGGGCCTGAGCAAATCTCAGGCCCGACCTTAGGCCCAGTTGAAAACCGGGTCGGGCTTGGGCCGGGTCGGGCCTGAAAGCCCCGGGCTTGGGCCGGGCTCGGGCCTGAGCCCGAGCCCGGCAAATCACTAGTTGTTCGTGCGCAATAGATCTCGGTGTGACTTAGATTAGAGCGCAGCGGAGGCCCATAACCTGTTAGAAATGTAATACAGTGTTCTGGTACAGTGAGAAACACGATAGGGGTGTCTCACTGCCCAGGTGCGTACATAAGCAATCAGTCACTGAGACGCCGAGTCACATTCTAACATCGCAGGTTCCGTATCTCGACCTTCTCTACTGTAGGGCCGCAGAATCGATTTTTTTTTCAAGATCCTCTGCGGATGATGACGCATTCTTACCCGAGGTCTGGACACCACCAAGGTCGCAGGCTACGGCGGGAAAACTGATAGTGAAGTCTAGCTCATGACCGAGGCGAAGTTCGCACCGACTGTACTAGATGAAGGTCTAACGGTCCCACGGCATCATTCATCGTTGGAGAGCTATACCTGGATGTATCACATCTTTGCGGGAGAAGAATCCTTGCGTCGCATCTTTCTTACGAATTATTCTCACGGTTCGCATCCCTCATACTAACGCCTGAACGTGGTTGACGAAATAGATTCCTTATAAGTTCACTTTCTCCTCTGTATCACATAGAACTCACCAAGATGTCTGTTACAGTGGAATCCAATGGAAAGAACCTCCCTGCAAAAGAGTCGCTCGAACTTGGCCTACAAACTGATGTATCCTCGACTTGGGACTCACAAGACAGCTCCTTGAGTCCACCAGACGGTGGTCTCAGAGCGTGGATGACGGTTGCAGGAGCGTACGTTGTCTCAACTACATTTTATATTCCAGAAGGCTTATCATTCGTCAAGGTGGCTCGTACTATTCAGTACTTTCGGGTACAACTTGTTTCATGGAACTCAACCACCCTTCCTTACCGTCCCTACTCAGATATCTCTACTCTTTTGGGGTCTATGAAGGTTTGCTCCCAACACCATAATTGTCCAGAAACTCAGTAAACAAACAGATTTCTATGTTCTGGAATTTTTGACCAACCGTTCCCCAAGCAGCATTGCGTTAGGAACCATCTTCACAACCCGATTTAATATTAATCCCTTCCACAGATGGATAGGAAGCTTCCAGCTCATGATGCCATTCGCTCTCGGGATCGTTTCCGGCAAACTTTTTGACAGTGGTTATTTTCACGCCCTTGAAATTGCAGGAGGCGTCTTGTTTACGTTCTCGTAAGTCCCCCACATTGGCGTTCCTACTTGATCTATCAATGTTCCACAGGATATTCATGCTCTCACTAACAAAGCCGTCTCACTATTATCAAGTTAGTCATTCATCAATTTAAATTGAACATCGCACGCTTACAACGCCTACATCGTCATCTAAGATATTCCTGAGGTATTTGCGGTTCTCAACATCATTTCAGAACGTCGTTATTTTTTTTTTGTTTTTGACATTCATTAGTCAGGGAGTGGGTATGGGTCTGGGTGCAGGCCTCACATTTGTGCCTTCGCTCACCATCACTTCCCACCACTTCTTAAAGCGACGAAATCTCGCCACCGGGGTGATTATGAGCGGAAGTTCAGTCGGAGCGACCGTCTTTCCTATCAGTATGTCCTCCTATATAGTCAGACACACCTTTTCTGACTCAATTTAGTGCTGAAGTCCGATATTCTCCCCCTCTTGCAGTCTCGTGTGCTGACTTCGACGTAGCCATTTGATTCCGAAGATAGGCTTCGCAAGTGCAGTGAGGGCGTCAGGCTATGTCGTGCTCAGTACCCTTGTTGTCGGAAACCTGATGATGAGAACTCGACCCCGTGCTGCTCGGTGCATGCCTGATATCAAGAGTTTTTTTACCGATGGGGCTTACCTCTGGGCCATTTTGGGGTGCATAGTATCCATATCGTCTCCTGAATGATGTGTCTAATTTTTCCGAAGGACCCTCTTATCAACGAGCGGAATATATTTACCTGGTAAGTCCCGGACTGAGTTGTTGATTCGAGCAATCTCACGACGACAACATTCCCAGTCATTTATATTCAACTCTTCGCGGTGCAACACTCAGTGGGGAGCAGTATTGCGTTTTACTCGGTGCCAGATTTCTCAGATGCGAATAAGTTTAACATTAGTTGCTCATTTGTCTTGAAGATTGCAATTATGAATGGGGCAGGCGCATTCGGTCGCGTTGCTGGCAATTATTTCGCGGACATATATGGTCCTTTCAATCTGCAGATTATATGCACACTTTTCACAGCGGGTACCATATGGGCGGTTCTAGGAATGTATGTTGATTCCACTCGACCAGTGCACGCGAATTCACAATTATGTTACTAGACATGATACCGGAACCCTAGCACTCGTTAGCACGCTGTATGGTATGTTCTCTGGGGCATGTAAGTATTATTCCAACTCTGTCCAACAGATCGAATGATTTTACCTTTGGATAGGGCTTGCTCTCTCTATCGCCGTCTTAGCCTCACTGGCCCGCAACTCGGATGAAATTGGGTATGTAGATTCCCCCACCCCCCACCCCCGACTACAGCCACTGAAATTCTTTCAAAGAGCCCGAACCGGTATAGCCCTTGCATTGGGTAGTTTTGGAAGTCTCGGGTCTGCCCCGATTCAGGGTGCATTACTGACCAGAGATTTTTTTGGATACGACCCGTGGCATTTTCCGGGGTGAATCAATTCTGTTTACTGAGAAAAATGAACGACTGACCTTGTTGTCCAAGTCCATCGTGATTGCATCCGCATTCTGTTTCACAGCTTTGACTGTGCTAGCTCGGAAGCGTCCCAAGAGTTTGGGCGAATGATTTGGAGCGGAGGGTAATACCACACCTGAACCGCATTCGTCTGAAGCAAATTGGAGTTATGACTAGTTTGGGTTGTACTTTGTCTACGGAGCAGCCACATGTTATGTGATCATGGGAAATTCGAACATTCATTGGAGTCGATAACCCCGAGAAGCCCTGGGACGGAAATGTCCTCACAACCACGGTTTCAGCTCTGCATGTCATCGTAAAAAAACTGAGCGGGATGCTTGAGGCAGACAGAAGTACCAGAACTGGATGACGCACCAGACATGCGAAGGCAATGCGAAGGACACCCTTTGCGTCCAGAGCCGGAAGCCAGCGCCTGGCTCCGTTAAATTCACGCCGACATTGCCTGCAGACGGCCATGCGATCCACGTGAAATCCAGACACACCTCCACTTCCTGTACGCCGGATTCAGGACCAAGGGCATCCGCAAGGAGCGAGTCGAGCTCGGACCACGCGGCGCTCGCAATGCCCGGGGTGAGAATCGTAATTCGCGTGAGGGTCTCCACGGCGGCGAAGTTCCCGAGGCGACGGAGCGTGCCAGGGATAACGCTGATGTGGTATTCCCGGAAGGGTGCGCAGGGTGGGTAGGATACGGGCGAGTGGTTCTGGGAAGTTTAGGATTGCATTCCGCAGCTCGAACATGGACAGGATAAGTAGATTAGAGGAAATGCATGTATGTTTTGTACACTTACGACGAAGGTATGTGTTTCTATCGAATATGCATTTGCGCGGAAGACGGCGGATGAATAGCGGTCGACTGAGAGCGAGCGGAGATGTTTGATGTCTACAGCGGTGAATGTGCGCAAGATGGCTTCGAGTGCGTTGTCCTGCATTTCGTATAATTCCAGCAAGCGTAGCACAGCTCGCGGCGCGGATATTGAATCCGGGCTCGATTCCGATACTTTGGTAAATTGAATGCCAGTCAGAAGCAATTCCTCCAGATTGAGGCTGTTGCTCAAGATGGAGTCGAGCTCGGTGGCGTCTGTGAACTGGTGGTATCGAAGCTCGAGGCGCCGGAGAGAGTCTAGAGAGAACGCCGCTAGGAACGAGTTCCTTCCGTAAGTTGGAAACAGGGGAGTTTCCGGAGCAGTGCGTAACGGATGGAGGGCAAGCGTCTTCAAATTTGGTAGAGAGGAGAGTATATTCTCTACAGACTTGGAGCGTGCGGCGCTATAGGACAGAATCAGATTCCGCACATAAAACCCGATGTGCGGTCTTGTCGAGAGGAGCTTCGAGAACGGCCTCGAGACCTCATCTGGAAGGGGCTGATCGGCAGCAAACCCGACGTGTAAATCGACAGTCGCGAACAGCTTCATCTGACTTCAACCGTGCGAATTCACGGGAAGTCAAGGCGCAGACGCGCAGGGTCCTTCGATCGGAGTAAATGCGCGGATTGCTCACATCCTTCAATGAGACGTCGAATTTGTCGATGATGGCCTGTAAAAGTTCTGGTGGGAGTTGCACACATGTTCTATGTATGTAGTCAAGTACGCGTCGGATGGATAGACATGAACTGTACTTAGTAGGTTCCCCGTTTTTTTTTCCATTTTCCCCCTATCTCTGGGGGATACGGTTGTGTCGATATAGACCGGGGAGCATAACCAGGCAGGAAGGACGAGGTTCGGCCCGCAGGTTTTGGAAAAAGAAATCGGCACTTCGAATGAAATGCAGGGGCCGGCTTCCTACGAGAGGGGAAGAATGGGAAGTTCTGTTTGGTTTGAGTCAGATCTGGGGCGACTCAGGCCGAATCAGAGTGATACAACGTGTAAGAGTCGAGGTACCAGTGATGGAGATCGCTTGACGAATTTTCGAGAGCTGTACTACTGCTGTACTGGGTAGGTAGGTAGGTAGGTAGAATTACACGGCCGGTCCCGCTTAGGAACGCCGGTTTAATGACTCCAGGCCAGTAAGCGGTTGTCTGAGCGCCTGTCACTGAGTGGAAAGAAATCTATTGTAGTAACGTCGTTGCCTTGATTCGAGGAGCTTAGTACAGCCTTGCGGTAATTTGAATCGACAATTACAATGTGTACCCTCCACAGCGCAGCCCAGAGTATCAGAAGATCAGACCGTTCCAGCAGAAGTCGAGTGACTAGGATAGAGTGGTAAGGCTGTTAGCTCGGTGGGTGGTTCGAGAAGGGTGATGGTTTGGGTTGAAGAAGCTGTGGACCCCAAAACTCAACACACGCAAACAAACCCACCTGGCACCCTTGTCCACGGCGACCCCCAACCACTGCCAGCCGTCTTCAGCGCCAAAAGCCAGCCGTGACAAAACAAAATGTCCGTCGCAAGGCAGGCCCAATATGTCCACTACACTGGACCCCCAACGCACACCCATGCCCAGCAGCAGCAGCAGCCTACAACCGTCTCGCCGCAGGACACGCAGCATGCTCCACCGAAGACGACCCCGCGAGCGCAGCCTGCTGCCAGCGGTAGCGGTACCGGCAGTGGAGGTGGTACTGGGGGTGGGAGTGGTACCACAGCGACGGCGACCACGACCGCACAAACACCACATCCGCAGCCCGTGGTGGCAAAGGGCAACTGGACAAAGGACCTCGTTCAGCTCGCAAAGACCGCCGAACTCAAGTGCGTAATCGGCCCACCTGTATTCCACTCAGGGGCTTATTTTTTCGGCGTGCAGGAAGCACGCGTTGACCCTGCAGCTGCACACGGCGCACATCCTCTCCGCGCACGCGTCGCTCGAGCAGAAGAACCGCGCCGTACAGGATATCCGGGAGCAGCGGAACAAGTGAGTTAGTTCCGTTTGGTTCCGTCTGAAAAAAAATCTGCTTCCGTCCGGTGTTCCCTGCGCTGCATATTTTTTTCGCGCTCGGCGCCGCCTGATGATCCCCTCGAAACAAGCATAGTTCACACTGAATCTTCCGTGTTGATACCCTGCATCTAAGTCTTTCGCTCCTATCTGACCTCTCCGCGCGCACCGCCGCGCTCCCCTCGAGCTTCATCCATTGTTTTCGCGCCACCTCATACTGACTGACTCCCCTCAACAGACTGGAATCGGAGCGCACGCGCCTCATCGAGTGCCTCAGCCAGGCAAGTTTTGTTCCCTCCGCTTCCAATAACTTCGTGAGGCTAACGCGCCTCGCTTTTTTTGTTCAGGTGAACGAGGACCGGAATCAGGTGGGTTTGCACTCCATTTGCTTTCACATAGGCGCCACTGGCGTTTACTTCAATCCTACCTCACTCCGGCTTCCTGTCTACTCTTTCCATGTACTCCCCTACCCTTCATCGACCACGCAATCCTCCCTTACCCGCCTCCCGCGTACATTCGTATACCTTCCTTTCCCGACTACTCGACCGCTTCCCTACCCACCATATATTCTCAACAACCCGCCCCTTCCTTCTCCCCTGCCTTCACCGTCCCCCACCTTTCGCCCAACCTCGTACCGTCACTCCCCCGCGCCCCTTGCTGTGTCTTCGGCAGTCTAGTCCCAAAACCCTCCGGTCCCGCCCTGCTTTCCCTTCCCCGCCCGCCCGCCCGCCCGCCCTGCGTCTTCTCTATCTAGTTCACCTCCCATATCCACTCCCCCCCTTCTCCTCCCCCCTCGCCTAGTCCCAACCTCCTTCCCTTTTCTTTCTTACCTTTCCTCGCGCCAGCACCCCTTCCTATGCATTACATTCCGACTCACACCTATCCATCGCTCCGGGCCTGCATCGTTCCCGCCTTCCCGATCCCGCTACCGCCGTTTGCCCTCCGCTACGTCCTGATATCTATCTCCCTCCCCCTTCGTTCGCCCGTGTCGTTGCCCTCCCTTAGCCCCTCCCGTTCCGTTTCTTCCCTATGCTGGGCTCCTTCCGCCCTCCGCTCTCTGTCCGATGTCCGTCCCCCCACTGTTTGCCCGCCCCACATGCCATCGCTTTCCCTCCCGCGTATCCGTTCCTCATTTCCTTCCTACTTTCACGCCTCCCCTTCTATGTGCACGCCTCCCCCCTCCCCCACCTTCCACCCTCTTGCCTCGCATCCTTCCCTCCCCGTGCACATCTCCTTCCTCGCCAGCTCGTGTGTCGCCTCCTTCCTTATCATCGACCCCTTCGCCCCGGTCTCCCTCCTTGCCCTCCGCTCCCACTAACCGCCTCTCCTCCCAGGCCGACCTCCTCCTCACCACCCTCTCGCGCGAATGCGCAGCCCTCCAAGCCAAGATCAGCACGCTTTCCGAGGGCGAATATGCGGTCGCCAAGGCAGACGTGGACCGCCTGCGCGCGGAGCTCGGGCAGCCGCCGCTGCCGGGGCTACAGGCGATGATGGAGGGAAAAGGCGCGGGGTGCGTTGGGTTTTCTTTTTCGAATCTCGATTCTTTTTTTTTTTTGGTTTTTTTGGTTTTAATCTTTTTCCGACCCTTTTTTTTCTGTGGTTTTCACGATTTTTTGTTTTGTTTTTCTTCTTTTAAGCCCGCGTCCTTTGGGCGGTGTTTTTCGTCTCCGCGGTTTTCTGCGCCCCACCTATTGCCATGGAGGTCGGCGTGATTTTTCTTCGCTCTTCGTCGTTCCTCCTACTATGCGCGTCGTGGTTCCGACGCTTGCGTGGACGCGGTCGGAACCAATGGACTGGGGTGTGCATGCTGGCTTTCCGAGGTCGCCCGACGACGGGAAAGTGCCATCTGCGTTCGCGAGTTCCTGGCGTGCTTCCAGTATCGCATGACCCCCCGCCCCGCATTACTCACCCTCCGCTGTGTGCATCGGGGCCGCGTCCGACGCTCTTCTAGACGCTGCCCGTCGCCACCGGCCTTCCCTTCCTACCTCTCTTCTCTTATTCCCTTCCTCCTCTTTGAATGGGTGAATATGTGTCCATTTGACACCGCCGCGTGTGCCCGTCGGCTGTATCTGATTCTGGAACTGCCTCCGGGGTCGGCCGCGTCTGCGCCGCCGGCGGGTTCTATCGCCTGCGTTGCGTTGGCTTCTCTTCCTCCTGTCTTCCGTGTTCTGTTCCTTGTATTCTATCTTCTGGTGTTCTTTGGCTCGGTGATCTTGCCTTGCTCGGATGGGCCGGCGAGCTTGGGATGGTGTGCGTATCGTCTGTGCGCGCATGCCCGTTTGCTAGTGCGGGTAGGCGGCTGCGAACTGATACGACAGAGGGGGGGAGCGTGGGGCAGTCGATTCGATTCGTTTGCTCGGTCGCTTCGTCTTTCATCGCTTTGCATCCAAATCCGGAATGGGATGGGGTTGGCTGGGGCGATCTGTGTCCAGCGTGGGGCGGCGATAGCCATCCCTATCTGCCCAGTCAACGTCCTTCTCTTGTCAGTGCCATCCTAGATCGGGGTGGGCTGGAGCAGGAGCTTTACATCCGTGCAAGCGGCAGGCTTTTCGATTGCCCGGCCGGTCTAAGCACTCCCTCCCTCTGCCCGGTCCAAGCACTCCCTCGCGGCCGGATGTAGCCCTCCCGAGATTAATGCGGATAGGTGGATGTGGGTGTGAACGAACGAAAGTGTATACGGGACTGGGCCCGCCTTCTCATCGGGCCCTCGCCTGCCCGTACGCGTCCCCGATCCCATCGCCCACATACGGGCGGGTTCACCCCATTTTGGCCCACGCGGATAATATGGCAGTCGAGATGTACAACTCAATCTTCGGTTTATGCTTGGACGCCGGCGAACCAGCGCGCCGGTGTCTTGCCCTTGCGATCGTATTCCCCGGGCCCCGGACCCGGCTCGCGAGCCTAGCCTCACCTCATCTCCGCGACTCGCAGCGGGTGGTGGGTGCATGCAGGCAAGGTCGCACTATCCACGCCTGCCCGAGTTGCATATCGTCTGCCACCACCGCCATATGTGTACGGCGTGCGGGTGCGGGGTGGCTCCGTGCGTGGTCGTGGTCATGGGAGGTAGCACCACGGCCAGTTATCGCTGCTCCCACCGTGTACGCTTACCACCGCCGCTGCATGATGTCGAGCACATGGATCCGGATCCGCAGGTGCGATCGCTTGCGAAAGTTGAGTGGCGAGGGTGTGGGCGTACCATGGATCCAACTCGAGCCGGGTGGGTCGGGTTGGTGGGCGCATGGACATGGGTGCGAACGTTGGCGTGTGGACGTGGGCATTCTGGGTGCTGAATAATTGTTTTTCGTTTTCGTTCTTTTCATTTCGCTCTTACGCATTTTTTCTTCTTCAATCCCTTCTATCCTTCTCTCACCCTACTGACCTTCGTTCCTTTTTGTTTACAGATACCTCGCCGAGCGGCGGACAGCGGGCTCTCCCGCGAACTTGAGTTCGATGCAGTCGGGGAACGTGGCTGCCAACGGCGGCGCGGCGGAGAAGAAGCGAAAGCGTGCGCCGGCGAATAGTATGTCCTTTCCTTATTCCCATCTCCTTTCTCGTCCTACCCCTCTTTCGTCTGCCCTGCTGTCGTCTCTCTATCCTACGCCATCCCCAGGACGCGTATATACTTACATACATAATTTCAGCAGGAATGAATGGCGCTGTGAGCGCAGGCGGGAGTTCTAGTTCGATAGGGGTCGACGGTGCGGTGGCGGCGGGCGTAGACGGGGAGGCGTCCGGTCAAGCGAAGCGACCGCGAGGACGCCCGCGGGGGAGCCGGAATCGAGGGGCTGCGGGCGGGTAGAAGCATCTCCTTCGTGTCTGGTGGGCTGCTCAGTGCTGGGGAGCTTTGTGTACCATGGGCGGCACGGGGAATGGCCGGTAGTCGACGCCCGAGTTGATCAATACTTCAGGAGGGTGTGCATGCCCTGGGTGCGGGACGCTGTCAATTCATTCTCGGGCGGCATTGGCTTGAATGGGTCGTGCATATATTCGCAATATTTTTTGGGTGTATGTTGGGTGTACGTACGTATGTGTATAGTAGCTTGTAACAACTTACACTCCCTAGGTTCAGCGACGCGTTTCGAGAAGTGAATATTTTGTAGGGGTGATGTGGAGTCAGATGAGCAGCCACACGCTATTTCAAATTCTCTGGATCACTTATCAGTGATCGCCCCTTGCTCTACACTGTCATGTCGCTCATGCTACCGCCAGAGACCTGGCTCTGCATCTTCGAATACGTGCCCGACATGTATCTTCAACGCGTGCATGCCGTATCACGCTTATTTCGCGACATATCCGGTAGAATCCTCTTCAAGGAAACCAGATTCATCGTTTTCGAGGATCCAGCAGACAATGCGCCTTACGAGGCTGGATATTTCACTCACCCGTTGCACAGATTCCAATTGCACAATTTTCCTGCATCTGGGTGGCGGATTAGCTCTCTCCAGCGGGAGCTCCAGAAAATAGAGTTCTGGACATCCCCAGAAATTGTGCTCCAAGTCCGCAAATGTTCTGTAACCTTTCAGGCTGACGCATCGATTGTGCCGGACTCGCCTTCGACTCTTGTATCAGCCTACTTCAAGGCCATCCCAAAATTTCTAAGACTCCAGGAGTCTGGATGCTACGCGGGTAATCCGGAACCCCATAACCTTCTTCGACTGCTTGGCGCTCTCCCCTATCTAAAACGCTTGCATATCCACTCGAATCTGGTTCGCCCCACTGAGCCAACGTCGATCAAATTAAAGATCGACCACTTCTCTTTTACAAGCCTTCCTAATGATCTCGTCGAAAATACACAATCATATCTTTCCTTCATCGACCCGACCACGCTCCGTTCTCTCGCCATCCACGCCAGCTCGATCCCTTCTGTCCAGTTGGGTATAGAAGGCATGGCAATGCCTTCATTCCACAATCTCCACGTCCTAGAGATCAGTTTTTTCAACGTGAATTTCACGGAACTACATGCCTGCCTCTCCCCGTTCCCCGCCATACGCGATTTGAATTTGGAAGTGCGAGGAAGCTGCCTCCAAGATGGGCTGCCCGCCACAGCACTTGCCCCCCATCTTCGCAGATATACGGGACCCTGCGTACTCGTCCCCGTCGTCCTCTGCCATACCACCGACCTCCAGGAAATCACGATCGCGACCGCCGGGGGGTTTGCTCCCGACTTGCTTCTCGCGCTTCAGAAAAGCGGCGGCGGAGTGGGAAAATCGATGGAGTCACTATCGATGTCGATAAAATACGGCGACTTGTCTGGTTCAATGCTCTCGGAGATCCTGGCGTTCTTCCCGCGACTCGTCGCGTTGACTCTACACATATATTCCGAAACTCCCAGCTCACATCCCCAACCTTCTCGAAGGGATTGCGCCCTAGCGCTGTTCAATCGGCTAACGAAGCCTTTCAATGTGCCACGGGCACTCGAAAATATCATATTGAATTGGTGGCGCGACAAGCAGTGGGAAGACGTAGTGCCGGATGTTGTAGCACTGAAGGCTGCATTGGTGTCCGGCGTACCGTCTCTGAAAAACGTTTCATTTGGTGGTCACTGGAAGATTGCCTCATGTGGGTAGCCTCGTGAGGTGTGTGGAAACTGGGGGCGAGCTGGTTCGTGGAATTTTCTTTCCTGCGCATCTTATTCAAATCGCGCTAGATATTAGCCTTGCGTCCCAGTGTAAATTCAGCAGTCAATATACAATATGAGCCGGACGCGTTCGTCTCTACTTGATTCAATGATTGGGACAGAAAAGTCATTTAGGCCCAACCAGGATAGAGAGGTAATATATTCGTCGCTGTCGTTAAATGACCATTCGTGATGATGATTCGCGAGTGGAAATCATCTACAACAGTCACTATATATGCTAGGCTTCTAACCACAATGATTTAACATGAAGTGGTTCATTCAGTCCGGCCTTTGTTAACAGATCTAAAATTTTATCTACGATTGGCTGTTACAGCTCGAGTGAAATGGAAACAAATGACGAGCTTGAGAAGGGTCGGTGCGGTTTCGGCTTTCATAAAAATGGAGATATGTTGATCAGCGCGAACCGAAGGACCGCACGAATTCGAAATTGAGAAGGAAAATCTTCATTCATATTTTCGATGTCGCAAGTTCGTCAGACATCCATGTCGGCGTTGACGCGCTTCGCGTTCCGCTGCACCCGTATCCGCCCAACTCAATATTTAGATTCGCCTTTGTCTTAGACTCGGTATCTTCCATTTCACTCCTATTTTACTTACTATATATTCTGTACCCAGTACTACTCCCAATACGATCCCCCTTTGCCTCGGATCTGTCCTACGTCTTCTTCACACCCGGCCTTCGCCATTGCCGCGGTCTAGTCTCATTCTCGTCCCACGCTCGCGGCACAACACTCTGAGCTTTGCTTTGGAAGCAACTCGCACTTTCAGCATCCTTTCGACCTCCTTGCCGCTTGCCTGATTTGTTTCAGGTTCAGCTCGCGCTTGGAACGTCGGCTGGTTCGTCAGCGTATTCCACGATGGTTTGTCGTTTGAATTGTATGCGATTTTTGGTCTATATCTACCCTGGTGTTCGCAATGGTCGTAGCAACGGTAGTAAGTTAGTCACGGCAAGAGTGGACGCTCTATGTATCTTCACTTTTGGTAGGGAAGAAAGCATGGTGCTGGACCACGGGTCGGAACTAGTAGGAGAGAAATGGCTCACATAGAAACCGATGTGAGGCCTTGAGGCCAGAATTTTTGAAAACGGTCGGGAGAGTTCGTCTGGAGGGGAGCCGTACACGGTAACAGTGCATAGAAAGACTGTCTGACTCTCGAGAACAGGTTCTTCTGGCACGGCCGAGTAGACACCAAGGCACGAAAACGGAGAGTATCTTGACCCTGCGGGAGTTGGACAGTATTTCGGCGCAGTCGAGGTTGAGATGACGGATTCTCGCCTCACTGAATCAGGGTCTGTTTTTAGTTGACTGTCTCTGGCACATGAGGCAAAAGAAAGGCGCGGAAGCCGGTCCGCGATCCGATGGAACAGCCACATCAACCGTGTTCAAATCTTGCTTTCAGTTATATTCCTCGAAAGGTATGTATACCTTGAAAGGTACCCGGCTTTCACTCGAACTCGACACAAAATTTATGCACAGTCCATCAATTTGACAATTTAAGTAGCTAATGGTACATGAGACAGTACGTAAGTTCGAACTGTCCGAGACGGTTGAACTTAAGTCAGAGTTTTTTTCCACCATGACGATCAGATATTTCGGGTCAGTAAATATAAGTTCTGGGTGCTTGTTAGGGATTTCTTCGCAGTGTCTTCTATACTTTGTTTTCAGTAGGCACCAAAGACTGCAAAAGAGTTTCGATCCTGGCAAGCCGCTGCTCCAATGCCCCAACCTTTTCTTGTACCTCGTCCATCCTCGTTATGAGACCTTCAAGCAACAACTTTTCATCTGGCTCTCGCTGGCTCTTCGTGACGTTTCCGCTGCTACCAACCACATCTTGGGCTGGGACTTGTGGTTTACCCTCCAGGTTTCCAAATCTGATAAGCAGATGGGCGACATTGTGTGCAGATAAGTCAAAAGTCGGATCCTGATTTCGAAGCTTCCGATATCGAACATCTTTGCGGTATTGGGCCTGGTAGTCCCACGGGTAAAGCTTGTCGATCGCTGTCTCGCAGGCATTGCAAACGAAGGCATCTGGTTCTGTGAAGCGAATGGTTTAGCAGGTGGGTATTTCGGTGGGTGTCCCTTACCCAGGCAATCAATACAATACCAACAGGGTGTAGATACATTTTGGTTGCATCTCAAACAATTGTTTGTATTCGATTTTGTGTCGGTTTTCTTATCATTTGACGACGTTGAGTCACCGTTGTCCTCTCCTCCCATATTTTTCTCCCCCAAAATAGGAACCGACAGGACCTGACCATAAGTTGTCGTCAAATTGACACCATCACCGCCCGCGGTTGTTGGGGATTGGGATACTGGAGTTGACATAGAAGCCTGCGTGACTGAGGGTGCAGCTCCCTCGTTAAAACCACTATCACCATTGCTGGTCGGCGTGATTTCTGGAACTGGCCGGGAATCCTGAGGGTCCCCTAGAATGGCTGGTGGAATGGTGGTATATGCCACAGAGCTTGTATCTCTGGGAGCCGTATACAGCTGCGCAGCGAAAGAAGCACAGTGCTGAGCCTTTTCCCTGACATGCTGCCAGTCCTTCAGGAAGAAAGCATCCCTGGTTTTCAAAAGGAGATGTGTAGGCAAGTGTGGTTTGTTTGGGGGAAGGTTGTTGGAAACTGTTGACTCGATGCAGCTCTCCTTTGTGTCAAAGTCAATAGAGTTGCTGGGGATGCGTTCACACTCCATACAAAGCACTCTGGTCCGGTAGATCGTTGAGGAACAAGCATCACACGATAGATTTCTGAAAAACCCGATGAGGAAGTATCAAGAGGAATTTGAACATACAACTCACGCTTGGAGATCACCAACACGTCCATACCATTCGGCCACGGAAACAATTGCTGTATACTCCTGCACTGTGAATGCTTGCCTAAGCCGACTGAGCTCAGACTGCTCAGTAGGATTGACTTTTTGGTTGCTACCATGGAGGAGCTCCAGACACCTTTTGATCATCTTCATGCGGGTGAAGAGATATGCCATCGATGGTTTCCGCCGACGCAGCTCCCCAACAACAGCGTCAAATGCAAACAACCATAGGGCCTTAGTATGTCTGTTCTTGGGAAGATTGAGATTGGCAAGCTGCACAGTGAGAGGGCGGTAGCACATAATGCTGGCCGTCGGTGTTTTTTTGAGAAAAAATGTGCCGCTGTCATCATCTGATTCCCATCTCCAGGACCCAGTGATGATTTGGATATCAGCTGAAAAAACACCATGATAAGTGCACACGGAATCGTCATCCGCCATCAGGTGGATTTCAGCTTTGAATTGCCCTTCGGAGTTGGGCGTTGTGGTGACTGACCCATCAACTGTTGCCCGCAGTCGATAAAGTGAGACGCCTGTGCCAGACAACAACCAAGGATCAGTTTGGGCCGTTGGAGGTGAGACTTTGAGGTTCAAACTGATCATTCCGCTGCTAGGGTTTTCGTTTTCTCGGCAGTGGAAGCCAAACCAGACACCAGACCTACAATGAGATTACCCATTATAACGAGATGTCAGCAATGAAATGAGAGCATACAGCAAAGAAGGTTGGAAACCAGAAGAGTCATTGGTCAAAGTTCTGTTAAATCATCAGGAGGTTTGGTATATCATTACAACGAACAACCCACTGATCCTGCTGGTCATATTCCGTGTTGATTGAATCACTGGATGGTATATTGAGTGAAAGTAACACAAAGGTGATAAAATAATACAACGTGGGTTTTAAGGCCATTGCTGCGCATGGCAATACGAGTCCTGTGACTCCTGTCCAAGTCTCCCATATTATATTTCCTCCCGCAAGTTCAAAACCTTGAGGTTATCAACTCCAAAACTCAAATGGCCGACTAGCTTATCTGGCTAGGTACCCAGTCGGCAATAGTACATCCAGGACTCCGAGGGGCTCGGAACTCTCGCCCGACCTTCGGTCGGCTCGAGTCCCTCGCACACCCTCAAGTTCAAAACCTTTGGGTTACTTCAAAAGCTACTTAAATATTATGCAAATAGACGACTAGCTTAACTAGCTGGTTACCCGGTTGGCTATAGTACATCCAGGATTCCGGCGGGCTCGGAACTCTCGCCCGACCTTCGGTCGGCTCGAGTCCCTCGCACGGATACCCTCCGCTCGTCTGCGTACACATTGAGTGAAGACAGGAGGTGGCTGTGTTGCGTCTGGACGGTTTCAACGTAGTAACAACAAAAAGACCACAGCAGGGGAAGGGAAGTCGACGCCTCTCAGAAAAACAGAAAAATGCTTGAGGAAAAGAAAATGTGGCTGTGCTGGTCTGGGCTGGGCGACGATTCCAACACGGTAACGACAAAACGACTGAAAAGCGCTCGAGGAAAAAAAAGTGGCTGCGCTGGCCTGGGCCCAGCGACCATTCCAACACGGTAACGACAAAACGACTGAAAGGTGCTCGAGGAGGGAGACGAGCGGGCCGGAGGTGGCTGAGTAAGGCCTGGACCGCGTGGCGGTTCCAACACGGTAACGACAAAACGACTGAAAGTGCTCCAAGTGCGACAGAATCACGGGCCGGACAGGGCCTGGGCTGGGCGATTATTCCAACACGGTAACGACAAAACGACTGAAAATGTCGATTCATCTCAGTGAAGAATGGACCAAATAACGAGTCTAAAATTGCATTTTAGGACTCGTAATGTCACTGGGTTATCAGTTTGTTCAGATCCACCACTCGAAACCTGGTGGAGGAGGATTCCACTGTTCAATTCTTCCGACTTCATTGGAGTGATTTCTTCCACAGTACTGTAGGATATCACTGATGTCTTCTTGTAATATGTATCACTGGTCCATGCTTTCCATTCGTTGTACTCTGATGTGCACAACTTATCATTTGACAGAAGGGTGAACTTTGAAATGATGGACTCACTCCGAAACTATGCGAGCATTAGAATGATATGGATCTCGGATCAGGAACAGACTCAACTAGACCACAAGAGAACCACTCGAAGTTCCGTTCCATGTCCACAACCGGCTGATGGTTATAGATCTCTAAAGGTTGGGTAGTTGATCGGTTTGAAACATAAATAGTTGAAGACGAACCAACAAGGCTTTTGTACTTCCACCATGCAGCGTCAACGACCAACATAATCGTGTAGGTGTCATTATATAGCTCTTCTTCGCTGATTTCCTCATACTGACACAAGTGCATTTTTGCGAGATGACGTCGCATGATCATAGCAAGGAGTAGAAATATTGACTGCAATTGAAATGAGCCACAAGAGTACCTTTATCATATATGCTTACATGTTCCAATTGTCCTCCCCGGCCCAGAATTGCTTGCACTGCATCGGAAGAGTCAATGTCGAAATTGATCATGGTCAAACGGGACCTAAATTCGTTTTCCTGTGTGTCAAAGTAGTCCTTGAACTGGCCAGCCAAAAAGGTGGTCCCTTCAAAACGTTGGAAACCGCTGGTCAGGCCAGTGACCAGAGGCCATGTTGTCTTTATGTACGAATTTATATGTCGCTTGTTCCCGGGCATTCGCATTCCCACGTTGTTGCAGATGAGGAGCATCTGAGCAAAGCTATTGTCGATCTCGGTGCAGTATTTTGTGGCGTATATTTGCCATCCAACCGCCCAAAATGCCAGCCACTTGGGCAAGCTGAACACAGTGTATGATGGTGTTAAGTTGAGGATTGAATAAAATTTGAGGACTCTCACCTCCAGTCAGGTGGACGGCTCTCAGGGCGCGTGAAAGCATTTACTTCGCTGATTGTGCTAAACCCCGACATGTCCGGGTCAAAGACCTCTGCATTAATTGAATCAAAACTAGAATAGAATAGAAAAATAGAGCAAAATCTCACGTTGAAGGTTTCGAAGTCGCTTCAAGTGCAAATATTCAACCACCCAATCGTCAGGAAGTGGGACACCCATTGCAGTTTCAGGGTCCTGCGGATCCTCCTCATTTAACAGATAAGGAGAGGGAGCTCTCCCATCGACATCGCGTGGTTTGCTCCTTTCAACTCGTTCAACTAGGTAATCCCGAAGCACCAAAACCAAGGTGCGAGCCTTGGCATTCCCTCTCCATCCCTGACCGATGTTGTAGATTATTAAGCACACCCAGCAAAGACAGTTTAGCTGACCTGATCCTTCCAAACTTGTCGCATGATCTGGAGAACTAGTCAATTGGATATCAAGGGGATGAATGGTCAGATGTATACCCTGTCCTTGAGCCGCCGATGTGGCCCGTCCTTCATGTAAGTAAGCATCCGGGCTGTGTCTTGATGCATCTCATCCTTGATACTCTCGACTTCCTTCTCCAGTTCGTTCAAGCTAAGGTCCAGGAGGCTCGCAAAACTCCGCATATTATCCTGAATCACAGTCGCCACCTCAGTTCGGTATTGCTTGCGTATCACGTCGATCTGTGTCTTGTCCTTGAATTTCGTGGGATCCTGAAGAGCGCCGCCTGGCCCCATCTTGCGTTTGTTATCGCTCACACCTGCAGCATATTCGGAATGAACGTCGTGGGCTCCGCTGAGTTCCTTCTGGAGATTGATCAATTCTGCACATTTGGTTTCATCCTGCATGACTTTCTCCTCGCCTCCATTCGCCTTGAAAAATGCGTCGATGAGGCGATCCTGTGGGGTTTTCAAGGATTGGAACTCTTTCATGAATTGGTCCCGCATGCTGGTTACTCGAGCATGTCAGAATTTTTTCGTCTCGCACATCCAACCACTGAGCTCACCCTTCGATCCTGAGGAGCGAAATCAATTCACCGGCGTAAGCGTGCAATCAATCACTCACATTGCGCTAATATCATGGACCTTCACGGCGGTGTCCAAAGTCAAGGCCAACTGCAGCTCTTTGTGCCGGGTCTTGAATGTGAGTTTGAAGTCTGTAAGCTGTCCGTTCCAGTCTGAGGCCTTGAGAAACCTGACGACCGGTGACTGTTTTTGCATCGCGTCCAACGCTATTTCGGTCTATCCTTGAGCACCTGAGCATACGAAATATCAACGTGTATTACGCACCGTTGTAGCACTTCTTGATATCGTCCTTCATCTGCTCGCCGAGCTCTGAAAGCCGGCTCGGAAGGGGCTGTCCATTGGGCGCCTGTCGCCGATCGTTGGGGTCGATGACCACCTTCAACCTGTAGATTCCTTGTTAAAAACCTTCGTCGGAAAATGAACGACGTAAGAGTTCCCACTCGATATTTAGAATCATCACTTCCTTGATCGCTTCAAACAAATCCAGCCGACTCCTGCACTGGAGTAAGAATCGCACTCCCTCGCTGGGTCAACCCTACCTGTCGTTATCATGGCGTTTCAATTCTTGATTATAAGCAAACTTAAAGGGGAGGAACGCCGCTGGAAGAGAATTATCAAGACACCTCGTGAGCATCCGGCCATGTGCAGGAAATAGCACACTGACCTTTGACAAAGGGATGGACCTCCGAAATTGCTTCCAGTCCCTTCATCAACCCAGGAATGCTGTTCAAAGCAGCCTTCTCGACATCCTGCACCAACTCGTTGGCGGCAATAGCCTTCGCGGCGGATACGAAGCCTTGCACAGACAAGGATCCTGCATCTGAATACGCGGTATGTAAGATGCTTTCTGTCGGCCAGCGGAGCACGAAAAAGAAAGAGAAGTCAAACTCGCCGACACGGTCCTCGATATTATCCATAGCTTTCTTCAATTGTGTGCGATTATCACCCGGATCGTTTACTCGGCCCCAGATATCCGACATTGATGGTTCGGAGGGCGCCCCCTTGACTGCGGTAGTGACGTTCAACGTGGTGGGCCGATTATGGGAAGGGGCGCCAAGAGGTTTCGATCCAGGATCGTTAGGCGCTTGGGTTTGGTCTGTAGCACCCGCAAAAGAGCTGCTTGCTTCCGAGGAGCTGGGAGGGGAGACCAGCAAAGCAGGGATAGCCATCTCGGGGCGGACGCCTGCTGTAGAGGCCGGGTTCGGCCCGTCAAGGGCATCGTTCTGAGGAATTTTGTCACCGCTTCCCAAGGTTGGAACCGGCGGCGGTGGATCCTGGGTGGAGGGGGCGCGACGGATGTTAGGAACGCTGAGGCGGCGCAACAAACGCTTCAAAGACATGTTCGGGGGGGGCCTGCAAACGCGAAGCGGGAGATCGAAGCTCGTATATATAGCTTTACCTGGCATGGCCAACGCAGCGCTCCTTATGGGTGTTTTTTTTGGAACATAGACGCTTTTCGAAAAGTTCGTTCCGCCGCCCAAACGCCGGTTCCCCGGTGCTGATCGCACTTTACGGAAAGATTCTGAAAGAGAAGTTCTGGGACATCAGGAAAAAGCTTTTCAAGTCGGCGTTGTGTCCGCAGTGCGTAGGAAGGAAATTCTTGGTGGAGGTGAATGGGACTGGAAACACGAGAGAGACAGAGACACAAAGAGCCCATAGGGTAGCGAGGCACTGGAAAAAAGCACAGGATGAACGTTGAATCAATCAAGTAGTCACAAAGGAATGATCTCGGCGCTAGGTTGTTAAAAAGACGACAAGCTTGGGATCGTATCCAGAAGCCGCACTCGCATCAGTGCCTTCCTAAGCGCGTTGTTTTTGTAACGTAGAAGGCTTCCACAAGGTCCGATTGCGGAGCGCGCGCCAGCGCGCCAGTGCCGACCTCACTTTACGGAAGGAATATCTGTCGACACAGAGAGCCATTGCGTCCATTGAACGTTGATCACCGGCAGCGAGGCACCGGAAGACAGAGGATGAATCTTGAATTCAAGTAGTCACAGGGGAGTGATCAGATTCGGCGCTAGGTTGCCAAAAATACGACGACAACGTCAAGACAACCTTGAGATCGTATCCAGAAGCAGCACTCACATCCGCCTCCCGCGCCTTGCAAGCTGAGTGTTTTCTTTTGGAACGGAGAAGCCCTCCACAAGGTCCGATTGTCGCGTGCCAAGGCTCATCAAGTTCCGACCATGCTTTGGGGAAGAAAAGAGCTCATGGTTTTCCGACATCTGTCGAGAAGAATGACTGAGAGTCGAGTTGGTACACGTTCTAACCTGGACTAACCAATCGGATAGCAGCGGAGTTTGGAACCCTACGTGACTCGGCCCGGTTTTCCGCAACTTAACCACAAGGAACTTTATGATTTATTCAGTTAGTTGTCTGTGCTGAAGCTGGATATCCATTTCCACAATCCTGGCAGATTCCAACAAAATCCAAATTTTATATACATCTACATGTAAATGTGAAACAGAAAAAATGTCCGCGCCCCAAGTTCCTGTAAAATCGTTTGTGGTCCAAAATGCACGATCCATTTATAGGCCGCAGTGTTGAAGGAATATACAAGTTATTAGCAAAGGACCGAATCCTCTGGTTACCTTCAATGTCAAGTATCTTGAATTGCGTTCCAACACGACCATCGCGCCGGCTGTTGCGCGCGGCCCGCTTGCCTACAAAGGACCAGATCAAGTTCAATGCTACTGGCCCTGGGGCACCGTCCCTTAGAGCGCATCATGCGACATGGTCCCACAGTCAATGAAAGTGACTGAGCTTTAGGTCCTTGGGGCGGTGGCGGTTAGGGGTGCCTTGCTGTCGGGTGTCGGTAATCAAACCAAAAGAAATTGACTTCGACACGGAACTGAATTAGAATTTAGAATTGTGTGAGAACCCAGCTGGGACATGTGTTTTGAGCAGTTTCGAGGCAGCTACAGGCGCGCGCTAAAGCCTAGATCAACGTCGAGCACCAGGGATTGCGGTGATGTAATGTTTCTTTGCACTTCAGTTTATTGTTATAAGTCCAAAAAATTGGTTGGAGCTTCGTTCAGAGTCAGTGCATACGGCTGTCTGCTCGCACTTGTAAACCAAATTTGGCTGAGGCTTGAATGCTTCAATGGGGAAGCCCATTCTTGCGACGATCAGAGCGCATCCGAAGTCAGCGTGGGAAGCGTAACACCGGCATTCTTTTCTTTCTTTTCTTTCTCTTTTCACCGGAGACCATGCCTTCTGCGGTTATATTTTTGCCTCCGCTGCGTTGGGTCTCTGTTTTCTCTTGGCTTTATTTCTTGGAACCAACGGAATCCCGTTCTTTTTCCATTTTCTGGAGTCTCCGCCTCGCATGTTTGAAGATGTCGCTCAAAACTCTCGGGACGCCAATGAATACGTTTTTAAGCCCGATGGATCATCGCTTCGAGGATGTTTTCAGTAGGCTTGGCAATGGTTGGACAACAATAAATTTCCAACCACGCGCTTTGACAAAGCGACACCGTGGGCTGTAATGTCAACGTGTCTGGGTCGGGCTCGCGGTCGGCTCGCAAGCGGCCACAAAGGGATGCATCTAAGTACTCGGAATGAAGATCTCGTCGCGGCGATTCCCGAGATCTAGCAAAGGGTCAACTCCATCTCCAAAGCAACATACTGTATGCACTTCTTCCAGTACTAGTTCGATGTCCGTTGCCGCCATGGGTGACTCGGAGCCAATTTCAATCCGGTTCACTTGTCCATGCATAAGTTCTGTTGGGAGTTAGACAATACACGGGACCAAAGGAGAGAGATAATCGATCCGGCCATCCAGACGGTGGTTTCGACATCGGCCTTAGAAAGGGAAGGCGTGAGGACGCCGTGGCATGAGAAAAGTTTTACCCATGGGCCATAACTGAATGACTTTTTTAAGTTGCAAAAGGTTGCAAACGAAACATGAATGCTGCGGGCCGGCCCATCAATCCGCTCGCAGAACGCCTATGCCCGAATCTGGCCCGAATGCAGGAGAAACCGTGGAGGGCGGCAAGTTGATACGCGCTAGCGTTCGCCGGTTGTGTATGCTGACCGGACGGCCGACGTCGGACGAATATGAGCTGTCAAGGGTCTTTTTGACCTGGTTCAAAACCATGCTTGAATCGTTCGGGAAGAGTCGGGTCATATCTTTGCCGACGACAGGGCAGACCTGATCCTTTGTCGGCGACGAGGTGCGATATATTGGCAGGACTGAAGCGAACATCTGTGTCCGGAATATAATTTAGCGCAACTAGCATGCAACCCAGGTAGGATTGCAGCGCAATCCTGTTTCGCGGCTGTTGCCCCTTCGCGTGGCGCTGGTTTTATGTGGCTTACCTGGTCGACGCTGCAGTCGCGACGTCATATTTTGAAAAAACCTATCTGGCGTCCCAAGATTCAAACAGGTCCGATTAGAAAGCTAACCAAGTTGACTATGAAGAGGGCCAAAGTCGTGCGCAGGACTTCATGCCTGCAGTAGATAATGATTGTCCACATCCAGCCTCAGCTCATCGTTGATGCTCCTGAAGCGCGCGCATGTAGTTAATCACGACCGGCAATGTCGAAGGGAGAGAGAGACGCACTCGAAGAGAAAATCGAGGTCAGGCGTAACGCGGCGGTGCACACCAAACGCATGGCTATACAAGTCCAGCGAAAACGCGGGGCGTTGGTAATTGTCTAGGATGAATGGCTGGACCGCAATTACGCTGACGCGGGAGGCATCCTCTTCGCCCGGACGGTACACGCCGCTGGTGGTAATCCAAATACAATGCAGGCGGACTTCGGGGCGCGTCCCTTGCACGACTCCGCGCCGGATCTCGGCCATCTCTGGCGGCATAACGCAAATTGGGACAGGGAGGATATTTTTGACAGTGATTCGTTGGGTTTTCCCGGATTCGGAGGGGGACGAGAGGGGGACCATGTCGACCACGACCATCAGCACGAATTCGTGGTTCTCGCTTGGGAGTTTGGGTGGGCCCAGGGCCCGAACGGCGTAGAAAAGGAGATGAAGTTGGAAAAATTGATGGTGGTGGATATTTCGTCCTACTCGGATTGTGGTATCGCCGTCTGGGGCTACGCCGCAACTGTATTTGTGCTTCGGCCTTGAATAGCAATGTTCGGTGGTGTGTACTTGGGAAAAAGATAGGAAAGAGAGACAACATACCAATCAGATCGCTGGCACTTCACGCTGCAATAATTCGCGCGGCGACACTGAACGTACGGCCCCAGAGAGTTACCCTCCTCAAACTGATGAAAGTTTGCTTGTATACGTACCTTCCCGCAAGTCCGGAGATCCTTCTTATTCGTCGATACCTGGCAGGTCATGCACGCGCTTACTCTCACCCCCGGCTCAAGTGCAGCATGGCCCGGTTTTTCATCAGCGTCCACTTTGAAGAAAAACGGCAAAGACATTTGGTGGAGATCGCTGGTGCGATTGGGGCGAGGTGGATTAGCATCAGATCCGTATGCGTGGGGGGAATCGAGGGAAAGGATCTGACTTGGCTCAAGGTGGCGCATACCGGTATTCTTCTGGATCTTAACCAGAGCGGCGAACTCGGTCCTGGCCTGCGTGTTCGTCGGGTCCGCCGTGAGGACACCGGCGATATCGACCAGTGCCTCAGGGATGAGATTCAGGCCCTTTCGCGCCATCGCACGTCTGTACCTCGCCTTGGATGATCTGGGTTCGAGAATCAAAGCCCGTCGTGCGGCTTCCTGTGCTGCATGGTATCTGATCGAGGGAGGGAGTAGATATCCGAATTCACTGATGATGGGTTTGCTTTGTCGACCAAGGTACTCACTTGTTCAGTTTGAGATAGGCGGCAGCCAGATTGGAGAAGTAAGGTGCCACTTTATCGGTCTCAGCAATGGCGCGTTCATAGTAATCCGCGGCGCCTTGATAGTCCTCCGCCTTGTAAAGCTTTACCCCCTGCGCGATCCAGATGAGATAAGGGTCTATCCGAGTCGATCCTGCTCGCCTCCGCATTTAACTCAGCTCCTGGATAGGATGACATGCTGGTGAGACTCGGAAGAGCTTGAACTCGTGGTGTGAATGAACAGCACGTGAGCGGTTCAGTCGCGTCGCCCTGGCAAATACAGACAAACTTTACCAGTCATTGGCGAAGGCCTTCATCCTCCATCGGGGGATCTGCGACGAGCAACAGCGATAAGCGCACACCTTGCAAAAATGACACGGAGACTCTTGGACTAAATTTCTTCCCCGCAGACTCGGAGATCGTGACACAAGAATTTCGTTCATTTGTGGTACATATATGTGTCCATGCAAATAGGCATAATAATATCGAAGGAAGATTACTGTGAGAATCATACACAACGCGCGCTATTGATACACGAGATGTCCTAGTTGATACATGGGATGGAGCGAGGCGGGGAGCTGTGCACTACGGCTCCCCATTTCATTCGGTTCCCGGCCTCGATTGGGGTGGCGTCAGGCGGGCTGGCGCAGCGCAGGAGGGATTCGGGGTTCGCGCGCAGTGCCGAGTCGACTCGATTCGAGCAGGCGAAGTCCATCATCGCGAAGCCGAGGCTGAGAATAAGACTTGGATATGGATTTGAACGCTACGCAGCGATGTGGGTTGAGAACGGCCATGTAGGGGGGAGGGGAAACGCGTGCAGGAGGTCGTCCAGTTTCCCGTTGGACTTCGCGGGAACGACATCCATGGGCACATCAGGGTGCACCGGCGTGCGGGGGGACATGCTCGCGTTGCTAGAGCGCGGGGAGGAGGGCGAGAGCTCGGGGACGACGGGGGTGCTCGGGCGACGCTGGGGGCGGTGCGTATGTCCCCGCGGGAGGTGGAGGTACGCGGGCAATGGGTGCGGGGACGCCGATCTGGAAGTAGACCTGTAGCTGCGGCGGTGATTCCGCCGGGCCCCCGCTTCTGCTGCAGCCACCAGCCCCTCGTGGTGCGCCACCAAATCCGCCTCCCGCACGCCCAACTCCCAAGCCAAGACATCCAAAAACTCTCTTTCAATGCGCCCGATATCGCGGATCCCGAACACACCCGTGCACAAAGCCCAGTGGGCGTTCTTCAGCGAGCTGTCGTGCGTGTACTTGGACGCGACGATGAGGGCGCCGAGGAATACGCGTTCTAGAGCCCACGCTTCAAGGGTAATACAAAGGTGCGGGCGTGCGCGGGCAATGTACACCAAAGTGACGAGGATGGTGGGTAGGGTTACTTCGGCGCGAGAGAGGACGGTGGAGACGAAGGCGGTGAATTTTGTGCGGGAGGGGCAACGCGCGGCTGAGCGTCCACGGCTTTGGGACGAGGGGGAGCGGCCCGTGGCGAAGTCAACTGTCTCGTAGATACAGTCGACAATATATTCTATGGAAAGGACATATAAGCACGGATCCGGGAGAAAGAAACTCTCAGGGAAGACACACCGATTACGGGTCTTGTAAGCTTTATGTCGAGGAGCTGCATCAGCTCAGGAGAGGGTTTTTGGGGGCCAACGAGGGATGCAGCGTGCACCGGTGGGCTCCTGCTGGCGCTTGGACTCGAGAAACTACTAGTGGACTCCGAGTCGGAGGACGAAGGCGAGGATGAAGCAGGTGAGTATTGCAATTGCATGATTGTCTGAGTTCATGAAAGGGCGTCATCCTGGTATATATACTATGCCTCCTCGCGTAACGAAAGCGGGAAGACAGGGTCTAACCAAGGGCGACTTGAGGTCGACGCGGGTTCCAGATCAAGGTCGTCTCGGTAACTAGTTGAGCGACCGGGTCCAGGCCTTCCATAAATATTCAACTACACCCAAATCGAGGTCTAGACGTCATACGGCGTGAGATTAGATTCTTTTTCGTTGCGATGGGTTGCTATATCTGGACTAGAAAACGCCATTGGACCCTGCACTATTGCTATGACCTCACTACTCGCTGGTCCATCAGTTGATCCTCTTTCTCAGAAATGGTCACGACTCGCGTTAAACACCTCAGCTGGCAATCAGCCTCTCGACGTCGGGGTCTCCAGGCTTCGTTGAATTTTTTCATGTGATTTTGCATGGTGAAGTACCACAGGTTCACAACTGGAACAAGTCGAACTTTTGAGATGATCCCAACACTGTCCAGGCTTCGTTGAATTTTTCATGTGATTTTGCATGGTGAAGTACCACAGGTCCACAACTAGAACAAGTCGAACTTTTGAGATGATCCCAACACTGTTTTGAGTATGAAATGTCAGAGGGCCTTACGATGCGGCGACGGCGGGAGGGGCCTCCGCGGCTCGGCCTTCGCCACCGGTATTTCGGTCCATATTTCAACCTTAGCTGGTGCCAGGGAGATCTCAGACTAGCAGCACCATGCCAGAAGTCGTCCGACAGCGGGATACCAGTTGACCTGGAGTCGCCGGAAAGTGCCTGGCATTGGGATCAAGAAACATCTCCACGCGCCAGCTGCAGGGTCGGGCACTACTGGCTCGGAGGTGTTTAGGTTTTATAATGAATTCGATCTTGACGTTGATGGGCCTAGACGAACCTGAACTTGAAAGCAGCTGAAATAGGAGTTGCCCGCGACAGCCGTGAAGGCCTAGGCGCACCAGAAGTCAAGCAGGAGCACAACTACGGCCTAAGAGATGCAAATCTTTAATAGGGTCCGTGTGGTGCGTAGATTCGGGTCGGCCACGGAAAGCGATGGACATAGGGCAAGGCACGATCTAGTTCAAGTCGGTGGGAACAGGTAGGCACTACATCAGCCTGATAGAAATGAGCTGCTGAATGGTAAAATCGTGACGCTGATCTGTTGATGAAGCGCCTGATGCGCAACGTCGGGGAAGTGTACATACTCTAGACTCCAGAGTTCAGATTGAGTTGAATCAGGTCGAATCCCACAGCAGAGCGTCTGTTCGAGTTGAGCCAGGTCTAACGCTCGGTTCGGATCGTCGTCCATCGTCCATCGATTACGCGTACGCGTCCTTCAACAGCTCACAGCCCAAATCCGAGTTTCCGAGATGGAAAGAACCGTAACAGCAGCGCGGAGACACTATGTATGAAAACAGCTCTGAACACCAAGTGGATATCGAAGAACTTTGTTTCAACAGCCTTGCGATGATTTTGATTTTGATTTTTTTTGAGGCCTGGCTGGCGCACATGAGGCGACCTTCTGTTCGAGCTGGAAAAGTGTCGTTTGCCTAATAGTTCCATAGTCCCCAGATATCGCGCCGTCGTTCGCAGAAGCCCCACAGCAGCGAGTTCATGGGGTCTTCATGATTTCATGAGCACCGACATCGTAGTAGACCCACAGCAACTTTGATCCACCAGTACGAATCAGACCGTCCAGAGCCCAAGAGGAGAAGTCAAAGTCCATTTTTGTGCTGCAGATTTCGAAAGCGCGGACGATGCGTAGCCAATTCCTCTGCAGGAATAAAATGTGATCGCATGGTGGAGGTAGGGAAAAGAAGCTGCACAGCCCCTGATGGGCCGTCAGTCTAATCTAATCTTATCGAGCTATCTCTTGAGCTGACACGAAAACACATGTCCGCATTTCCGGCCGTCGTGCGGTGTCCGGAATAAATTTAGTGCCCGATTTGGACTATTTAGTCTCAATTTGGACTAATAGCCGACACATCTTCCCAGCATCAAAGTTAGTCTCGATTAGGCACTAACTCATCAAATCCATGTTCGGGCTCTTGAATAATGTCTGCCCTGTGTATCTTCTGTCCGATAAATCTGAAAATATTACAGTACATGTGTACCATTGTTTTTTAAAGCCTCATGCATTTTAAGTATTTTTCCGGCCCAATTATGGGACTAAATGTGGTTATTTCGCTTTTTTGAAATTACCTTGCGGGTTCTCTGAATACTAGTAGAGGACATTCAGAACTTTGAAAAACTCCACTTTGCATGTCAACCAATCTCAACCTGGTGCAGATACTAAGCTGTGTGTTTTTT
The DNA here is from genome assembly GCA_029289565.1 of Mycena galericulata. Lineage (NCBI taxonomy): Eukaryota > Fungi > Basidiomycota > Agaricomycetes > Agaricales > Mycenaceae > Mycena > Mycena galericulata. Next base: position 140,628 of record JARKIA010000146.1, read on the forward strand.
TGACCTATTTATGACAGAAAACCAAAGCAAAGTGTGTTGTGGTCCCGAGATCTCCAGATCAGCCTTGGCATACATGCAGTTATGTACATTGGAGCCTGATATGCCCAAATCACCTCCAACTAAGCTCAGGTAAGACTATACAACCCGATAGTTCCCACTTGAATATAAGATGTTCTACCTGATAATTAGGGTCCAATATGAGCCCAGGCATATGGGAGGCACAATACTCCTAAAATTTGATTCTGTAGGGATCGAAATTACTCCAGGTCACTTCCTTTTCATCTGAAAGAGGTGATGAGACTTGGAAATTGAACTATGGGGATTTCACAATGGAATAATCTTCCAGTTTGAGACCAGCCAGTATCCATTGCAGAAGTGTACAAAAATGAAGATAAGGGTCAAAGATAGCTACCACTATTTTGTGCAGCACTCAACACAAGACAGACAAGGGCAAAGACTGTTTCAGTAAAGAAACAACAAATGCAACTGTATGGATCAGATAAATTTCCAGGGGTCTAGACAGAATGCTAGAGGGCTGCCCAGCCTATATTCAAGTAGATTCTGAGCTGAAACTGTAAATGTACCACCAACCACCGCAACACAGAAAAAAAATTATGAAGGAAGTAAAAGAAAGGAGGTTGCCAGGTTCGAACCATTGACCAGCATTGGGTCTCATGTGACGAAAAATCAAAAACAAGAGGTAATGACCACTCAGCAAAATACCCATAATAATGGTTTTCCCCGCAGACTATATTTGAATAGAAAAAATTTTCCCTCAAAATTCCAGACACTGCACAAGGGCCGCATTTCCTGAGAGTAGAGACACAGTAATTATCCAAATGAAGTTGGGGTGCTGCTATTCCCTGCTATTCACATACAGCCGCGCGCTGCCCCCAGCCAGTACAAAACACTAGGTACGACCCGTACGAGGGGATCTATAATTATCATCTATTGTAGCGTCTTTTATAAGAGACCACTAATCCGGGTGCGCGCGTCTATTGTAGCGCGTCTGTGCCCCTTGCATGGCGGGGACGATAAAATACAGCGGGGCGGTAATACCCGTAATATTGGCTCACAGCCGCGTTATCCTCTCGAAAATCTGGCACAATAATATTAGATGTTCGAATCGTAGCGCTACCGTCAGTACCTTGGTGGAAGGGGAAACGGAAGTAATCACCAAACAAACGCCAACGGCCGGGACTCCTCGAGTGGCGGAGGTTCTACGGGAGGTGAGTCCTCCCTATCAAACCACGACAGTCGGGTTTCCGCATGTTGGGGCGAAGGTGCGGGAGGCGAGTCTTTCCTATCAGGCCTGCAGAATTGACATATGAACTCGTTCGGAGTTCCGACACAATCACTATGGCTCCAAACTCGGCAAAAATGGCATCTGGTAGTGGGATGCGACCCGATAATGGGTATGAGTGGGGATCGTACCTAGTGAATCATTCTTACTGGAGTAGCCGCAGATACACCTGAATACCTCATGTGAGGCCACGACCTCGTGACAAACTGAGCAAATCTCCAGGGGGCTGGGCGCATCGCGGGATACTATGGCGCTACCACCCGTCGTGGTTGCAAGTGTGATCTCCTGGCGGATATATCCCGCGCAGCGGTGTGCGCTCTTCCAATCCATCCTCGCTAATTGTTGGACCGAAGTTAGCCGCAAGTCGAGATCCCGAGTCATCCGGTTGGCGACTGAAGTCAAGGACTGCTGTCCACGATCTATAATTCGCCAAACATACTCCCGCCGGGAGGAGTCGGAGAGTATGGGTTCCTGGAATGTTTCTGCTGGGCTAGATTCCCGAGGCGAATAAGAACGCGTTGAGAACGGCGTCATCAACCGTGGAAAGACGGAGCTTCTGCTCGATGGACTGAGAATCACAGCTTCCCTGTCGATATTGTCGTCTACAGCGAGATAAGGTGCCGTGATTGGAATTGGCAGTTTATCAAAGCTGACTGACTGTATAATGCGCGATTAGCGGACCTTAAGACCTTGACGAAAACGGTCAATGTCCAGATGAGATCGCAACTAACATTAGCGACTACCTTTTGACATAGATCGTTGAATAGTTCCCAAGCCAGGGTGCGACTATCTTCTCGCTGTCGTTCTTTAGAACCATCAGCGACTGTTGAAATGGGCGGGTTGATACTAATTAAAAAGCGATCATCGATGTCAAGGAGACTGTCAAAATTCTACCGTGGTCAGACCACTGTCACCTGCGAAGAATTACATATATACCTCTACTCCCAGGGACCCCAGAGATATGCCCTGAACAATGAGATGGTTCATGCCCGACTATTTGCAGAGTAAGTCACATAAGATGGCGACCAAAAGTCTACGGGACCTACGGAAAGCCCCGCGATCTGCGATTCTGTGAGGATAAAAACCCAGTCCTGTTGAGTTTACTAACCATTTTGAAACCTAAGTTGACGCTCCTGGTGAGATCGTCCTTCAGTGCGGCCGCGAGTGGGCCTTCTGCAGTCTTCCACTGAGCTGTGATGTATTTGATTAACCTTCGCTCCTACATCAGGTTGCAGGGAAACATTACCGTTTTCATGAACTATATAATGATTCATGGATGTTTCCGAGGAGATTCCTTCAATCCCCAATACATTGGGATGCCTAAAACTCATTAGATGCCAATATTGAACGAATTTTTAACACACATAAGTCCTTTCGAGAGAGCCACCGTCGATTCCAGTTGCTTCGGTCTCTCAATAAAAGATTCATTTGGTATATAATACGCATACCTCCCGAACAGTCGGGCCAGAGTTGAAGACTTTGACAATCACCGCTCGACCATTGACTACCCCAGCGTGCAGGAAGTATCCGGGCCCGCTCCCAATTTCAAGAGTAAGTTTGAGGTGTTTGTCTCGGATGACCTGATACGCTTTCAGTCTGGTCCTTTAAGTGTATTTCTTGATCTCGACAAACCTTAAATCCATTCTTCTCCTTATGCCGACGGCGTTTGGTCGTGGGTTCCATTACTGCCAACAGATATGGAGTATGTTGCCTTAGGAATAACACGAAACGCACCTTCAATCTCGTCTCAACGGTGCCTTCCCCCGCAGAAGTTGTTAGAGACGACGTTGCCGTGGATATTGGTGTAAATGCCTTCTCCCAGAACGAAGTGGTCGGCATTCGATATGAAAGACATATGGGAGTGAAGATGGAAGGCCTGGGGACGACTGTAGCGCTGTAGCCGAGATGAGTGTCAGACAACGCGTTCTATGGGCTGTAGAGAGCTGTCGAAAATTAGCCGCCTGAACCAGACGCCTTAACGCCCAATGCAACGTGGTCCAGCGACATATTCGATCGATCCGGCGTCCACTAGATGTCTTTCTAACATCTGAGGAGCTTGTTGCCTTAAGAATAACACGAAACGCACCTTCAATCTAGTCTCGACGGTGCCTTCCCCCGTAGAAGTTTTTATAGACGACATTGCCGTGGATATTGGTGTAAATGTCTTCTCCCGGAACGAAGTGGTCGGCATTCGATATGAAAGACATATGGGAGTGAGGATGGAAGGTCTGTGGACGATTGCAGCGCTGTAGCCGAGACGAGTGTCAGCCAACGCGTTCCATGGGCTGTAGAGAGCTGTCGAAAATTTGACGCCCGAACGGGATGCCCCAATGCAACGTGGTCCAGCGACATATTCGATCGATCCGGCGTCCACTAGGTGTCTTTCAACGGATTACAGCACAAGTCTAAGTTTCCAAGATAGCAAGGACCGTGGCCAGCATGTCTCGACACCCTCTCCCGTTTTGAATTTGATTCTGAGGCTTCGTGTACATGCAACGACGCTCCACACGGATTTTGGGTGGAAGATTGAGCCAAAAATAATTCCAGACCCTTGATATTGGCTCTCTTGGCGCCTATAGCTCACAGCAAGTCTACAGCAGCAAGTCTCGACTCGGAGAAGATGTCCATTCGCACCTTTGATCCACCGGTGCTCGATGTACTGTAGTGACTGGTGAAGGGTTGAAGTTCATTTCAGAGGTGCTGCATACTGCTGCGGAGACGCAAGTCTCACAGGACATAGCTGACCTGCCTCTGAGCGACATCAGGACCCCTGATAACAGGTGGGATGGCCTGTGCTTTTATTTGGGGGGCCCGACCAGTTTCGAAAACTATGTCAGAAATGCAACAGGTCTATGAGCGAAAATCGGCTGAAAATTTCATGTAGGTAGGGAGGCAGGCAGACATATTCCAGGATCTCGCACCAAATAGATTTTTCCGCCCCAGATGGGTCATTTTTTTCTATAAAAAAAATTCCAGCCGCTGGCGTTATTGTGTCAGGATCTTGACCAGGCTTTTGAGGCCCGGAGATGTGTTTTGTCAGGATTCATTCCCACCTATTCCTGCGACATCATGGCAGAGGACAGGAAAGAAGTGGCACAGCCTCTGATGGCCACAACATCCATCTAATCTTATCTGGCTAGTTCGTGTATAATCGCACATGTTGTTATTCAATTTGAGCTGTGCGAAGGCGACACCCAGAAAACGTGTACCTACACGCATTCAGAGTTGGAAAATAATCTACTTGCACCCACGGCCATAATGGTCAGCCACATTCAGCTCGCCTGTCACAGATCTTGTGGATACGCCGATCGCGTGAAACGGACCAAGTTCAACTCTCCCTCAAGCATGTGATAAGCTGGTTCAACGTCAGTTCGAAAGAAAGGACAAATAATCGAACCACTCAGAATATCGAACGGATTTTATTTTAGGGTGGAACGATATTTTCTTGAACGGATGGGGTGGCATGAACTCAGGAGATGCAGCGTCCCGATGTCAAGATCGATGTCGCACCAGAAAAAGAAATGAGCTCATGGCTCTTCGTACAATTATCGTGCCATTCGAAATGTAAAGTCTCAAATGAAACATTGTCGGTTTGCGGGGCGATTGGCTCGACGCTTGAGGGGACATACGCGGCCGCCGACCCATAATCCCGCTTGACAAGTTGAACGAAAGCGCCGAATAGTGTAGGAAAAAAAAGAAAATTCAACATGACCTGGGGCCACCGAGCCTCTGAACTGTGCACCTTTCCTCTTTCCATTTATCCCTCTTCGCTCAATTTTGGTTTTCTAATGCGCAAAAAGTCTGCCAAGTTCAACTTCAAGCCGCACTCCTCGGCAATGATCGAGGATCCCCGCAGTTGCCTCCGCGTAAAACCGCGCTCGTCACTCTCGTGCGGCTTACTGTAGAAAAAAACATCCGAGTCCGCCTACTTCAACTTCTTGATGATGATTAATTATTATTTACTGCCATCAGACAGGTCGCGTAACCACGTGCACTTGACCCACTCTTCCCCAGACTTACCAACCACACCTCAACGCTGAACGCTCCCCAGCCGGGCCCAAGTCTTACCAACCGCTTTCAAACAAGTGCTACGGTCCCTTGACGACGCTCAATCCGGAACGCCGATATCGCGGGTTGGCATTCAAGTTCAAGCCGAGTCTGTTCTCAGTGGCTCATCCCACATCGTGGCCTGCAATCTCGGAGTCGAGCTGCACGGCGTCCTGGCAGAGTTCAAGCCGCCCTCAGGCTGGCTCGTCCTTACTGCAATACTCATATCCGAGCATCCGTACGCGTAGTATGCGGGAAAGGAATCCAGCGCCCCCGAACGAATATCCAGTCACCTTCCTCCCTCCCCTCCAAGTCCTCCTCCTCCAAATCGCATCTTCCTAGCTACACCCCAAGCTCGCTCGCGCACTCACGAGTCGAGCCGTTCATCAACGCAGAACGCAGATCCCGCAGCCGCCTCCGATGCATCGGGAATCGGGATACCCCGCGTGCGATTCATCATCAATCGTCTCTCAGTAAGCCTACTTTTATAACATACTACTCCTTACCAAGGCCGCTCGGGGTCTCAGTCTAATCTTACCAAGCTGCACGTCGTCGTGAATCCGAAAGCCGATTACCCGAGAGAGACGTTCCGCGGGGACGCGGGGACGCGTCACGGTCGGCCGCCTGGGCACTCATCCGGCGGACTGACTCGAGTAAGTTATGCAAGTATTCTCGGTTTTCGAAGGTTGTCTCTCTGCTCTGTTCGAGTCCCCGGTTCTCCGTTCTTCACTTACTCACATGCACATGTATTTACTTACCTAGCTATAGCTTACCCCTCCTGGCAGCTTAAGTACTTCCTGCTACGCCAAATTTATTAATCACACAATCAACCCCACCCTTCATCCGTCATTTACTACTACTACTGTTTGACTTGTTGAATTCGAAGTGGAAGTACATATCGCGTCTCGCGTCGGACGTCGGACGTCAATCCCCGTACGCTTCTGCCAGATATCGATATCGATATCGCGATGCGCGTTACTTAGATGAAATGAAACGGAGTAGTGCTAGCAGATTCGCGGGTAGCGAGCGGTTCTACTCGCCTCGCCTCGTGCGCTTCACCGCCTCCACGTGGAAACGGGATCCGGATGCCAGCTTCGAATTCGAGCAAGGGCCGAGGAAGGGCTCGTAGTGGTATGTATGGTATGTACTCAAATCACACACGGTGTTACTTCCAAATTCCATTCTTTGCATTCACTGCATCTCGTCTTCAAGTAGCGAGTAGGTAATATGTACAAGTAAGCGCTAGGCGCGTAATATATGTAAGTAAGTAACTGTGTATATGTACAAGAAAACGAATAACGCTCGCTATTTTCGAGGATAAGTCGGGATAGGATGGGATAGTATACAAGGGGGGGAAGCTACATGTACGTGTACAAGGCGCCCCGATTCCAATGGTGGGCGCGGGCTCGGTATGGTTGAGCCGGATAGATAGGTAGATAGGTGGATAGGTGGATAGATGGGTGGGTGGGTAAGATATATTGCGATTGCGAAGATATTGCGTTTGTGAAGATATTGCGGATGCGAAGGCGAATGCGGGGGAGAGTAGAGCCGGGATGGGATGATATGGAAGGAGGGAGGGGAGGGGAGCCGTGCACTACGTTCTCCCCCGCTCCGGTGCGTTTTTGTGCGCGAGCCGCGGCGGCGTTCGTCGTCGCCATCGATGATAGCGTAAACCAAATGCGATGCGACGGGGCTGGGCCGCGCGGGCGAGACTCGAAGCTCGAAGGTCGAAGGTCGAAGCAGGGCTGAGCCGAGGAGAAAACAGACAGAAGAGGAAGCGGCGACTACGCGGCGACGTGGATCGGGACCGGGTACGCGCGCCCGTGGGCTTGGGGTATGGGGAAGACGCGGAGGAGGGGGTGGAGCTTGCCCCCAGTTACTTTTGTTTGCGTTTGCGTTGACGCGGGCTCGACGACGTCCATGGGCGCGGGAGGCGTGCGGGGGGACATGCTCACATCGCTGGAATGGGGCGAGGAGGAGCGGGAGCGGGGGGACGAGGGCGGGGAGAGCTCGGGCACGGGCGGTGCGGGGGCGCGCCGCACGGGCACCAGGTACGTCGCGGGCACCGGCTTCCGCTGCTGCCTCCCCGCGGCGCGCATCATCCCCTCATGCAGCGCACCCAGCTCCGCCTCGCCCACGCCCAGCTCCCAGTCCAGCACCTCGAGAAACTCGCGCTCAATGCGGCCGACGTCGCGCTTGCCGAAGACGCCCGTGCAGAGGGCCCAGTGCGCGTTCTTGAGGGTGGAGTCGTTGGTGTATTTTGAGGCGAGGATGAGGGCGCCGAGGAAGACGCGCTCGAAGGCCCACTGCTCGAGGGCGATGGAGAGGTGGGGGCGGGCGCGGGCGGCGTAGACGAGGGCGACGAGGACGGTGGGGGTGGCGACTTCGGCACGGGTGAGGACGGTGGAGACGAAGGACATGAAGGGGGCGTGGTAGGGCGAGTTGACGCGAGACACAGAGGAGGGTGGGCGTCCGATGGCGTAGTCGACGGTTTCGGAGATGCAGTCTACGATGTATTCTGTAAAGTGATTAGATATTGAAGAAAAGAAAGTGATGGAGACATACCGACTACAGGCTTGGAGAGCTTTACATCGATGAGCTGCATGAGTTCTGGCGAGTGCCGTGCGGGGTCGACGAGCGAGGCTGCGTGCACCGGCGAGCTTCTCCGGCTGCTGGGACTCGAGGAGCTGGAGCTAGACGATGAGGAGGATGCGGGAGAGTAATCCATGTCTGGCTGGTGCGGTGCTGTGTGGCCATCTTGAAAAGCTTGACGCTATATATACTGCTGGATGAATCTGAGTGAGTGAGCCGAAAATGACTGTGCTTTGCGATCGCCGACTCGGATGACCCACCCGTTGCCGAGTCAAACTGGCTTGCCTATTTCCCCATTCGGGCTATCGCCGATTGAGATGCATCAGTCAGCACGCTGACTGAGGCTTTTTATTTGCCTTTTATCCATGGCTAGTAGCCGCCGCCGGATGTCTCGTAGCCCGGCCGCGCGTCTCCGTCTCCGTCTGCGTACTCTCTCCTCCGCAGCCGCCAGCGCGACTCGGACCCCGAATCCGAGTCATCAGACGTCCGCCAACCCCGGAGCACCCTCACTGGCAGCGCCTTCGCTTGCGCCAGCCGCCCCCTCCGACATCGAGCCTCCGCTCCCTTCTTTGTGCCCTATCAGGCAATCTACGCCTACGCTGCCAACTGTCGATGATACCCATATGCATTCCGGCACATACACTGACCCGACATCACGCAAGTAACAAATTGCCTTTGCTGGACGTCGATGGCGACTGACGCTGTAACTGGAAGTAAACTACAAGCACATGAACAGATTGCATTTACATGTACATATCTAAGCGGGCGTGCGGTATGCACGGTAACATATTCGTTGCGTCTGTTTGCGCTTAAGTTGTTGATTAGATACAGTACACGGACGTCCGTGCAATTCGCGTTCCGCCCTCGCTTGTACTGGCACCCGCCCGGGGGTTCCCATAATTCGCTTCGCTTCTGCAAGACGTATCTCCGTTCCTCCTAAATTCTTAATCCTAATTCCTTCACGCCCCCGATTATTGGATCCTAGCTAACTACTCATTCTCGCGACCACGAGTTATTCTTGTTCTCAAACACTTCCCCATGCCCAACGACATCGGGAACCCGGCCGCGGCGCCACCGGCCCGCCAGTCATTACATGGCAGATTCCGACTCCCTTCTTACTTCTTCCTTCATACTTCTTATGTACTCAAGATTCTTATGCATTCGGTCACTCGACGTCCCGTCCCGACTCCCGACTCGGGCTCCGATTCCACCGCGCCTTGGAGAATCTTATATACTTCTTGACCCTTGGCAGCTTGGCCCTTGAAGCACGTTCGATTTTCAATACATTACATAGTATTCATCCCGCCTGTCCCTGTCCTCGCTTCGCCATTGAAGCCGGGCCGGAAACAATATCGCAGCCGGGGCGGGGGCGGGGGCGGGGGCGAGGAAGATTACTACTCCGCTCATCTTTTTTATCTACGTCTTTACCTTAGCTTTACGCATCTTCAACCGAAGGTGGTCCGGGGTTCGGATCGCCCCGCGTCCTACATGTATAGCCAAAGTCAAAGTCAAAGCTACAGGTAATCTGGGCGATCCAGGGCGTTGGGACGCCAGGGGACGCCAAGGCGCGCTCAGACCCAACGTCCTCCGGCCTGCACAAATTTGCCGGGGCCCGGGGTCCGAGTCTGTCTTGGGCTCGAACTTGGCGGGACTTAGAGCTTGGACTTGAACTAGTACTTGGACTTGGCTTGGACTTGGACTTGGCTTGGGCTCGGACTCTGGAGCTGGGACTTCAAGTTGGACTCTACGCAATGTCAATACTTACACTCGCACTTGCACTTGCACTCGTGCGCTCGGGCGCTTGAATCCCCGGGGTAAGTTAAGTTACATATTATGTACCTTGGATGGATGGATTCAAGTTACAGTTGCATTGATGAGGTGAGTGGAAGCCCGCCCGGCCCCGCCTCCGCCTCTCGATAATCGCGAGAGCGAGTCAGAGCAATCGCGAGAGACGATCGCCACGCATACGTACTTCCAAGTTCCAAGCTAAATTGACATTGACGCCGCCCCAGATCCAGATCCACCCCACCCCACCCCACCCCACCTCCTGCGACAAGCCGGGAAGCGAATGCGAACTCATCACGGCCGCCCCGTACCCGTACCCGCGCTTGTTGGCTGCCAGTGGATTCTGGACGCCCGCCCGGCCCCGCCTCCGACTCTCAATGAGCGCGGGGGTGAACTAGTTAATCGCGACGATCGCCACGCATACTTCCAAGCTAATAGTAAATTGACGCTACCCCAGATCCACCCTCCCGGGAAGCGAATACGAATTCGAACTCATCACGGGGGCCGTCCCGCGACGCGATACGCGTGTTCCCTTTACAGGCAGCCCTCGAATCCTGACGTCGACGCTCGCGAAGCTGGAACCCGGGCGCGTGAAGCGAACGAGAACGAACCGGGTCAACGCACAGCGAGGGGAAGCGAACAACGAACGCCACAAGTTCACCTTCACATTATGTATGTAGTACTTCACCGGTCCTGATGCCTCCTGGGTCTGGGTCTGGGTCTGGGCTTCTGGCGCTGACGGTTGGAGGAAAGCAGGTAAGTAGGAGAAGGACGGGTGCGGCGCCGGCGCCGCCGGCGCGAATACAGAAGGTGCCAGTGCGGTACGTCGGTGGCCCGGGGGCTGGACCGCAGGCTGCAGCTGCCAGTGATTCACTGGCAGATGGCGGATTCAGAGCAGGGGCCTAGAACTTGATTCATTTCGCTTTGGCAAGAGGAAGGTGGGAGATCATGAGCAGGGGCGTCACACTGGGTGGGCCCCGCGACGTCGTTCGACACCGTGCCTACGTACGTGCCTCTGGCCGCTCATCGCGCACTGGAAACGTACGAACGAGGTACAGCACGGCGCGCCACGACGCAAAACGAAACAAATGTTGAAATCAACCAGGTAAGAATGCGCCGCCGGGCCTCATCCGTAGACTCATACTTACGCTTTGCTTGTCAACAGGTTGACAGTGCAGGTTGAGGTTATCTGTCGGTTGCGGTTCGAGCTCCGGTACGTAGTGGTATCTTCTTCTGCGGTCGTTCGCATGCTAATGAATAGCCTCGGATCTGTCCGAAGTTGGCAGGCGACTCGGAAGTTTGCAGGCGATTATCTCTCTCGACGGTCCCGAGCTATGTAATCTTCAATGCTGCACCGTTATGCCCTTCGGATCCCCACATATCTCGTTATTTAACTCAATCTCCATCCCGGGCATCCACTTTCAACACCCGGACCGGCGTTCTGAAATTCAACCAAACGACAACAACAGTCCGGCTGACATTCCAACGAAATTCAACTAGCATTTCCTTCGGCCGATCTCAAGCAAGCGTTTCCCTCGGCCGAACTCCAACAAGCGCCAAACCCGGTGTTCAAATATACATACACGCCCCAACCCTGACGGGGACCCACAACACACCCCTAATCAGGGTGCCGGACGTCGAGTCCCCCTCGGGAAGTCGCCGTGGTTTCGTCCCCAACCGACGGTGTTCTTGTTCCGTCATGATCATTTTTCAAAACCCGCCGCGCGGCCTCAGGGTCGGCTACAGTGGCCCGCCACCGCCACACAAATACACTCTACACCCCTTGGTTTCGCGGTCGCCTCAACTGCAGGGCAGGGACTAAAAATATGAGTGCGGACCCACGAAGCCCGGCCCACAGCTGCAATCCATGCATCCCTTCAATATCTGTATTAATATTCGACTAACGCGGACCCACGACGCACCCCTAATCACTGCGCGCCGAAGGTCAAGTTCTCCCCAGGATCGCCGTGGTTTCTCCCCACCGTGTTCTCGCTTCGCGGTGAGCAGAACGCGGTGGCCTCAGGGTCGCGTCCACGGCCTGCCACCGGTGACCGCCGCAATGCATACCGCGTGGTTTCGCGTCTGCCTCAGCTGCAAGGTCACGGTCAAACCATCTGCGAATGCCGATATTCGTATTTAACTAGCAACTAGTGCGGACTCGTGGAGCCTGGTCCACAGCTACAATCCGTGTACGCATTCATTCAAATATCTACATTTGAATTCAACTAATAGTGCGGACCCATCACACTCATCAGCCCTTTTGACAAATTTCTTGTCGACAAGTTGAATCATATGGCACATATACTGTCCAATAAATCAAATCTAGTTGAAATGATACTCAAAATTGACGGGATGGCACAGAACAGAGTGAAAACACCGAAATGACATCTGGTAGAAAATAAAGTCGTGAAATGCCACCGAAATAATTTCGAGATACCATTCTATCCAAATCATCTGAAATGACAGTGGCAACGAGAAAGAGATTGAGATGCCTGGTATGCCCACTAACTTTAGGTAGTGGGTCCTGTAGCGCCCTATCAAAACTTTTTGGCAGTAATGATCTCTTTTTGATAAAATCAGTCCTTTTTGATTAATCCCTTGATGTATTTTCTCCGGTTCCACCCGATGTTTCCAGCGCCTGTTAAGGTGTCACCGCAAATTTCGATTGCCGGCCTTGCGCACCTAGAGTCCCCACGTATTTAACATTTCATTGTACTGTACAATCAATGTATGTCAATCCTCTCCAGGTTCTATTATCTTGTGGCCAAAATCTTACCAAAAAAACCTGAATATCGATGTTAGGGCATCAAACCGTGCGTAATATGCTGACGGGCGTAACAAATACGCCCGTACCCATAATAAAATACCCCGGATACGTTACGGTGAGTTGAGACCCGTAACCGTCCGTTTACGCCCGTAAGTGGGTGTTTGCGAGGGACTCATGAATCTCTGCCTTGTTTTTCCGCGTCATAATTGGCCAAATTACTGCGAAGACTGCATCAGTAGTTGAAGGAAAGGCCCTGAGACAGGATAGAGCTGACCCATAATTAACCCGATGGAAAACAGCCGTATTTCCTTCTTGAAATCCACCAGACGGTACGGGGCCTTAACCGTATTTACGGCCCGTCATCGCGTAATTTTACGGGACAGGTTGATGCCCTAAGATTCGATGTTCTAGCCCGAGGGCAGAGCTGGTCGACTTGTCGACCGAGCGAGAATGGGGCCCTATTAAATGTTATGTGGGTGACATATTTTCCCTCTTAGTATTGAACCAGCAATGCCTGCATTTTAGAATACTCTGAATAATTCATATTCAAATTCAAAGCTTCTGTAGGCCAAATAAAGTTCCCCTTGAGGTCAATCTAAGAAGGTTCTTCAAAGTTACACTTTGCGAGTCATCCAATAGTTGTTATACAAACTCGCCATGTATGAACGTTCCACTATTGCTCTCATTGCTAAATTTGCTCATGAAGTTCTCGAGGTGTTCTATGCGATTCCTGTATTTAGGCTAGCTGCGTGAGGTACTAATGTTCATTTCTGTCTTTATTTTTGCTTCAGGTATAGACTGGGTTCTACAGCGTGACGGGAGACCGGGTGCGTGAGCTCAGCTTGGAAGATATCTAGAGGCTGAGGACGATGGGGCACATACTATGCCTGTAGTACTCTGGGATACTTCTCGAAACCGGCATTCCTAAGCAGGACCGTGCCGCGTAATGCTACCTACCTACCTACCTACGCCATTATCTGTGCCTTGATCTGTCACCTGTGGGTGCCTGCATCACCGACAGCATTAGGAGCTCTAGGCTACTGTACCATTTCGACCGTAGGTTCACGGTATGTCACCCGTCACCGCACATGTTCATTTTATAACATGTTCAATCCTCGGCAATCACGATAAAATTGCCATTTATGGTAATCCGGCAACTGCCGGAGGAGAAATTTTCACATTTTTTAGCCTATTTAGGCCACAAAAATTCATTGTCACCGTCACCTGTCCCAAATAGGTTCAGTTCACGACCCGTCACCGTCACCTGAACCTACAGTCGAAATGGTACAGTAATCCACAGCTAGAGAAACATACAGTGGTCAATTCACCTAGCAGTGGAAGCTGAAATGAGACCCCCCATCCAGTAGAAAATGCTCAAGAGTAATACTTGTTCTTGCCGAATTTCGGATCAACCGAGTTGGATCACAGCAGACGGATTCGCCCTCCAAGCTCCAGCTCTTGGATGTCTCTGACACATATCTGTTTCAATGTAACAAATTCATAGCCGAGTTAGTGGGCTCTGCCGCAAAGCGCGCTACGATTGTTATTGAAACCGCCACCATATCAATCAATATCGATTGCCTAACTAATGCCGATACATCGGACGACTGATCTATCATACCGGCATCGGCAACCCATCAGATGCCGAAGCAACATTCAAAAACAAACGACTAGTAACCTTCGTAGATACGGTCTGTATACCACGCACACAGCTCATGTTTGCCAGTGAAAATGGCCAGAATCTGTTGATATTTAACCCTCCAAACAATAATGTATGACATATCTTGGTATGCTAGAGATTGCAATTGAAACACCAAGGGGTATCGGGTATCTTCGAAAAATGCCTCCCATGGTGCAGTGTTGCAGATCCTGCGAGGTTGAGAGACTCCATGTTGGGTGGTCAGCGGAAGGGAACGATTGGAAACAATTCCTTCAGAAGATCTATGATTAGTATGATTGCCGGCCAGCCGGTGATGCGGAATGGGCTGCGGTAGAAATTTTTGCAAGTAATTTCGTGTGGGTGTTATGTAACTAGGTCCACATCGTGTTCTCTGGTTCGGTCGCATTTCAACTTTAGTTGACAGATCTTGTTATTTCAATTTTTTTTCCGTGAATATGTCGTTCAACTGGTCATATTTATTGCACACTATATGGCCCATAGAATCACTTGAATCGAAAAAAATGAACCATAAATTTCAGCAAGAGGGCGGAGCACTGACCGTGCTCCCCATAATTTCTACTTGTGGGAAGACCTGGCTGGACCGCTTTTCTCTTCAAGAGCACTTTTTCGGCCGATTCAAGGCCACTGGCAATCAAGTGCAATCAAAAGATCTGATGCTCACTGGCACGCACTGAGCACTCTCCGCCGCCCAAGCTATCCATCATTGTGGCCATACTCTCATGCTTGTCGCGCTATTTATCCAATACTCTACGACAGCGTCCTTCTGATTCAATTTCTGGATTGAGTTCCCGGGATGGCCTTCAAGTTACTGCCAGTGGTTTCGCATTCGACTCGCTACCTAGCTCACGTTCATTCGTTCATTCACTCAAATTCTCCTCTCCTCGGCTGCATTGCAATTTATATTGGACCGAACAGCATGTTCGGTGTTCCCAATCAACCGCGATCCGGGAGTACTCTCCGTATTGCATCCCGGAATAGCCGTTCCACGCACGAATCCCCGCCTCCCCACGGAAGACGAGACGCCAAAACACTCTCCCAGGATGTCCTTGACTGTGGGTGGCTGGGTGATTTCGCTGATCTTATCGTTCTCACGAAAACTGAGCTCCGTTCGAGAGCCATGATGCCTGTGCGGATGCGGATTCGACAGCGGGCGCAGGCGCGGGCGGGGGCGACGAAGGTGGCGACGTTAGGGGCGGGGAGGACTTCTCTTTCGGCTCGGGCTCTGCAGCTTAAAGTGAGGGCCTCGCCTTCACCGCGTCTTCGCTGGGCTTTTCAGCCGGCGAGAGCGCGGTGGCCTCAGGGTCGGCTACCTACCGTCCACGGCCTGCCACCGGTGACCACCGCAATGCATGCCCCGTGGTTTCGCGTCTGCCTCAGCTGCAAGGTCACGATTAGGCCATCTGTAATCCCGAAATTTGTATTCAACTAGCAACTAGTGCGGACCCACGAATCCTGGCCCACAGCTACCATCCATGTATGCATTCATTCAAATATTTGCATTAAAATCCAATTAATAGTGCGGACCCACCACGCTCACGCACTCTTCCGCGTCCCGACCCATCCATCAGTGTGGCCATACTCTCATGCCTGTTACGCTATTCATCCAATATTCGACGACGGCGTCTGACTTCTGGATCGAGTTCTCCCCGGGATGCCCTTGCTGGTTTCGCATTCGATTCGGCTACCTCGCATATTCTCGCACGTTCATTCATTCAGATTCCTCTCTCCTCGGCTAGCATTGCAATTCATATTGGACCCACGAACAGCATGTTCGGCGTTCCCAGTCGACCGCGGTCCGCGAGTACTCTCCGTATTCCGGAACAGCCGTATCCCCGCCTCCCCGCGGAAGGCGAGACACTAAAACACTCTCCCGGGATCTCATTGACTGTGGGTGGCAGGCTGGTTTCGCTGATCTTTTTGTTCTCACTAAAAATGAACTCCGTTCGAGATCCATGATGCCCGGACCCGTTGTTCGGAAGGTCCTCGCTCCCTCCGCCCCGTGGCATGCGAATCAATATCTAAATCGAACCAGTTCGGAATTGCGGAAATCATCAAGGATGTTTCCACGCGTCCGTTCCTTTCCACCACGGCGCGCCGACTGGGACCCTGTTTCGTGGCAGATTGGCCACACTTGCGCCCGTCCCGGTTGGCCACATCTGTCCCGGTATGGCGTCCTGCCAGGGTGCCGCCGACGTGCGGTAGGTACCCACACGGACTGTCGACGCGCTTCTGCTGCCATCACCCGCCGGCATGTTCTTGTTCCCATGAATCTCATTTGCGAACAATCCCATTGAAGGTCTTCCCTCCAGCCATCGATTCGTTATGGCTATAACCCGTTTTCGAGTCGGACCCTGTTTCGCCTATGGTCATACCTGGACCTGTCCCGTATGGCATGTCCAGGACACACTCATTCAATCAGTTCCTTTCCAGAAACAAGCCTTTCTTTTCCTTTCAATCACCGATTACAGCCCTGGACCGAGGGCCTGTGGCTTCCTGCGCGAATCCTGATGTAGCTGTCTGTGCGGATGCGGTATGTTGCGGTAAGTCTGTTACTTCCAAAACTGAATATGTCGCGTAAATCCTGCCCTTTTCCGTGCTGAGCGGTTCTTGCTCGAAGGTTACTTCTACATTACTTCCCAAATTGGCTCAACAGAACACGAAATGGTTATGGACTCGATTGGGACGTCCCTGTACGCCACGGCGTTACTTACCGACGTGGCGCGTGTTCATTCTCTATTTTCCCTTACTTGTCATGATGAACCCGACCCTCCTCATTGCACTGGCAACTCGATCTGATCCCCGGGTCGACACAGTATCTGCCAGGGTGAGCCGGTTCGCTGCATCTCCCTGACTCCCATCCTGACCTTCTATCCCGTCTATCTATCATGATCGGGAGAGTCTCCTGCTCTGAACATCTGCAGCGCATAAACATAGCATAATGTGGCGCCTATCCACAACATAGCCTGATCTGAATCCTGATCCTGTCGAAAATTTCTGACATTCTTCGTCTTCTGTCCCTGACTGGTCCCGCGCCCACCTGCCTTTCCTCCAACACAAAATATCATATGAGTCGAATTCTCTACAACGAACTCACAATTCGGACTCCGAGGACGGGTGGACCCACACCCGTCCACAGCCGATCCCTATTGGCCGAACCGCCCCTTCGATCGATACGAATCAAATTGCACAACGTTCCCGACGCTTTATTGCGCTTCCTGCGCGTAAGTACAATGGCGACCGCTAGCCGCAAAGCCGCCGACTGGCCGCCGCTGTTTCGGTCACTTTGCAATTTTTCGCGCCCTGCACGCGTTCCCACAATTTCGATCGTTCTCACAATTTTCTATCGGTAATTCCCACCACCTGCTCGCTTATGTTGATAATGACTCGCCACACCCACACTCGCTTCGCGATTATGACTCGCGCATACCGGCGCTAAGATTATTACGGGACCGTACAATCCCGTCCTCGGCAATTCGATTAACGTTGAAATTTTCTCACGGGTCCCGTTTTTTTCGGCGGCCATTCAATTTCTCAGCGCTTTTTTCTACTACCACGGTGAACCAGCGGGCAAACCCTTATGCTGAATACTATCCCGCAACTTCTGCTGTAATCCACCTGAACCACGCCGCCTTTGTTCTCTGGCACCCCCAACATCGGACTTGCAAATTGCTTTACTCTGCCCCACGTTCCTCGATAACGCCATAAAATGAAAACCCATCCTGATCAACACGACCCTGAAGTTACCGCAACCGTGGGACTTCAGGGACGCGCAGCGGGACTTGGGGTTAGATTCAAGCTTTGCGTGGGAAGACAGGATCGAAATTTTGATCCGGAAGAGTACAATGATCGATGGAGGGCGAAGAACAGTGCGGTGGGCAATAGGACTCTGAGAACAATGGTTGTGCACACGGTCAGGGACGCGTATATCAAGGCAAGAAACTGAGGCGATCGAGAAAATGAAGAACAATGGGAGAAATATGAGTGGGTAGAAGATCGACGCGGACAATGGGGTCCCAAACTCAGGGAAAGAGACGGGGATCATACACATCCTGTCGACACCATCACTTCGAGCTGCCACAGTGCCAGAAGGTCAACGGAGAATCCATTCCAAGCTTCCACTTATTTGAAGGAAACCGACAAGAGGATCTGAATTCCTCCTTCCGGTCGAGGTAGCCGCTCCCAAAAAAATCCTTAAGCTTGCTCTATGACTGCGCCATTGGCGCGCCGGTGACTTGAGTCCAGGCCCCACTTGGTTCATTCGTTCAACTTGGTAACATGTACTCATTCGAGCCGGTAATCATGGTAGCTACGGTCCTGTGCATCCTATTGAGTGAACATTTTGGCGCTAACCAAACGCGTCGGCCTTATCGGCGGTCGACTCCTGACAAATTCACACCCGACGTTCGTCCTCAACCCGAACCTGATTTTCACAATTATTTTTGTCGCGTTAATCTGCAGTGCGCTCGCTAACTCTGCCAGTGATGGAACTACGCTCTCTTCATTCCCCCGATTCCTTGGCAAGGCGGCGTGGAGCCCGAACGCGAGGGGTCGGTGTCGCGACTCGCAACTTTGATCGCTACCCGGGGTAACGACGCCCGACTTGAACTTTTAAGGTATTTGATAGGACTACTACTAATTCGCGTATCAATTTCGCTGCTGTGCTAGCACACTAATTCGACCAAATGATCCGTCTTTACTTATGTTTACTCTGTTGCGGCTGTTCTTTACCGGGTTCTCGGGGCAGGACTCATTTTTTCGAGGTCGGCTCCAAAATCGGCGGACAATTACATGTAAACCTGGGGTCGCGGCTCCAACCTGGGCTGTAAAAGCGTTGGTTTTGGATTTTAATTTACCAATGGGCTCGGTGGGGTCATCGGCGCAGTTTAAATGGCGGCACCAAATGTATACGTTTTCAACTGAACATCACGACATTCGCTCGGGAATTTCCGAATAAAATGTAGATAAGGATAAAGGGCTCGGCCGTGGGCGTCGCGCACCTGTGCATCCTGCGGCCGGCGGCGGCGAGTGCGACCCGTCGGATCGCCAAGAAGGAAGAAGGATTGAAGAAGGTCGGGGTCGATTGCGGTGCAACCTCCGGGTTCCACGGACGTCGACGCGCTCCATCCGCCTGGGCCGGAACGCATGTGCAGCGCGGACCTCGCTGGGCGCGGTAAGTTTACATACGCGATCGAGGGAGCGTCGTTACTTGAATGGTGCAATAACGGCTGATCAGTGCAGTAGTCCACGTTACAAGTACATGTGTGTCCATACCGTTTGTCTACCTAAAATACTGAAAAGACGGTCTGTATATGTGATGTAGGGCTGCCCACTGTCCCGTCAACGGGTAAGACCGTCAATGCGCGATGCCGAGATGGGTACGGGCCGACAGAAAAACTGTCATTTTTTTATGGAATCTTTGGACTCCAAGACAACATTGGGGGACGACAAAAAGACAGCCGTCAACCGCTAAATAACGGAACGCGAGTTTATTCAAAAATCTCAGGTAGAATCGGCCTTTGGACGACTCGTAAGTTTTCTAATACTCCTTGAATCAGACTCTGCTTGATATATATAATTCACGCAAAGGAAAAAACCTCGGTGAGACGAGCCATGTCCTGTGGTCATTCAATTCGACACAATAAATTATGTGCACTATGTACCCCGGGGAATATGCGGGTCTTGACAGCCTCGATCCTAGGTGGGGATATCGCAAAGGAATTTCCCACAAATTCAGTAGAATGAACTGCGAAACTCGTCAACGGCCGTCAACGACAATACTTACAGTTACTTAACTTTGACGGGACGGACCGCAATTTGCCCGGCCCGTATATTTCGCCGAAAAAATCTCTCAATGGGACGGGATAGTACCTGAGCACGAGCTTGTTGGATGGGGTCGCGGGATATCTGAATCTGAATGTGAATCTGAATGATAGATACTTTGGTCTTTGGCGGTTGAGGCCCATTTGAACCGCGGCAGGACAGTCTCGTCGGAAGCGTCCCGAGTCGCGGGTACGCTAGTGGACCGGGATATCACTGCGCAGAGGATGCCCACCCTACTTCGAGAATCAATCCAAGAGCCCTTGGCACGTGTGCTGGGCAAGGCCCTGCCCAGTGTAATTGGAAACGATGCAGCCCGAGCTCCAATGCCATGTCATTCCCAGGTTTGCCACTGCGCGAGTTGGTACCGGTGGGATCAAGGTTGATTGATGGGAGGGACAGGGACGTAGAATTGGAATTGGAATTGGGCCGCTAAGCCAGCCATTCCGGTCCAGGATAATTGGTATTGTTCCCTGTCGGATCAATTGAAACGTGCGCATGCAATTATACAAGGGAGAGTTGAACGCACTGCAATAGCCAAGCCCTATTAGTCGGGCAAGCCAGGGCCAGACAAGCAATAAGCTGGAGGAGGGGGAGAGCGAGAATGAGAACGCTATCTGAATAAGAAATGGCAGGAAAAACGCGACGCTAACAGAAGCGGATTCAACTTGATTGAACTCGGGGAGTGCCGATGGGCCGGGGTCGCCGGTGCGCAGTGCTGCGACGAGAAAAAAAAGCGGGCTGAGGCACTGCTCAAGTAGGAGTCGGCGAGGACGGCCTGGACGGGCAGTAGAAATTGATCAAATGAGTGCGATGAAATGAAAAACCAAGGGGATCAAGTGATGAATGAAAAAAATCCGGTCCACAATTTATGACTGACTGCAGACTTGCTGGAGACTGTTCACAATAAATTCAATCAACCAAGCTTATAAATCATTCCGTGGCTTTTCCGTTGACAATGAACTCACTGCTAATCCTAACTCGACTAGGTAAGTTCCAGACCTGGTAAATACCGAGGCGGGCGGGGCTTGCAATGACAAGGCCGAACGGCGCGCAGTGGGCGGGCATTGATTAAAATTGATTGCCAGACAGGCGGCGCGGGATGCCATGCGGAACCATAGTACGCGGTCAAGATGAATTGCGCTTGGATGGCAGTAATGCAGATAGATTGCCGCCAATCACGCCGGCCTCTCAACTTTACGCCAGGCACCCTGCGCGAATCGCGAATCGAGCGGACGAACCGAGCGGCCTGCGGGCGTGGCGGTACGGTGTGTGTCATCATCAACCCCGATTCGGAGATGGATCGATCAATCACTTCATCTCCCATTTTCCCGTTTCTGTCCAAGACCAAAGCGCACGGGTATATATACCCTACGACAGGATGAGCGTCTTTCACTCCGACCCCCATGTTCTGCTCGCCCTCTTCCCAGTCTTCTAGCTCCCCTTACAGCGACTGGAGCCCAAGTGGCAGCAGCCGGAGAAGCTCCCCGGTACATGCAGCCTCGCTCGTCGACCCCGCACGGCACTCTCCCGAACTCATGCAGCTCATCGATGTAAAGCTTTCAAAGCCTGTAATTGGTATGTTCTCGTCCTCACTTTCCTTCAATATCTAATGATTTCTAGAATACATCGTCGACTGCGTTTCAGAGACGGTCGACTACGCCATCGGACGCCCACCAACCTCTTCTCTGTCTCGCGTCAACTCGCCCTACCACGCCCCCTTCACGTCCTTTGTCTCCACCGTCCTCACCCGCGCCGAAGTCGCCACCCCCACCGTCCTAGTCGCTCTCGTCTACGCCGCCCGCGCCCGCCCCCACCTCTGCATCGCCCTCGAGCAATGGGCCCTCGAGCGCGTCTTCCTCGGCGCCCTCATCCTTGCCTCGAAATACACCAACGACTCCACCCTCAAGAACGCGCACTGGGCCCTCTGCACGGGCGTCTTCGGCAAACGCGACGTCGGGCGCATCGAGCGCGAGTTTCTCGAGGTGCTGGACTGGGAGCTGGGCGTGGGCGAGGCGGAGCTAAGCGCGCTGCACGAGGGGATGATGCGCGCCGCGGGGAGGCCACACCGGAAGCCCGTGTCCTTCACGTGCGCGTCGACGTATCTGCTGCCCCTGCGGCGCGCCCCCGCGCCCCCCGTGCCCGAGCTCTCCCCGCCCTCGTCCCCCCGCTCCCGCTCCTCCTCTCCCCACTCGAGCGACGCGAGCATGTCCCCCCGCACGCCTACTGCGCCCGCACCACCGCAAACGCAGACGAAAGCAAGCGGGGGCAAGTTCCACGACCTCCTCCGCGCGTTCCCCATGCCCCATGGGCGGGCGTTCCCGGTACACGTCGCCGCGTAGGCGCCTCAGCGGGGTCTTCACGTTGCTTCTTCTCTGCTCTGCTTCGAGCATAGAGCCTCGCATCTGCCCCGCGCATCGCATCGCATCGCATCTCATCTGCCTTGAGCCATCGACGACGATAAGCGCCGCGACCCAAAAACCACCGAAGGGAGAACGTAGCGCACGGCTCCCTCCTTGCCCTCCTCCCATCGCCTTCCCACCCATCTTACCCCAGCTCGCGCACAGTCAATCAATCGACACGCCCCGCAGGAAGACGAACCATCATCTATGCACCTTCCATCTCCTCATCCCATCTTCCCGTCTATCCATCATCGTCTCATCTCGTCTCATCTTTGGATGGAGAAGCCGTGTAATCCTTCCCTACCCACCCAACCTACCTACCATCTCCCCCTCTATCTCCCCGCCCTATCGGCTCGACCGTACCGAGTCCGACCTGTACTTCCCATACTTGCGCCTCACTGGTGCCGTAGCTACCGTATCACATTATATTCACTCCTTCCTTCGGTGTTCGTAAATATACACACGTTCTTTCCTACTTACATCCATACATACATACACACTTATATAACTACTTACTCGCGCGCACATATATATTATTCAGGCCAATTCGAATTCGAACTGTAATACTATCATTATCATCCATCCCGTGTCTCCCCACCGTGGCCGCGAATCCCCACAGCTCAGCTCTGGATCTCGAAGCGACCCTCGTCTCCTTGGTAAAGGACCCTAAGTGCGCATGCCCTTCGCACCTCTGAATCGCCCCTCGCACTTCGCCCCTCGCCCTTCGCACTTAACGCGCACCGCGTCGTGGCCGTGGATCAAAGTCAGATTGACGCCGGACGCCGCACCACATGTACGATGTGCGTTGTCAGTGCTCCAGCGCCTAAGATCTATTAGAGGAGCTTACGATCTTGACTAAGAGGAGAAGAAGGAAGATGCGGGGACGGGGCGGGGGTGGGGCGGGGTGGGGTGATTGAGTTTGATTTTGATTGATTGGTGTACTATGTATATGCGTAGCTGGCATGCATCGCATTGCGGGGAGAGGGGGGAGAATGTGAGAGCGGGGCCGAGGGGATGGTGCGGGGTGGTGGATATGTGAGATGAGGGGGTGAGGACGAGGGATTCGTGGATGTCGATTCAGAGGGAGGGTCGACGGTGTCGATGTTCAGTGCAATTTGAAAAAAAAATGAGATTGAGATTAAGAACAAGAATAAGAATAAACTTGAAGCAGGGGTTACCACAGTAACGTTGATTCAACGCGATTTTTAGTTGAGAGCCATGGATCTTGAGCGTGCCTTAGGTGAGCGGTGTTCGAAATGGAATGAAGGGAAGGGGGAAGATATCGATTGATCGGGGAAGGAGGGACCCGGGAGAGGATGAGGTTCAACTGAAGAGTGCGATGAGCACAAGTGACAAGTCCGAGAGAAGGAGAAGGAGAAGGAGAGGAGGTACCATGACGGATATCTATGTTGGCAACTTGGATATACATGTACAGTGGTACTGGATTGGACTGGAAGGCGAGTCAAGGCACGCGCGCGGTCGAGCGCCGAAGTGGCAGGCTGCAAGAGGCCGGCTTGCATTGGGTTGTAAGAGTCAGACTCAGACTCAGTCGGACGGGCAGTGATGGGAGAGAGATAGACTCGGAGTCAAGGCGAGCAAACATAGTCGCGAGTCAGACGACGCCGATAGAGGCTTGAAGCGGGAGGGGTTGAGGATAGTCGGAGTCAACCTACGCCAGGCTGAATGAATCCGAGTCTCAAAGGCCTGGCCTGATGCTAGTAGGATTCTGATAGCGGAAGTGAGAATTTGAACCGAGCTGGAAATCCGAAACCGAGGGCTGCGGATGAAGAGTGAAGCCGGGGAAGGAGAAGGAGAGGGTATAAAGTTGAAGTGGCAGATCATGCAGGCTTGACCGAGTTGTCGCTGAAAGGGGCCGGGTTGCGTTGGGTTGCACGAGTCAGATTCAGACATGGCCGGGCGGGCGGTGCCAGGATACTGGGAGAGATGTAGAGTCAACGCGAGCAATACTCGCCGAGTCAGCGCCCATAGAGTGCCGAGTCATCGATAGAACCTTGAAGCGGGAGGGGTGGATGGGAAGTTCGTTGGGGTTGAGGGTAGAAGTCGGATGCGCCAGGCTGACTCTGAGTTTCAAAGTCAATGGCCTGAGTCCGAGTCACTGTCAGCGGGGAAAGGTAAACAACGTCGAGCGTCGCCGACGAGTCAAGATTAAAGAATTGGACCAGGTCAAGATGAACCGGACGCGACGCAGTAGCCGCCGAGAGACAGTAGACGGTAGATGGCAGGAGGGAGGGAGTCTGGGAGGGATTCTAAAGGACTATAGGTTTCCCGGGCGGCCGGGCCAGCGCGTCCGTCCTTGTCTTGTGGTGTGATTATGTTCCTTGAGCCGCTGACAGTGCCATAACCTAGTTCGGATATAAGTAGTAGGTACTAGTAAGTACTCGCTGACAAGTTGAACAAACTGTCACGGTAAATAATGTAACCCGACGGCGCGAGCTGAGCTTGATGGTCCCCGGTTCAAGCGATACCCGGGCGACATGCCCGATGACCAAGGGGCTGAGGTTGCGCAGCTAGATTCGATTGTGTAGTTTCCGATGGCGCGCCTCCGCGTGGATCCCGAGTCAAATTGTCACGAGCGACGGCGGTATGCGTTGGTAAGACTGGGAGCGGCCTTGGCGATGGTAAGGAGCAGGAGAAGCGACTCAGCGAGCGATCGGATAATCATGATCATGTGACGGTATTGTCAGGACTCAATATTCCACGTGCGGGGGGATACGGGTCCCGACTCGGATGAGAGCGGGTGCCAACATGTAAGTACATGAGGGAGAGTCGAGAGGCGGATATTCGTTCGCGGGCTGTGCGGGCGGCGAGCACAGACGGGCGCTCATTTCCATATACACGCATAGACAATACTTGGGAATCCGAGTACCTTCAAATTGTGTGAGCGACGCAACTTGGAATATACCGTAGTGCTGCATTGAGCACTAGTGCTCAACTCGGGCGTCACGGAGACGTTAGTGGCTCGGATGAAGGCGAGCCACTTACCGAATTTGATCATGAACGGAAATCCGAAATTTTGCATCGCCCGTAGCTTCTTGAGTCTTGAATGCTGGAGATACTGCGGGAATCAGCGTGAGGCATATATATTATATAGATCTCCAGATGTGCTTTCCGTCGTTCCGAGCGTCATCGAGGTACCATAAGCACTTATTTGAAAGCGCAAATGAAAGTGCAAAGGAGCAGGAGGAGGATTATTAAGTAAGAGCGCGTTAGAGATGGGTCACCGTGCCAGTCGGTGAACAAGAGTGGTCAGGTGCCTAGGATTGCACGGCGGGCCGACTCGCTCTTGAGACGCAATTGAGACGAACGGAGATGAGGCCAGGGACGCGTACCGGTCCTCCGCCGGCATCGACCCTCCGACGGCGGAAGTTTTTTTTAGGTGTTCCGAAATACGGAATGAAGGGATGCCGCACGCCTTTAGGGCATCGTGCCATTATCGTGCCGATTGATTGCAATTGTGGGATCTTCGATCGCTTGTAACGGGACTCGGGAGAATCAAGTGCAAGTCTGAGTGCAACTCCAATTAAAGCGCAGGCGAAGGAACGTGCCTTCAGGATTCAGTGTCATCTATCACCCCACTATCTTCGGAATAAAATCGTTCCACTGGATAATAACTTGCGTTAATCAGGAGCAGGCAACATTTGATGCCGCGTCGAGTGGTTCGATAGTTGCAATCCTCCTTTCTTTCGAATCTATCACATGCCTGACGCGCAACTGAGCCTAGTTCGTTTACTGCGGATTGGCGCATCCAACGTAGTGTCCATGAGTTTATCGTTATGCATGTACTGGTCGCGTCGTATGCGAGGGAAAACTGGAACTTGAACTTGGTTCAATTACGTCGAACCGACCGGCGTATGCAATGTCGCAGGCGGCGGATACAGATGGTGCATCCGGGGTGTCCGCAGTGCAGCTCGCAGCGTTTTACGTCTGGTAACTGCTTGTATGGCATACGATCGTGTTTCACTTATCTACTTCAACCCGGAATTTGATCTGCTTCCGCTTTCTATTCAACGCAGCGTCATGGTTAACCTTTTTTCACAATTTAAGTCTGCTGTCTTGGCACCACGAGGAATAGTAGGATCGTTCACCGTAGCCCTTTTTCCGCTCCTTTTTCTCTCGCTTTTTTCTCACTTCTCGAGTTTCCTTCGTTTTTGGCCGGTTTTTTTTTCCCTTTTCAACTTTTGCATCTAAAAAAGTTTGAAAAGGGAAAAGAAACCTAGCCCAAGTCCAAAAGTGACAGAAATTGGGTGAAAAAGGAAGGGGAAAAGGGCAACTGTGAAACCCCCCAACCAGATCTCCTTTCTGTCTTCCTTTTTTGCTCTCTTTTTCTTACATTGAGTAGATACTAGAGCCACTGTAGGTTGACCATACATTCAATTCAAACCCCATCCTCAACATATATTCTGATACCCAAATGCTAAGTAGGTGATAGGTTGATCCAACTATTCTCTGAGCTTGAAACAAAAAAAGGGAATGAAAAAGGAACTGAAAAAGGGCCGGAGAAACCTAGGGAACCGTGGACGACCCTATTAAACCATGAATATTCACGATTGCCTTGACCTTAATTAAAATTCAACCACATCGAAACGATGATGCGTGGGGTACCATCTCCCACGCCAGTTGCAAAGATGCTGAATCATAGCTCGAAGTCGTGTTGAGACACTGACGCTTCAAGCCTGCTGAACCATATTCTAAACGCAATGCTCTGGGGCTGGCGGCGAAGGATTCCCGCCATCATCCAAATCAATAACAGTGCTGAATTTATTAATAAATGATACATACACGGGTGGTTCCATTTAAATTGGAATCGTATCCCACCATCAAGGGAATCACAAATCTATACGAATACACGAGTCCGGGCCGAACTCGGGTGCGTACCGTTCCAACAAGTAAAAAATATGAAGATCCAGTCGGAGCATGATAACAGACTGTTGCAAACGGGATGCATGGAAACCCCCGGGCCGGCGAACAGTGCTAGCGCTGCTTTGGTCTGAAGGCGGGAACGCATCACCTTGCGATAATTGAATGCAGGACCATGACCGACGGAACTCGCGTATCTCGCCCAGATCGATCTCCGTCAGAACCCGGCATTGCGTTCCATTCCATTTGCAGCGCCGGTTTCACCGCGTATCCCTGAGAAACCGTGGCCGGCCCTGCGGATATATATCCGAGAGCGAGAAACCTAGGAAAGCCCTCACCAATGATGTCGAATCGGTCCGGTCCGGGTATGACCGGCAGGAATGCAAGAATTTGTGCTTGCGACATCATAGGCTGAACTGCCGAAATCCGTTCGGATCGTGGCCATCGGGGTTCACCTGGCTCTAGAAGGAGATTACCCCGCTCAGAAGTGGATGGGCGCTCCTTTCGTTGGGTACTCGCCTCCGCTCATACTGCACAAAAATAAAAGGAAATGCCCGACTGCGCTAAGAATAGCGCTGCGATAAGATTAGATTGTAGAGGCCCATCAGAGGCTGTGTAGCTTCCACCATGATGTCTTTTTTTTTTTTTTTTTTTTTTTTTTTGGAGCGTTTAAAATAACACAACTCGGTCTGCAAAGCATTCCAAGTGTATCCGCTGGTTGAATTGGAATTTACCAATATAGCCGGGGAAGTGTCCAGGAGGAAATGCCGTTACGCACAGGGTTCAAGCCTTCGTGTGGGACTCTGGCCGTCAAGTTAACCTACTCCATTATTTCGAGTAACGGGCCGTATACCCACTAAAACCCCCTCTGATTTTGTCCAGTCATCCGGCAGGGAATCTTCATCAAGGAGTGTGCCACTCCAAGTATCGAGTACCAGTTGTTTTTTGATTGCGAGAGAGCCGAAACGAGCCTTATTCGTCAGCAGTTTGTCACGTTTCAAGGCAGCATTCATGGACGACACCCAGCGGTTATGTATTTCAGTTTCTGATGCCGCTGAGTGTCTCTCAAATACTCTTTCATTTCTCAAGCTCCAGATTAGCTTCATTGATGTTGAGACAAGTGTCGTGAAAAAACGATTTTGGGCCGGTATTATTTTACCTCGGGGAGATTTGAATCTGGCAAGCGCGCAACCTAACAGAAGACCCCAACTCAGCTTTGGCCAGACAGGATATCTGAACTTCCAAAGTATCTCTGTCAGTCGCCATACTTGTCGCTGACCAGGAGCCTCACATTCCAACATAATGTGTTCAAGCGATTCAAGTGTTTGACACGTTGGACATTTTCCGAAAACTTCAAGGTTAGGTATATGATCCCAAAACGATCCAACGTGGTAGATGTTATGCGTACTTTTCCATAGGAAATTTCGAGTCAGTCTGTGGATATTGTTAGACCTGATTGAGGTCCAAATGGCGCCGTCAGTTGGTTGATATCCAAACGTCTCATTGATACAGCAACGTACACGATCTAGATTGTACGTTGCTGATTTCCGTGTGGGTTTATCTTTCAAGGATTTAATTATTTTTGTGAACATATGTTGGTTTCCGTGGTGTAGCAGGATCCCGGGGTTGGTAAACATGAGATCTGGTTGTATGTCCAAGGAAATTGGAGTAGGGGTCAGTGTAGATAGTTGAGCTGCAGGGTTAGTTTTGACCTTCTTGAAGTAAGTCCTCCCGGTTCTCTCTTGCAAGGTGGATATAATGGACTTGATTAGGTCGTAATTCTGGCCCAATGGATTGTTTTCGTTATCCATGCGGTTGGTAACGAGCACCTTGCCTAAGAAAGTTGAGCAGCAATGTACCGTGATCGTAGAATCTTGAGGGAGGTCTCGTAGAACATACAACAGGCCTCCGAGGATTGCGGTGTTGAAAGATGGCTGCACTTCCGTGTCAAGGAATGAGAGGAGTAGTGACTCCTTGATTTCAATATTCGGGTTGTTCTTCGCACGAACTAGTACCATAAGCTCCATCTCCGCATTTGCGTGGCCTTGATGTTTAATTTTAGCATGGAGATACACATCATGGTCAATTGAATCGGGTTGAGGTAACATGTATCGTCTCGTTGGAAGCTGGGTTGTATGGTCCTCGAAAGCAAAGATTCGGAACCCGTGTGAAAAGTCTGTCAGTCGGAAGTTCGGATCAAAGGTCAATTTGGTGTCTTCTTCGTCGCTGTCACTGACGTTCCTCGATTTCTCTTCCTCCGATAAGGCCAGCTCGTCGCACAGATCACTGTTGTCAATGATGGGGCTCCATTTCGGCTGGATACATTCTAACAGTACCTTGGCGGCCTCGATACATTCCCCTGGATTCTGACAGCTGTACTCAACCCGGTCTCGTCTACATGATGTCGTCTGCTGCGCCGTCTTGACTCTTTGGGGTGTGCAGCACCAAAATCTAGTCCTGGCTCCATAGATGCGGCAACGTTGCAAGCTGTTGGATCAAAGTTGATTAAAGCTTCCGCGCTGTTGCGAAGCTTCTTGCTATCTTGGAAGCCTGAGTGCTGTGCGCCTTAGACTCGTGCTGTGAGCTGTTCAATGTTGCACATCTATGAACGAACTGGAATCGATTCGAAACTGCCAGACCAAGCCTTCAGACTGCTGTTGTAGTCAGACTTGAATCTGAACCCCCAAGAATGCACACCACCGACGTCTCGCATCAGCGGCGCCGTCTCATCTGGCAGAGGCATTCAAGCTAGCCAATCTTCAAGGCCGAGCTCAATAATTAAACCTGTCCTCAGCTAGATCGTGTGTCTTTCCCCGACTTTGATGTATGTCCGTCCATCAGACGTATCCATCGCTTTGACCGACCTGGAGCGCCACGAATCTACGGAAGACCCGGATCCGATTTGCCGCTTCACTTCCCAGACTTTCCTGGACTGTGCCTGCGTTTGGATAATACTTATCGACAACCGAATGTGCCTGCATGGCTCCCGCAGACGATTTCAATTGTGTCTTTCAGGTTCATGCGTCCGTCGTCGTGAAACCACGGTGAATTAAACCAAGAGCGCCTTCGACCCAATTCCCGAGCTGTCTGATAATTTCTGTCCCTGGTGCGTACACATACATACAATGTGATTTCTGCCTCAGGCACTTCAACCCAGCCTGGTATCGTAGCGCTATCGGGCCTCTGACGTCGCCGCTGTCAGACCTGCATCTCCCTAGCAGCGGTTAGGACGCCAGGTCCAACTAAAACCAGCGGTCGCTAAGGCTGTCGCCGGACAAGGTACCTTCCGATTCGTCCCGCATCGGCATATTCCTCGCCTCAGCGTTGGGGGCAGCGAGATGGCGGTTCTTTTCAGCTTCCTGGTAGCTGCAATTGACCAGTATGCCGATTAAGAACAGTACGCATGTGGATGTATCCACCCGTGCGATTCCTCCAGAATTTATTTCCGCATCTGGAAGCAGGTGTTTTGCCCATTCCGGCCGCATTTACACCCAAGTTTAGACTTTATTCAACGGTGCGTTACATCTTTTGTAATCCCGCGCTGCGAATCTCTGAATCAGAGATGACCCACATCGAGATATGATCGAAGAATCCTACTGCTTGCAGGGAAAATGACGGCGCTTTCGAAATAATTGGTAGAGATCGTCTATCGTTACGTAGATGAGATTGTCGCGACGCGGGATCCCCCGTCCTGAGCGTTAATCTGACAAAGTGCTCGCGTGGAAGATCACTAATAGTGTTCAGACAAGTCTGCATACATACTCGGTAAGACTTTCCAGTTCATCAACGCGCGAGCTCACCCCGAAATTCACCCTTAAGTTGATATCCGCCCGTTTTCTCTTCAAACCGCTCATGCATATTGCGGCCGCAATATGCATTCACTCCCAAGTTTAGAATTTATTCGACGGTATGTTACATCTTTTGGTGTGATTTGATTCCGCGCCGCGAATCTCTGAATAAGGGATGAACCCGCATCGAGATATGATCGCAGAATCCTACTGCTTGCGGGGAATGGCGGCACTTCCGGAATAAATGGTAGAGACCGTCTATCGCAAGTCTATCGCTATGATTGTCGCCACGCGATATCCCCCGTTCTGGGCATCGATCTGACAAAGTGCTCGCGTGGAAGAACACTGATAACATACATGCTCGCTATATTCAAATCCTTCAATGCGCGAGCTCACCCCGAAACTCACCCTGAAGTTGATAACGCGCCTTTTTTCGTTGAACCGCTCATGCGCTGTGGCGGTTGATAAAATTCTGAAAATCGGGTCAAAGTGAAACTAAAAAGGTATAGCGCTTTTTATCCCCGCAATCCCCGACACCTGAACGGCTAATTGGCGCCGCTCGTGGTTGCCTCGAAACCGCTCGGTAAAGAGTCACACATTAAAAACAACTCCATTCGAGAGAGAGTGCCGACTTTCTACATAAATTCTGGGTGCCGGCCTCCCAAATTTCTGCCGCTAATGGGGTTCCGGGTTGTAAGTACGACTTTTTTTTTTCCCTTTTCGTTTTGATCGCCGGCTCAACCCACGGCACTTTGGGCCGTTCACCACATGGCGGCCACGGTGGTCGCGGACAAGTTTTGTGGCGCGGCCGCAGCTTGTTACTGCCATCGGGGCGGTATCGCCTGGCGGGCCGTATGGCCCAAGGAAGATGCCTTTGTTCCCAAAGGCCTTCGTCCATGGAACGGCGGATTTGAGTGTGCATGCTAGGCATCGCTGGATTTTGGTCTTGAGGCAGAGGTATTTTGCAGGCTGGAAATTGTTCCGGATCCCAGAGTTCTACGCGCTCCTGTGGTTTTCAACGCTGGATACTTCTCACCCTCCATCCAAATATGATTCCAGCCGTCCGATGTTTCTTACCTTGCTAAAGGCAGCGGATTGAGAGTGGCACTGGGGAAGGCATTCAAACATTTCCAAGATCGCGTGGGGTCGGAATATTAGCTCGTGGGTACAGCTCTATCCCCTGCTCCTCCTTCTATTATAATTCCTCGAAATCGATTTCTTCGACGATTCCGGTGTTCAACATTCTTTTTTCCCATGATCCGGTGCGAGCGCGACCTTGGCGCCGGTGCCCACGCAGCTCAAGATGCATGCCGTTTTTGTTTTTGTTGCCGGCCCACTCGATTCGGCATGCGACTCAAACGGACGAACCGAGTCGCCGGTTTGCTCGGCGACCCACCGTGGCGTGGCGGTGCCCATCACCCCCGATTCAGATCAGTCAGATTTCTCCGTTCCCGTTCGTCCGCGTTTTTTCAGACACGGAGGGTCGCAGTATATATAGGCCCGATGGCAAAGGGAAGGACTCCACCCCCGCTGCCCCTTGACTCAGACGCCCATGCACTATTCTCCAGCTTCATCTTCCTCGTCTTCTAGCTCGAGTTCGCCGTATAGCTCCTGGAGTCCTAGCAGCAGCAGTCGCAGAAGCCCGCCGGTGCACGCTGCATCCCTTGTCGACCCGTCTACCCACTCCCCTGAACTCATGCAGCTCCTCGATATAAAGCTCTCGCGGCCTGTAATCGGTATGTCTTTATCTTTCTTCACCTTAAATCTCTATAATCAATGTGCTCTTGCCTAGAATACGTCGTCGACTGTGTCTCAGAGACGGTCGACTACGCCATGGGCCGCACCACCTCTCCCACCCGCGGACGCTCACACACGCGCTCCGCTTACCACGCAAAGTTTGCGTCCTTCGTCTCCACCGTGCTATCCCGCGCGGAAGTAGGGCCCTCCACCATCCTCGTCGCTTTGGTATACATGGAACGCGCGCGCCCGCACCTCTCCATCTCCCTCGAGCAGTGGGCCCTCGAACGGGTATTCCTCGGCGCCCTCATCGTGGCGGCA
Source organism: Mycena galericulata (assembly GCA_029289565.1). Taxonomy (NCBI): domain Eukaryota; kingdom Fungi; phylum Basidiomycota; class Agaricomycetes; order Agaricales; family Mycenaceae; genus Mycena; species Mycena galericulata. The sequence continues at coordinate 173,746 of JARKIA010000146.1, forward strand.
AAGTACACCAACGACAGCACGCTGAAGAACGTGCACTGGGCGCTCTGCACCGGCCTGTTCGGCAAACGCGATGTCGGGCGCATCGAGCGCGAGTTCCTGGATGTGCTGGCGTGGGAGCTGGGCGTGGCGGAGGACGACTTGGTGACGCACCACGAGGGGCTGATGAGCGCGGCAGGGCGGTATCGCCACCGCAACTCCACATCATCATCTTCCAGCTCGATTTCGGCGTACACCTCCCCGTACCTCGCCGTCCCGCGGACGCAGACCCACCGGCGCCCGACCGCGCCCGTCGTCCCCGAGCTCTCGCCCTCCTCCCCGCACTCGAGCGACGCGAGCCTGTCCCCGCGCACCCCGGCGCATCCTGATGTGCCCCTGGACGTTGATCCCGCAACAGCGGCGCCACCGGCCAAGTCCCACGCGGCTGGGAAGCTGCACGACCTCCTGCATGTGTTCCCCAGATCCCACGGGCGGTCGTTCCCCGTCCACGTCGTCACGCGCTAGGGGGTCCAAGTCTCAGTCTCAGTCTACTTGCCCCCTTCCCGATCACTTGCGCAAAAAAAACCACGAAACGGGGAGACGTAGTGCACGGCCCCCTTCCCTTCCCACCTCACCCAACTTCTTCGTCTCACTTCATCATCCCACCTCATTTCACCTATGTCGTGTATCCACCCTCGTCTCCTTGCAATATCTTATATATCATCCTTCGCATCTATCTTACCTATCTATCAGCTCGACCGTACCGAGCGTGCGTGGCATCTACATATATGCATTCCAGCGCACCATTACTATACAGCATTAGTTTACATCCTCGCATTAAGCATAGTCTATGCATATCTACATTATGATCGAATGACGATGCAGTCGAATTGGAACATCTCATAAGTACCTGCATTTGAAGAGTCACGAATGTAGTGCAAGTCAGACGTGTACGAGGAGCTACTGTATTCGCCTCCCTCCTGCATCTAAGCGCGAATCACCCACCCACTAAAATAATTGACTGGAACAGTTATGCGGCCCATACTTATCCGAGTAGGAATCTCGCGCGCACACTTGGCATACATGTCTAGCTTTGTCGCGACGCGTCAAGTAGCCACTGTAGTGGGAGATTAATTTGATTGATTCATTATTGCAAAGCGAAGAGGAGGAGGGTATAATAAGAGTAAGCGCGGGCGACGGGTACTACATACGGGAAGAAATGTTCTCTTGCGCCTGCGTCGGTTCTGTCTTGCTGTTTAATTCGCTGCGTGTTGAGAATCAAAATGAAAGTGGTTTGGTTAATTAGCAAGCCAATAAGTGAACCTCGTAGTAGTTATTCCACTGCGCACCGCGTCGATTCCGGATGGTTTCCTCGAATGCGGCAAGTGCTCGCTACCGCCAAGCACGGTAGGACCAAGGCCCGGATTCGGGAGATTCGGAAGGAAGTCATAATGATGCTCCGATGTGTGCGGATTCAGCGGCGTCGATCTTACTTGCATCAAAGTTGCGACAGAACTTGGGAGGAAAGAACAAGGGAAGAACAAGGGAAGAAGGAGTCCGCCTGTCTCCGAGCTATTCGGGACTGACCGGGAGAAGAGGATCTGAGATGATGCCGACCCACTGCCAGCACGCGTTCCGGCAACCTTGGACGCACGTCGGAGAGTCCGCGTCCATCGTCCACGTGGTAGCAATCGAACGAGCAGCAAGCGAACCCTCCGGTAGGACTCGGAGAGACTCGGATTCATCGGTTGGTGTGATCCCCGGCCCGGAGAGAGGTAAGTATATCTGAAGGTGAGACTGAGACTCGAAGCCTGGCACACCAGGGTGCCTGAGATGATCAGGAGAAGCCCGCCCCTATCCCGACCGGCGAGCGACGGAGACGGCTCAGACGACGGATACGGATCCCTTGTTCAATGGAGACGGGAAAGCCAAGGGAAGGCGGGAGAGAGCATGGTTCATGACAAATGCGCGTCAGCACACGCTTGTCACCGGCCAGCAAAATTAATTTTAATTGTGGGATCCTCGATCACTTGATGATCGTTCAAGTTAGGAAATCAGGTACCTTCAAAAGTGAGGCTCAAACGGAAGCGGAGAAAGTACTTGGGGTGAGAGGATCAAAGTTTCTACGATTTGCGTTCATTTTTCCGATTCTATTCTAACTTTATTTCGCTCAGTGCACATTGACGCGTGCATCTGAACTCCTAAAAATGCCTGCGACGCAGGGCGGCGCGTAATAATTACACTGTCCAAGGGTCGGCAGGCGTCGGAGCTCGAAAGGGTGGTCCCCGCTCCCCGCATCGCGACCGTTGCCCGACCCTGTGTTTCACCTAAAACGTGTGTTTCGGAGATGTTTTGGACATACCTATAGGGGTTTGTTCTCCGTATACAACGGAGAACTGGGTGTTCGTTTTCAATTTTCTGGGGAGACAATGACAGTAAGTACCTTCAGGGTTCGGTTCAGCTTATTTGTCGTTCCATTGTTTTTTTTTTACATGCAAACCCGAGAAAAACTTCCGCGAGGCAGGAGCAGGCACACGCGGCCCTGGGTGTCGCCGCACATAGTTCAGTGAGTTCGACGTTCCTTGACACTGAAATTAGCGCATGCGGCTGGGAACGAACTTGAGTCGTTATGGCGCACTCGCAATCGGTGTACCCGTGTGCACAGCGTTATAAGACTGCTGTGAGTAAACGAACTACTGTACCATTTCGACCGTAGGTTCACGGTATGTCACCCGTCACTGCACATGTTCATTTTCTTTGATGTTCATTCCTCGGCTATCATGGTAAAATTACCATTTATGGTAATCCGGCAACTGCCGGAGGATAAATTTTCACATTTTTTAGCCTATTTGGGCCAGAAAAACCCTCCGTCACCGTCACCTATACCCAATAGGTTCAGTTCACGACCCCCCGTCACCCGTCACCTGAACCTATGGTCGAAATGGTACAGTATGGACTGGTCGTGCTCCAAAACATTGTCCGTAGTGCTGTAGTTTGGGATCGGAAACATGATCCATGTTCAAAACTCGGAGGTAAGCCTAAGAAGCTTCGACTTCAGCAAATGGGATTACCTCAACCACCAATAATCCAAAAACGTGACCGATATTTACAAATATGTAACGCTGAATCACGAACACTGCGTCGCAGATTTCCGAAACACGAGAAAGGGAGAAGCTGAACTGGGGGGTGGCGACTACAAAATTTCCCATGGACTGAATCCGTCAATATCGTGTCCTTAGGGCTCCAGCCTGAGTCAGAATGAAATTGAACGCAAGCATGCTAAAAATAAGGTCATGATCAGCGCGATAAGATTACGGGCCATCAGGGGCTGTGTAGCTTCGAATTTATGTCTTCCCTGTGATTTTCAAGATTGGAAATCGAATCGGTTGGGCCTCGAATCACTGTGTAGCCCTGCGTTTGCACAATATAAAGCACAAAGACACCGGTAGAAGCAAGCGATTGGCGCATCGCCGTAAACGCCTGAGTCGTTCGATCGGTGGTGGGTTGAATTCTAGTGGCGCTATGACCCGGTTACATTCTTCACTCACTCCGGAAAAAGAGATGTTTCGGGCCTCCCGAAAACGTTTCTGAAATGTTAAGTATCAGTAACCGTACAATTAAGTCTGAAATTGTACCTGAAATGTACAGTCTGTGGCCGCCTGAAAGGGTAACTTAAATGTTTCGAATCGGGAACGATCTCCGGCGTTCCGAAACTTTCCGTTTTGGACGCCGTTTTCACCCGTCCAAAACTGCTCCTGAAACCAATAGTTTCAGGAACAGTCTCGGCCATCCGTAAGCAGAAGGTATCTGCCGCCCCAAAACGGCTCCCGATAACAAAAGAATCGGGAAAGGTTTCGGAGCAACCGAAACAATAAGTTTCGGCTACGGTGCCGGGCGTCCCGAAACGACGCCCGAAGTGGATCATTTCCGTTACCCTGAAACACAGCGGCCGCTCAGCTGCCGCGCCGCTGCCGCTTATCTGCCGCTGACAATTTGATCTCGGCAGTTCATCGGCAGTTCAAATGCAAGCACAAATAAAATGCTCAAAGGTCACTTCCCAACTTCACATCCAAATGAGTTCCTCAGCAACCAGTAGACCATGCTATTTCTCGCTTGATATAGCTGTTGTTCGAGCTCCCCGCTCCGATGGCGCGATAGGGCTAATTGTTTTACGTGAATTGAACTGGCCCGCTGAGGGAGGCACACCCCGATCAGCTTAATCAGCTCCAGACACTAACTACCGCTGTGCGGTCGGTCATCCTCATTTATAAATGTTGATCTGCACTTCAAAATGTGAGCTGTATCAGCAGGTTAGACAGACAATGAATGACAGTGTACTTCAGAAAACTTATGGACCTCAAGTTCGACCAACTGAAGTTTTATTTTGTCGATGGATATAGCACAAACGCCGGTACCCCATCCTCGACTTGCAGTTGTGCCCCGAGTTACTACCGCCCGGCGGCGCAGGAGCAGTTCTAATTGTTTTACGTGAAGCCGCGGCTGACTATTGTTCATCTAAGCCCCATTAGGCGCGACACTTTCCAGTGGCGGCTGATTTGAGCTGCAGCTTTGGCTGCTATTTACCGGCTGCACCGAATTCATTCGGAACCTGTCTGTAGTCCGACATCAAAAAGCAAATTATTGACTTGAGTTGAAAAGTCAACTCCGAAATGCCTTCTGCAGTTGAATTCAAGGAGGTAATTTGGCCAGTTTGCTACCGCTTTTTTCCCCGAAACCTGAAGCCTGTGGATGTGTCTGCCGATATCAGGGCCGCTCTTGAAGCCGTTCGGCTGCTTTAACACACCTTGACTCTGAAATGACCTTTCCAGCAGTCTGCGGCCGGAGCCAACCTAATTCTTTTACCTCGGCAGCCCTCGTTTGATAGCTTCAGTGCGGCCCACTACACCAGCGGCTGCTTCTAGCGCTCAGCTGTAACCGCGCGAGGGTGCTCCAGGACATCGGTAGCATCCACCCGCCTCCAATTGTTTTATGTGTACTGTCTATATTACAGCCAATATTATTGTTCAAGTTCAATGTTTATTTTGGACTGCTCGCACACCTCGGCAGCAGCTGCCCTATTGTTTTACGTCAATGGCCAGCCACCATTTCCGTAACCCCCACCGCATTATTATTCAATCTTGATGCGTCGGGAACACGTCGAAAATGGGTGCCCGCGGCAGCGCACCAATATACGCGCCACGGCAAGTATCCATGTGTGCGTCCGTGCTACAACATGTGCCGCGCCGACTTCGACGAGTAATTACGCAATGTTGCTATATGGCTGGTTGGCAGATGTGGTATGGTCCGATAGGGCCGAGGACATCTCAGACAGCTCTAACGCCGAGGAAGACCGGCGTTCGAAAGGCGGCATCAACGAAGCAAATCTCGAAGAAATTATGAGAAGAGTAGAGATTCCGAGTCAATTTTACGACCGGCGGGAACACAACGTCGAGGGATTCAGACGAGAAAGTGCTTTGTAGAGTTGTTAGCAGGTGACTAGAATCCCAAAGTCGTGAATACTCGATTCCTTTCGAAAAAATTGACATACTGATTGTGAACTGGGGATAAATTTGCAGCAAGATGCTGATGAGCGGTTGAGCAATGGCAGCTACTCCGGCAACTGTAAGAAGCCGCTCAGAGGAATAATGCTCAAACAATAACGATGCTTGCGTTACATAAAACACTTGAGCCTGCCGCTGTATCGGAGCGGGAGGCAGGGCGGCAGACAGGTGGGGCGAGAAACAGTACGAGTACATAAAACAATAACGTGGCTCGGAGTCCTCGCTGCATCGCTGAACGGGACTGGGACGGTCGCGGCCCGACATTGACACCCTTAGCTTCTTATTATTCAATGTTGATTTTCATCCTTGAGCCCTGTGATACATCGTTGCTGCCGCTGAACCGCTTCCATGGACGATGAGCTTCATTTTGCAGTTGCTTCTGACTCCGAAGCTGCCGCGTTGCCAGCGATGCAGCGGCAGTCTATTGTTTTACGTCAACAAGGGCTGTTTACTATTGTACATTCCGGCCCCGCCGGGAGCAGGTACAAACAGAATGAATAAATAATTCGCTTTTCATGTGAATTAATTTGACATCCGCACTTACTTGCAGCAGTCTGCAAAATTATATGCGAGTAGAAGGAGAAATATGGATGGAGATGAAGCAGCGGCGATAGACTTAACATCGCAGGGATCACCTTTCACAACCAGCGGTAGCACGGTGCCACACAGTAGACAAGAGACAATAAAGGGAACAATAGAAGTGTACTCCGTATCTTATCCGTTCATGAGGCGAGGCCACGACGCGAGGCAACGCGACGCGACCTGACTAGTTGACGCAACGATGCACATTTTGACGCGTCTCTAGAGGCGTGTTGCGACACGTATTTCAACGCGACGTACATCAAGCCGACGTGGACGCGCATCTTGACGCGACTCCAGCGTTCATTTTGACGCGACGCCAGTGCTCATGTTGACGCGACGCCCGCAACGGATTTTGACGTGAGGCACGGAGGGTGCTCGGGCAAATCGGGCGATTGGAGGTGGGAGCTGCGCGCGAGTGCGTCTTGGAAGTCTTCTGCGGATTGTTGTCTTCAGATTAAAGAGTTCCGAGTCGGTCTACGGACTTCAATAAATACATGACCCGCATATTGTCCAAGCCCAACCCAAGCCCAGCGTGTCCACTGTCCCCACCAGTGGCTCATGAAGACCGGGCGGCTCGGAGCCGTCCGGATCTGGTATTTAATGATAAGCTACCGATGACTCGGCGATAAGTCCTGGTTAGTTCTGAAAAACAGTAAGTAGACACGCAGATGAGCGGTGGCGGGGTGGCAGTTCCGAACAGACCACGGTGAGGAACGTCAAGATGCATAACACTCATGTTGGCATGCTGTGTATTTAACACTTCACAGATGCAAACTACTGGCGATGTACGACCATTGTGAGGGGTCGCAAGCAGCATTTGAGTGGCTACTAGTACAGCTGGGAACATCTGCGGGTAGAGCGCGTCGCTCCGCGAGGAACTCCTTCGGCATGGCACTTGGATGGTATCTATATGTCCGCCATCTCCGCGCAAGTTCGCGTTCACTGGGAAATTCCACGCAGCATCAATCAGCGGCATCTCTGGAGTATCCGCTCCCTGCAGCTGGTGGTATAGCTGCAGTAGGCTGGAAGCATCTCCCTATTGTTTTACGTCAAGTAGCGGCTTGCGGTTCAATTGTCTTTGCCTCAATTATGCTCAATTTACTCAATTCAATGTTTTGTCAGCAGCGCTACCACTTAGCGGCCGGAGAGCTGATCGTGAGCGTCAGCTAAACTATCAATAAAGGCCTGTCCGATGCAAACAATTGAATCGGCTTCCAGTACTGCAGGGGAAAGACATTTCATCTATGGCCCGCTGCGTCGCGATACCTCAATGTTAGCTCCATACGCCGCCGAGTTACAACGTAATGGCCAGATCAATTCATAGAGAAATTGATACATTTGTTCTCTTGGTTTTCTGAGAGAGGTAGTCCCCGTGGATCAGCAGTGCATGTAACTCGAAGTGCCGCTAGTTGGAAATTGTTGCGTGAACAATAGAAACGGCAGCGCTTCACGTAATACAATAATGGCTCCCACTGCATCACCAAGCCCCCAGGCCTGCTCGGCACCACAGTGATGGCTTGATGAAGGTTTGAGACATCACAGATGGAGGGATTTCCGTATCATACAAGGAAAGCACTCGCTTTGGCCTGCAAGTCGGTGCATTTTTAGAAGTTCAGTGCTTGAACAATTGCACCCTTTGTTCACCCAATTAGATCTAGATTGCCGCTGCACCAGAGCGAGAGTTAGGGTAGTGGCCGGGTAACAGTAAGATGGCAGAGGTACCACAAATCTGAACCACACAGATTTCTTAATTTAATTTTCCAGGTTTAAAAATCATTAAAATGCTGATACACTTTTTGCGCTTGAATAGCTGGCTGCCTTCTTGTGAGATTTTAAAAAAGTTATTATGGCAACTAGCATCTCCAATTCGGAGAAACCGCTGACGTATGTACGTATATGCGACGATAACAACGGGTCGTTCACGTACAGCTCGCAGCCAGTGCCGCCGTAACTGCCGAGTTGACGTAAAACAATTAACTGCCGCTGCGGACCTACGGCAGGTGGAGTCCAAGGAGACAGGAAAGTATCAAATGAGGCGAGGCGGGTAGGGGATCTTCCCAACGCTCAGCTCATTTGGGCTACTAGTACGCATTCTCAAACACAAGTTTTTATTTCTTTGGATTGCCGACTTGCTGCCGATGGTACTTGGTCAGCGGCAGATAAGCGGCGTCGCAGCGGCAGCTGAGCGACCGCGGAGTTTCAGGACGGCTGAAATGATCGGTTTCAGGTGGCATTTCGGCGCGCCCGGCACTGTGGCCGAAACTTATTGTTTCGGTCGCCCCGAAACGGTTCCCGGTTCTTTTGTTATCAGGACCCGTTTCTAGGCAGCCGATACTTTCTGTTTATGGACGGCCGAGACTGCTCCTGAAACTATTAGTTTCAGGAGCAGTTTCGTGTCGGGATAAACCGCGCCCGAGACGGAAGGTTTCGAGGGTGCGGAAATTGTTTCCAGAACTAAAGGTATCAGTCAGCATTCCAGATGACCGCAAACTTCTCATTTCAGGTACAATTTCAGCCCTACTTGTATGTTTACTGATACTATCGGTTTCGGAAACGTTTTAGGGGGACCCAAAACATCTCTTTTTCCGGAGTGACTAGCACTTCCGACTTATTTAGATTTCTGTGGACTATAGTAGGGAGCGGACAGAAACTTCCGAAGGCGTAATGTGAGGTTTGGCCTCGATTCATGCGAATTGTAGTATTTATGATCATGAAGGCTGCCCGCCGCGCAACTCCACGTCCAGAAAAAAGTCGAGCCACATGCCAGATTGTGTCAATGTGCATGTCGGACAGAGAAAGCGGATTTGATGAGACATACGCCGGGTGTCACGGACCTGCACTAGTTGATGAGTTTAGTGCGATTCTGGCGGGACTGGCGCTGAAGGCTGAAGCCAAGAAAAATACTGATTCAGGGCGCATTCCCGTGACCCGTCGACTTGCGCATGTCGATCTATCGTGGCCTGGACCCCACCATTGTCGCTAGCTGCCATCATGAGATCGACCAGGCACCCACCGGCTACCGGGGTCCGGCAGCCACTATCACCGCGAAAGGCACCCTAACCGATAAGGTATAGTATATAAGTACCAACTTAATCGGATCGGCGACGGAAATTTAGCGTTATTGTGCAATATCCTCGACAGCTCAAACTCACTCTCGGGCAACACTGACAGTTGCGCGCCGGGTCGCGCTGGCCTGTATGTCGCGTATCAGCGCCCGGCATCAATCTCGAGCAAATATTGCCGCATTGGCACACAGGCGTTTTGGCGATTCCGTTCGGTCGTCGCCGGCTATCATTGTCGGATTCTCGTTGGTCCCGTTGGTTTAATTTTCGAGCGGACGGACGGGTCGCGAGCCAGCGCTGATGTTAACGTTGTATGATACCCTCCATATGTTTCTCAGGTTCCGAGTTGCAACCGGGACTGAAGTATGTGCGAGCGAAACAAGCTAAGAGCAGTGCCAAGCTGAATTAACACTCTTATGTACCGCAGTATTGCTCTACTTGCCGGCGTTCACCGCTTTTGCCGAGAAATTTGCGGGTAACACTTTTTCCAGATTGATATTTTCGCTTTCGGCTGGGGCTGTAAGTAGATCCAATCGCAACCCCAATCCGGGCCATACCGCGGGTGAAGAGGACACGACGTGGCTCATCCGAACCTCGAAATTTCCCGGCATGTTTGGGACTCGAAATCGACGGGAAATGCCATCGGAATGGATGGTTCAAACATCCATTTTCCAATATTTTGGCCTGGAGTTGGACTTCTCCAGAAAAGCTCTCGAGTAATGCATGTATTCCCAAGAGTATTCCATATGATATCGAGCCGCCCTTCTGAAGCTACTTAGTACTTAAGTAGACGCTTCCTGGTTTAACTTCGATGCCACGTGCACTCTTTCACTTTCCGCCTCAAACGTAAGCCCCGAATCGGGTAATTTGATGGCGGCAGCATTTTCGGCAGTGATGTCGGCAAACATCGGCATCAATTCTCTCGAAACAACAAGTCCGCAAGCGCTCACAGCGCTGTGTCGCATTGAGTTCCAATGATACAGTGAAGAACGAACAGATAAGATTTAAATAATACTACATATATCTATGTACACTGTAACACGCTCGAACACAGCGCCCGAGCAGAGCGCGCGTTCGAGCGCACAATGACTCCTGTCAATGAGACCATTCTACGACGGAGCCTAATCCGATATTGCAGCAAAAATGCTGCCAGGGGCAGGTGACCCGGGTGGATCGCGTAGAGTATGTTGTTGCGGCGCACATGCGCGAGCTCAAAAGGGAGGGTGGGTAGTGCGCATTCGTGCGCATGGCGCAATTACGCCGACGCGCCCTTGCCGCACGCCATATGAGCACACCACATTGGAGGGCTATTCTGATTCACGTCAATGTCAACTCCGCATCGCGTGACGCTCGGGGCGTGGCCGACCTTGCCGGAGGTGGCGAGGCGATGTGCGCGGGCGCGTGTGTAGTGCGGATGACAGCTCAGGGCGAACTGGCCCGCGGGGGGGGGAGAAGGGGAAGCGGTGGAATCGAGGCCTCCATGGCATGCATGCGCCGCCAATTGTGAGCAAAGTACGCGTTTGTAATGGACTTTGGGTCGAACCTTGGGGCGCCTAGCGCGCGCACCGGATACATGCGATCTCGCCGGCGACACCCTCAACGACTAGAACCCGCCATAGACAAAGGGGGCATCATGCGGATGCGGAAAGCAGAGATTGTAGGGATGCGGGCGGCGAGCAGCGGGAAGGAAGGAGGGAAAGGAAGAGGCTGACAGGTTGTTTGTTTGTTTGCCTTCGCCGCGACAAGCGGAGTTTGAAGACGCCGATTCTGCCGCCATCAAATTGCCTCATTTGGGGCTTACGCTTGAGGCGGAAATTCAGGAGTGGCCACGTGCTCGTAATCGGGCCGACTGCCGCACTCTGCCGCACCCGACAGTGAATCAACTTGGTATCAACGAAAAAAATGAGAGTGGAACTTCGCATGGAACAGGGTCGAACGCCGAGTCCCCTTCTGTAATGCTACCTACCTACCAACCTACCTCAGCTTCCTATCAACGGGACTCAGATCCGGCCATCAATCCCATCAGATTCCACCGCATTCTTCCCTTGTCTCCAACTCTCTCCTCAAAGTCTAATGAGCTCCAAGCTCGTAAGTTCTTTGTTCGTCGTTCTTGCGCATAATTCATCGTCTACAGCATCCCGATGACATTAAAGCTATCCCGGCTCCCAATGGTGTATTCGGCGCCTCGTCCACACTCACACCAAAAATCGGTCCTCTGCGTTCGGTGAAGATCAGAAATCACCGCGTTTTGTACTGATTCTCAGTCATCGAAGGTCGGCGAAGATATTTCCAAAGCCACCTCTGCACGAAAACATATCTGGGACGTGCTAAAGTTGGCCAACCTTCGCCAGGCGTTTGGGGTTTCTTTTATCGTCTTCCTGCTGATCACACATCTATTCCTGCGGGTCTGGCCCTTGGACGGAGGTCTTTCCTGGCGTGTCAAATTGACAATCCGGGACCGGCTGCCTAATCTTGTTAGAGAAAAATGTACGCTGAACTGGGAGTCCTGCCCTGATGATCCTTCATTCTTCTGCACCTTCTTCGCGGTGCCTCTCGACTATTTGAATTCGACTAGGGCAGTATCCACGGGTGACCAGGCCATCATCGCAATGCGCTTGTTTCCTGCTACGGTGCCGCCGTCTCAACGACTGGGCACGATATTGACGAATCCTGGGGCATGTACTGTTTTATTCCATATATAACTGAACTAGAACATGAACAGGGTCCAGGAACGTCCGGCCACGCCATCCTGCTCAAGAGGGGACCGTCATTGAGTGCTATATTTCATGGGAAATTCGATATCGTGAGCTGGGACCCGCGGGGTGTTAACATGTCGACACCACGTATATCGTGCGTATCTCATCTAGTCTGCAACGATTGCTGAACCAGTTGCATAAGGTGCCACCCGACGGAATTTCAGCGCCAGTTGTTCGCCCTCGGCCAGGGGGACTTGGAGTTCTATGACCTACCGGTGTCGGCCGCCAATATAACTCTGCTGACGGCCTCTGCTCGGGCACTGCTTCTCACGGAACTTTGCCGAAATGCTGTCGGGGACAAGGTCCTTCGTAGCGTGACTACAGTGAATGTTGCACGAGATTTAGAAGAGATGCGTAAGGCGGTCGGCGAGGGCGGGCTCCTCTACTGGGGCTTTTCTTATGGGTGAGCGGTTTCACCAGGCAGTGCCAACAATATTAATAAAGAATTTGAAGAACAACTCTAGGCGCTACTTACGCTGCGATGTTCCCCGACAACATCCATAGAATGGTTCTAGACGGAGGTGATTTTTTCCAGTCTCACAAGAGCATCTGCCTGACCAGACTTGCAAGTTGTCTTCACTCCGGAACAATACGGCTCTTTATTCGAGCACGGGATAAGTTCCGGTGTTTCTACTAGCAAGGTGAATCGCTATCACGCGGCGTTAGCGATATGTTACCTGATGGCCATTACAAGGTTTTTGACGGGTTCCTGTCGAGTTGCATCGACGCCGGTCCATCACGGTGTGCCCTCCTCCAAAATAACACTGCAAATGCTTCTCTGCTGGCCGAACGCATCTCGAAGATCTTGTCCCGCTTGAGTACCTCTCCCCTCCCCGTCACACATCCAAACTCGGGAGCGGTTCCGTCCATTTTGCATCCATCGGACCTCATCCTCTCTATATTCGCGACATTGTTGCGTCCCGTGAACTGGGCTAGTCTAGCATCTGCTATTGCGGACCTAGAGAACGGTGACGGCAGGGCTATTGCGGGCCTCAGTGGCGCCGGCGGAAGGAGCTGGGATCTCGCAAATGTTACGGACGCAGAACGAGCGGAGGACGCAGGGTGGGGCACCGGGCGCGAAATGGGCGCAGACGAGGCGGATATGGCCGTATCGTGTGGAGATGCCGCTTTGTTCTCAGAGTATGGGGACGGTGCGTGGACACATTCCTGGCTTGATTGGAGGACGAAGGTGCGTTAGATTTTAGTCTCTCGATCACAGTAGGCCCGACACGTTGGTAGCTCGTCTCGAACGACGCCCTTAACGGAGCGATATGGTTCAAGAAGATGATCCGGTGTAGACATTGGGGACGTATTCACCCTCCTCCAGAGAGGTACGAGGGACAGTGGAAAATGGGAGATGACTTGAAGGCGCCAAGGTATCGATTCTCGCGCTCTTCCGCCCACTTGTCTTCACCGCTTATGCTCGACGAGGCATCCTATCCTCTTCGTGTCGAACACATATGTGAGCGAATAAATATCTTGTTCCCCTGACTCCTAACTCCCAGAAGGATCCGGTCTCCCCCATCGCATCCGGCAGACGAATGGTCGACGTCTTTGGAAAGGAAAACGCCCGTCTCCTGGAAAACAATGCATACGGGCACGTTCATCTGTTGAGTTCTCTGTTCCAAGTATCGGTGTTGACGATTTGCAGGCATTGCTCCGTGAGCCAGCCTTCCCTCTGCATCGACAACGCAATCCGCGACTACATGATCGAGGGTAACGTACGTATTAATATTGGCCCATCGTAAGTTTAATATTTGAACTCAACCAATAGCTGCCGGCGGAAGGTACCATTTGTCAACCGGATGAGGGGATATCTTTCCCACCGCATGGAAATTCCGGACAGCTAGGCGTAGATAATACTCGGGAGAGGTCCAACTGGTTATTCACGCTGTGAGGATGCTGTATAAGTGCGGGTTGGGATGGTACTGTATAATTACGGGTATGGAATGTAAACACTATCCGTAGAAACAACGGCTTGCGTACTAGAAGTCGGAGGTTCATTCTGGTGAGTTCGCTAAATGTTACTAGGCCAGCTATGGCTGGAATCTTTCAGGGTAAATTTCAACATTTTCGTTCCCACAATCCCGGCCAGCTTGGACTCGATCGTCGCTACGAACTCTCGGTAACAGACCGCAATGTTAGCAGAATCGTCCTTCCACATTGTGTGGAGGCAGAAATTCACGTTGCGAAGTTGCGGGAGATCGTGGCGCTCGATGAAACCAGCGCGGAACAAGGGCCACGACAGCCCGCTCTGCACCTAGGGTGTTTCTTGGACCAGGGGAACTATCGCGAGCGTGAAGGCGATGCTTTCCACACGGGGGCGAATTCCGGAAGACCTGACACGATGCGCGTTAGGTAGTCCGGGATAGCGCGGTCCACGCCGATGTTGAAACTGACATTGAGGACCTGTAGGTTTTCGAACTGGGGGATCATATGCAGGCTACGAAATCCTGCGAGCTTAAATGTTAGCATGCGTTGTGGAAGAGACACCCATCGAACGCACTCACTTCCGTAGTCGAGGTCGAGTTGTAGGAGGGTGGCGGACAAAGGGGCAAATATGCCGGTAAATGTCTCGATGTGATCTTCATAAGGACTAGAATCGAATTAGATGGATAGGCCTCGAAGGCACCGAAGATGTCCCTCTCCCGCCAAGTCGCGCAGGAAGTTGCGGACATTGAGCATGCCTGAGTGTAAAATGAGGTGATCGAGGCACAGTGCGGATGGCGGAGGCTGAGTAGCAACCGAGGGAGTTTGCCGGTGCATATATAGTCACATGGAAGAGCGACAGCACCCGAACGGATGAAGCCGCACAGTAAATTAGGGAAGAAGGGACATCAGTCATACTGTTCAAATCGAGTTGATCCAAAGTGGCAAGGGATATGATGTCGAAAACAGCTGAAGCCAGACCAGCCGGGACGAAATTCCAGCTCCGGGTCTGAAACTGGTACACCTCCAAGCTCCGAACGTTATGCAGCGTCGCGCAGAGCTGATTCCAGCGCATGCATTTCCTTCAGCAGGGTTGGCAACGGGATGTGGAGACTATGGACATATCGAGCGACATCGGGAGATGAAGCAAGAAGATCAGAGGCCCGCTGACAGGTATTCGGGTGGCCTGAGTCTTCTCTGCGTATCCTCATTGCGCGAAAAAGGCGGCGCTGGCATGGGACGCGGAACGTTTTAGCGGTCTTCAAGCATGCTATGAGGCATGGACCATCGTCATCGAATTCCTGAACAATCGCGTCGATAAGCTCCTGGGGTAGCCGTAGGATGAGGCCGGTCCCGGACGCCTTAGAACCCATCCGAGTCGACAGTGGGCACAGCTTGGGCACAGCCGCAACCAAATCTGACTCGGAGACTGCCGTGATTCCTTCAACTTCAACCTCAATAGAGATTCTCTTCTCAGGCTCTGTTCTCTAACTCGCCTAAACCTCACAGCCCTTTGACTCGCACCAAGATAGCCATCGGTTCATTGACACAGGATTAAGCTGTCTTCGGGCCCACTGTTGGACGAAACTAACACGTAGAACTGTCCAAAACATTTGCTAAATCTGACTCATTTTCTCCCATTCAACTGCGCCAAATGAGTCGTTCGCCTTTCCGCTCACTATAAAAGGCCAACTTCTGTGCTATTGAGTTATCCTCCCAGCTATCGCATTGGAACCGTTGAGTATGCCCGTTGAACCCAATCCTGCGACTCCGCAATCTGTGTTGAAATCGGGTGAGGCGGTGGAACGCTTGCTGCATGCCGTCAAGGCCGGTAGACTTCGGGTCGCGGATCCTCTACCTAAGGATGCGTCGGTCTTTTGTCCCAGGTGATCTCTTCCGAAATCATTTTTCTTTACACTGCTGACTTACCTTTCAGGATGGAACTCTACGATGATCCGGACTCCGAGAATGTGATTGCGACATTCGAGCTCCCCGGGGTTAGGATCCCCGACCTATCCATTTTTATCAAGCAAGGGATGCTCGTGATTCGGGGCCAGCGGCTCTGTCGGTACCGTTTAACTCGGCGACATCCTTCCTTACCTGCAGCACCGCAGGTCGACGGTGTCGATGCCACTGTTCCCCGGGCTGAAACCAGCGTCCGATTCTTCCCGTACCGAGAGCTCAGATACGGCCACTTCTTTCGGAGACTCCGCTTGCCATCGGGTACAGATGTAAGTCGTGGACTTCTTCCCTCTAGTCCCCAAGATCGTAAACTGACGACAGCGACAGCTTTCGTGTATCACCGCGAGCCTTTCAGACGGTCTCCTCACGGTGACTTGGCCTCGCGGGTCCTCGTGTCAACTGCAACAAACGAGTAAACCGTCGGCGACTGTGAAGCACTTAGACTCAACAAGTGAACTTCCAACCTCATGTGTGCGCTCGGCCCCGTACGATCCGACTAGGCGCGGGGACTGATTCCTGGGACCTCCAGTCATATTACGGATTGTTGAGGCCTCGAGGCACCTTTGAATATTTGGCAAGGCGAAGATGACATACATACAATACGGGAGCTATCACACAAACCCGTAAACAGTCTTATTCCATCCGTTTATGCTGCTGCATCAGTTCGATCGTGCTACAATTTCATGAATATTAGTCCCGATATTTTCGCAGCGTCAAGTCACAGCAGCACTCACACCCCGTCAAAATCATGCATGTACACTAACTCCTTGCCCGGCGGTCCGCGCGGTTTTCCTTTCACCACGCATCCGGCCTCCAAGAGCCCAGCCACCATCTCCTCAATGTTGTCGACCATGAACGCGACGTGCACGCTCCCCACATCGCACGGCCGAGGTCGTAGGTGTGTGCGCTCCGCGGGCGCTAGATACTGAAGCAACCTACACGGCGTTGGTTTGTCTGAGCACAATAGGGCAAACCTCCATACTAGTACATACTCGATGCGGTGTCCGCCCGGCGCGTCGAGCATTGCAATGAGGAGCGCCGCACCGGGAACGCCTGTGATACAGTGTGCATCCTCCCCCTCGGCCTGCGTTCGATATGCGAGCTTGCAGCCCATGACGTTCGCTGGTACCGGAGTTTAAGACTCGGAGAAAGAAACGAGGGCACGTACTCCAGAAGGCAAGAGATCGCTCGATATCGGAGACGGTGATGCCAGTATGGTCGCAGGAAGTTATAATCATGTCGTGCCTGTCGTGGAAGGAAAGAAGGCAAGCTTGGGAAGATCATGTATCTGATCAAGGACTACTGCCCACAAAGGATACAGGGTGCGATCCTGGGTGCCGCGGCGGCCACGGGCGGGATACAGCCAGTGAATATCAACGCGAAGGTATTATTGCCCGACGCACGCGAAATCCAGTCCTAGAATTACTCCACACATCTATATAGGATCGATAGATAGATAAATCGAGAATAAACGATAAAATATAACGTAGCTCCAGCTCTCAAAGCCACCCACTAAATCCGTCCTTGACCGACCACAAATCACAATCAAAACCTTCAGTTACCTTTGTACGCCAACGCAAGCGGATCGGCCCCACACATGACGGTCCCGACGACGCGCGAGAGCGCCTGTCCAATTGCGCGCTCTTTGGCGACGCCGTCCGCGCGGTGCTTGACCTGCGTGCATTGTTATTGGCTCACATCGAGAAGGAAGGAAAAGCCACCACTTGCCTTACAGTGCATCACCATCTCGTCCCTCTTCCGCAGATCCCGCTCCCGGTCGTACGCCTCAAACAAAGTATTCGCACTCGGGAACGCGTCCGCAATCCCAAGCGCACCCGACGCCGTCATGCGGTGCACCTGCCCGATCATCTTCGACCACGTATCCGCGAGCGTGACCCCCGTCGTCTGTTGCGTGTCGGAGCAGAAGGGGAGGTGCGAACGCTCGATGAGCCTGGCCCGGGCGCCGCGTCAGCATGGAGAGGATGTTGAGATAGATGAGAGTAGACTGACTTGTACGGCTTGATACCAAGGTCCGCGCTGAGGTCGTACAGCCGGGCAGCAGCGTCCTCAGGCTTGTCGACGTATAGCAGATGCGTGTGCTCGGCCATCTGCAGCGCTGCGAGCGTGCCCTCGATCTGGGCTTTGGTATACTAGCACAAGGTAGGCAAGTCAGTCGAGCGATCAAACGATTGCAGGCGAACGGACCCGTATACCCGAGGTGCGCCGGAGGTACGCCGTGAGACCATCCACCATGACGAAGATCTGCACCGCGCGGGGGGCGTACTTCTGGCGTACGCGGCGCACGACGCCCTTAACGCCGTCCTCATCCCGAATGCACCGCGCAAGTTCGTCCGCGCTCATGTACACGAGGTACGTGTTTTCGATCTTCATGTACGGCTCTTCCACTGGCCGCCACTCGCGCGCGATCGGGTCGTATTTTGCGGACATCTTGCGGCGCCAGCTGAACACGTCGTAGCCATCGATAGCCTGTCGCTCCACGGTTGATACTGTCATATTGAACTCGGCGACCTTGTCGCGGAAGGCTTGCAGCAGTTGCTCCAATGCGCGGGTAGAGGAGGGCGGGAAGATGATCTCCATATTTGCGAGCGTGCTTTTCTTGTCGTTGACGAGTTTGTTCGCGGCTTTGTACTCTTTCTTCGCCTCTTTCTCGGCAGCCTACGAGTGTAATTTCAGTAGAGGGAGAGGGATAGGTGCACAACGGACAACTTGCGCCGCTTTAGCAGCTTTCTCGGCCGCCTTTTGCGACTTCTTCTGCGCGACCTCCTTCTGCTTCAGCGCCTGCTGGAGCTATGAGTCTCGATTTTGTTGTGGCATATAAGGGACATTCACCAGAGCGACGGCCTTTTCCTCTTCCGTTTTGCGCGGCTTACGGGAAGCCTTCTTGACGGACGCGTTTGATTTCTGAGAGGCAGGCCTCATTCGGAGGATTTGGAACTACAACGTGCCACTCACCTTTCGCCCAATTTTCTTTGGGGATTTATCCTCATCCTCCTCGTCGCTGGATTCCCCGCCGTATGCAGGATAACCGACGCTCGAAGATCTGGTCGAGGATGTGGAAGCCTTCTTCACGGATGCGTTGGACTGCTAATATGGAAACGTCATTCAAAGCGCTTTGGACCTAACGCGCCACTCACCCATCGCGGAATTTTTTTCGGAGACTCGTCTTCGTCGCTGGATTCTCCAAAATACGCAGGATAGTCGACGCTCGAAGGTCTAGAGGATGACGCGGTGGTCGAGGCACGTTTTCGCTTCGCTTGTCCTAAGCCGCTGAAAAACTTGGGATCTCCAGGCGCGGGTAGCTCGTCCTCGCTACTTTCACTGCGTAGATCCAAAAGATAGCTCTGGGACGAGTTCTGCGAGAATTGGGACGACGGCGGAGGTAGCGGGCGCGCATCGTCGTCCGAGTCGGAGATTTCAATCACGTCAGAGGCGAAAGGCATTGCTGAGCGAGAACTTGACGATGAGGACGTGTATCGACTAGCAAAGAGTGATTTTCGCGGTGTTTCACGCGACTCTCGACGCGACAAGGTGGAATTGAGAGAAAGGAGGATGGGGAGGTTGATGCAAGTTGTGAAATGTTATGGTATGTGTGTGTGCCATGTTTCGGAGGGTGCCGATGTGGCAGTGCAGACTGCCCCATCGGGCGCATCAGCGCGCGTAGTCACGGCCCGGAGTAGACACGTACTGCATCCATTCCTTGCTCTTGACCACGACCGAGCCGTTCCCGAGCCGCCCACCTGCCGACCCGCGCAGTCCCACCGGAGACTACGTCTCCATCTGGTGACAACAGCGCGATTCCACACCAAGAAACACGCCACACCGTAACCGCAGCAGACCACCGACTGAAAAAAAAAAAAAAAAAAAAAAAAACTGGCCCATCCACCGTATCCGCACCGCTCAGCCTCCGGCAGATTCCTACCCAGACCCAGACCCGACAGCCCAGACCTCTCAGACGACCCTTCCCTCACCCTCTCCAGCATCTTCTCGTCGCCGCTCAGCCCTGCCACACCGGCTACCTCGCCAGCACCCGCCCCGGACCCCGCCGCACTTCACGCAGCGCTCGCCACACTCGCCACCGTCACAACCCCTCAACCACCACGTTTTGACAGCATGGCAGAGCTCCGCCAAATCCTCTTCAAGGGCGACAGAATCGGGGAAAACGCCACCGACTTCCTGAACTCCATCCGTCGCCGCAACCTAGTCAGCCCGACCTGGAAAGACCCCGAGAAACTGGAGTTCTTCGAGCTCAGCCTGAAGTCCGGGAGCTACGCAAAAAGCTGGTACAACAAGCTGATAGCGACCGACAAGGACACCTTCGCGCACCTCGTAACAGCGTTCCAGAAGCAGTGGCCGGAGAAGGAGATGGCAATACGGGAGAAAGGGGAGCTGCAGGAAGAGCTCCTCAGCTTGAAGTTGCAGCCGGAGGAAGTGGGCGTGCGTGTTGAGGAGGATGGGATCGAGGAGTGGGGGCAAGTACGCTGGGCCATCAAGGTCGCCGAGATCGCAGCGCGCATTGAGGATGACGGGGGGCTCATTCCCCAAGCGCTCAAGAACATCCCCGACTCCCTTCTGCTACGCCTGGGGCCGAAGCGCAGGACCTGGGCGGAGCTCGTCCAGACGATGAAGGACATTCCATCGTCGGACGTCGCTGGCGTGCGACGCCTCGAGAACCGCCTGGCCGGCATGGAGTCCCTCATCGACACCCTACAGCGCAGACAGTCGCAGCCGCAGACACCAACGCGGGGCCTCAGCACCGCGTTCTCCGGCATGGCGGCGTCATCCCCCGCGCGGCCCGACCCTGTCCGGCGCGTCCTTTTTCCCCAAGCCCCGGCAGCCGCAGCGGCGGGCGGGCGCGTCTACCGCCCCGACGCCGACCGCCTCCGGATGATTCTGGCTGCCGCTGTCACCATTCACCCCCGCAACCAAGCTGGACTCGCAGCATACACCCAACAAATGGCAGCGTACACGCAGAAGCACGGGACGCTCAAGCCAAGCGAGGAGCGCCCCTACCCGTTGACGCCCGGTACTGTCACCGTGGGCTCCGGTGAGTGCCACAAGTGTGGAATGATGGGGCATTTCAGCGCCGAATGCACCGCCGCCGTGAACCTACTCATCCCCGACATCGAGGTCCGCTGGCGTCAAATCGTCCAGTCGATTCGCACTCGCGCCGCACGCACCGGTAACACCGTCGCCGTGAACATCGTCGCCGACGCCGACGAAGACATCTTCGGGACCGCGGAGTACGATCAGGCTGTCATCGACGAGTACCTGCGCACGCAGGGAAAAGCGGAAGGGCCGTCCACCTAATCGCGCGTCGGATGGCCCCAAGGCACGAGGAGGATGGAGGAGCGCGGGTCCCCGAGCACGCAGAGGAATTGCTCGGGGACACAGTGGAGAGACCTCGCGCGCATACCCCGGGTCGCGGGGAGGGAGCTTCACCGCCGAATGACGTGGCAGCGGTTATCTCAGATGCCCATGTACAACGATACTCACAATCTCAGATTTTTGACTTGTATAACGTGGGCGCGCGTGAGGGGGACGGAAAAAGTGTGCCTTTCATTCACAAAGTGCTACTACAGGGAGACGAAGGGGGGGAGATGGAAGTGGAGGCCGTCCTGGACGACGGCGCGATGGCCAATGCACTGGACACAACAACGTACGAGGCGGCGCGACACGCACTCGGTGAACTCGTGTGGTCACCTCGCATCCTCCGCATGGCCAACGGAGAGCTCGTGAAGTCGCGGGGCTCGTGGAGCGGTGAGGTCACCCTCGGCGGTGTCACAAGGCACGGCATACTGGAGGTGTTTCCCAGCGGCGGCGCATGGGCAATGCTCTTCGGAAAACTGTTGCTCGAGGCGTTCGCGGCATGGCACGGCTACCAACAGGACGTGATCCTGCTGCGGAGCGACGATGGCGCGACGGTGCGGGTGACGAACACGCACGCAGGTGCACGGGGAAAAGCGGATCCCGTATTGACGGTGACGGCGACCGCAGAGCGCACAAACATCCCGGGAGGCAGTAGCGCACCTCCCGTGAGGCAAGCACCACCTCCCGCGAGTGTCGCACCCCGCGAACAGATTGACCAGCCCATGAAAACAGATGTCAGCGCCCAAACGACCCCAGCCACGGGTAGCGCACTCACCAGCGACTGGTGGAGGGCGCCGGATACAAGACCGGCCAGCACAACAACAACGCGTGCAACCATCCTGGGGGGACACAGCGCACCCCCCGCGAGGCAAGTACCCGAATTCCTTCCACCCATCCTAGAGATCCCGGATGAGCACCCGATTACAGGCGACAAGTCCGAGCGGCCAGCCACACCGGCGCAGAGCAACGCTCCCACGATCTCGCAACATGCACGCAAGCGACGTAGAGGGCGCCGCGAACGCGAGCGACGGAAAATGGCGGCAGCGGCTCCTGCAGCACAGAGAAGGGACGAGAAAGCGGGTGGAGGTGCAGACGAAGCGCCAAGCATCCCGGAGGGGAAAGAAGTGGAGCAGACGGCGCAGACCAACGGCGAAAGAATTGGATCGAGCGCGCAGCGGAGGCGAGCAATTGCAGCAAGGAGAGCAGAGAGGGCGCAGCGAGGTGAGGCGCTGGAGCGAGAGGAGGCGGCGGTGCAGAGGCGGGTGGCGGCAGAGGCGAAGGCGCGGTTGGAGGCGCTGATGGGGAGGAGCGGAGTGGCGGGGAGGAAATGGTCGAAGGAGGAGAAGAGGGCGTGGAGAAGGATGCGGGCCTTGGGCCACGGCGGTCACGTGCCGCCACGCGCACAAAACTCAGAGGGGGTTTCGCGAACCCCCTCGAGGGAAGTCCCACCCCACATCGACCTCGTCGCGTTCAATGTCACTGACACCCTCGGATGTAGAAAACCACGAAGAGCGTACAAACCGGACGACCTTGCCGGAAAATGGCCAAAGAAATTCCGGATCAAGACGCCTGCAGAGGATCTGGCGGAGTCTATGGCTCCACGCGCGCACCACTCTGGAGGGGATTCGCGAACCCCTCGCAGGGGAGTACAGCCAGCATGGAAATCGAGACCCAAGCCCTGTATTGACGACCACATTGACAGCTGGCTACCGCATCTTCGCGACGGAGTACCAAACCTCGGCGAGCCACCACAGGACTGGAGCGACATATGGATCCTCGATGACGAAGCAGGCAGCTCCGGCGACGATCCGGGCATCGAGCAGCCAGAATCCGCGGGATCAACCGACCGCTCCCTATTCACGCGGAAGACAAACCCGCGCGACGCACGCAGAATGGCCGAGGTCAAGCGACGCATCACCGTCGGTAAGGACCTCACCCCCAAGGAGCGCCTGCAAGTCGACGAGCTCCTCGACGAGTTCGTCAACGTGTTTGGCTTGTCCATGAGCGAGGTCCACGCGATTCCCGGCGCAGAACATCGCCTCGACGTGCCTGCGGGGGCAACATTTAAGACAAAAATTAATCAACGTCCACTCAGCCCCCCACAGCGCACCTTCTTTAACAAGGTCATCGACGAGATGCTCGACGCCGGTGTAATACGCCCCATAAACCCCGCAGACGTCAAATGCTGCGGTTCCACGACCCTCGCACAGAAAGCACACACCGGTGACGGCCTGACAATCGAAGAACTACAACGTCGCGTCGATGATCAATGCATCGCGAGTGGCTTCGAAACCGCGTTCCACACGGAATTCGAAGGTACGCCCGCCGCCCCGAAGCCGTCTGATGCGGCCACAGAACAGAAATGGCGCGTCTGCCAGAGCTTCAAAGCCCTGAATGACGTGACAAAGGTCGCCCCCGTCCCGCAAGGCGACATTAGAGCAAAGCAGCAGCGGCTCAGCGGCCACCGGTGGGTACACACCTTCGACTTCGCATCGGGGTTCTATGCGTGCGCGATACGTGAGGAGGACCAGCCCTACATTTGCTTCTACGTAGAGGGACGGGGATACTTCGCATACCAGCGAATGCCATTTGGGCTCACCGGCGCACCATCGACATTCGGCAACATGACCGCCACCGAGCTCGGAGACCTCGTCGGTAGCCTCTTCGAGCTATTCGTGGACGACGGCGGCATGGCTGCCGACAATTTCGAAGATTTGCTCGCTGACCTACGCGTCCTCTTCACTAGGTGCCGAGAGCGCAAGCTAACGCTGTCAGCAGCAAAATCCCAGTTCTTCGTCACGGAAGCCATGTTCGCGGGCGGCCGTGTTGGTCCCAACGGCATCAAGCCCGACCTCACAAAGCTCACAGCGGTCGTGGACTGGGAAACGCCGCGGGACTTGCAGAACCTCGGCGCGTTTCTGGGGCTCACAGGTTACTTCCGCACTCTCATAAAGGGTTACGCGGGGATAGCACAGCCCCTCACCGACCTCATACGCGCAGCTGAAGTTCCTCGCAAGAGGGGCAAAGGTGTGTTTCGACGTACAATGAAAGCACATAAACTAGCGGCGGCATGGGGGGCGAGGGAGCAGCGCGCATTCCTCGCATTAAAAATTGCACTGACGCAGGAGCCGGTGCTCAAAGGGCCAGTCTTCAACGGCAGACCCTTCATCGTCACGACCGACGGCAGCAAACATGGCTTCGCGGGCATGCTGTCCCAATGGCACGTTACGACTGACGCCAACGGCAGGGAAACTAAGCGCCTCCACCCCGTTGGATTCGCATCGAAGCGAACGTCAGCGTCCGAGGAGCGGTATAAACCGTTCCTACTCGAGTTCGCTGCACTGAAATACAGCCTCGACAAATTCGCAGATTTCATCTGGGGATTCCCGGTGGAATTGGAGACCGACTGTCAGGCCCTTCGGGACCACTTACTCAATGACAGGCTCAATGCGACGCATGCACGCTGGCGGGAGGTCATCACAGACCACCAAATCGTCGATGTCCGCCACCGCTCCGGCAAGAGCAACGTGGTCGCGGATGGCCTCAGCCGCAAATTTGTCGGTGTTCCCCTAACCAAAGGAGACGGGCACGAGTGGACAGTTTGCGAGGACTGGGAAGCACGCATTCTTTCACGTCGCCGAAGCAACGCAGTATTCTGATCTCCTAGACAGGTTTAAGGACGAGAACGTCTTTAAGCAGGTCATCTCAGCGCTACTCGAACTCGACCACGGCTCCTCTCCACGGGAGCGCAAGCGTGCTCGCCACCGCGCGCTCGACTATTACATCGAGGACGGCAAGCTGTGGAAGCTTGGGCCGAAATCGGTGCGTGCGCGTCCCAAAGTCGAGTGTGTCACCAAGCTCGAAGCGACGGAGCTGGCGCGGAAGTCCCATGAAAACAATGGGCACTTCCACCGCGACATGATCAAGGTGCAGCTGCTAGATCGCATCCACAGCCCCGCACTCGATCAGTCAATTGTGACGGCGATAAACGAGTGCGGGCGCTGCAAGAACTTCGGCGCGCGGCACGTTAATTCGCTCCTCGAGCCAATAACCAGACGCCACCCATTCGAGCTGATGGTGGGCGACACGCTATCCATGCCGCGCGGCAAGGGAGGCTTCCACAAGCTCTCCCTCAACATGGACGTATATGCGCAGCGGCTGTGGGTGCGACCGCTAACCTCTGCGGCATCCGGTGACTCGACAGTCAAGACCCTCCGCGATGTGTGGGGGAAGTTTCGGAGACCCGAGAGCTACATGTGCGATGGTGGGCCAGAGTTCGACAACTGGGAACTCAAGCAGCTGTGCGAGGAGTCCGGTGTCGATCTCCACATAGTGCCGAAGTACTCACCGTGGGTGAACGGCCTCCTGGAGGGCACGAACTCGAAGCTCCTCGGGCGGCTGAAGCGCCTGTGCGCACCGAACCTCGGAGAGGATGACTACGAGAAAATGGACTGGAAGGACTTGCCTGAGAATTGGCCCGAGCACCTCGAGGCCGCAGTTTTTGCCTTGAACAATCGTATTCTCCCCGCACTGAAATTCTCCCCAGATGAGCTACTTTTCGGGATGGTTATCAACACCGCACGCACACCCATCGAGGAAGCGGCATCAGCAGTGGATGAAGCTGATGCCGGCCTGCAGATGGCATACATGGGCCAGCTTCGGCTGGACGGGTACGCCGAGATGGTTGATCATGCAATGCGCCGTAAAGCACAGTTCGACAAGAAGATCCTTGCGCGCGCGCCCAAGGAGGTTATATTCAAAACCGGGTCCCTTGTGCAGATATACAACACGAAGTACGAAACGGGATCGACCTTCCTGGTCGAGCGCAAAATGGTGCCGATGTGGTCGGCACCCCGGCGCATCACCAGCCGCTCGCGGAACTCGTACAAGGTCGAAACGCTCGAGGGGCTCCCCCTTGGCGGCCGGTACAGCGCCAGGCTTCTACGCCAGTTTGTCCCGAGGAGAAGCACGCTGTTGCACGAGCTGCAAGAAGAGTGGGCCATGGGGCTCGAGGAGCTTCGGATAGAGGATCTGGGGGATGACGAAGACGCGTCCGAGTCGGACGGGGACTAGGAGGCGACACGACGAGGGCGCCGTGTCCACTGGGGGGGGGCACATGTGGCAGTGCAGACTGCCCCATCGGGCGCATCAGCGCGCGTAGTCACGGCCCGGAGTAGACACGTACTGCATCCATTCCTTGCTCTTGACCACGACCGAGCCGTTCCCGAGCCGCCCACCTGCCGACCCGCGCAGTCCCACCGGAGACTACGTCTCCACCGAAAGCTCTTCTTGTCTTCTCTCATCTTCAACCAAACGAGGTCAGAGCTAGATATGATCAGAAAGTCTCTCTCAACACTCACACACAACTAGTCTGGTCTCTCTCTCCCTAGAAATGACACTCTGTGCGTGTCCCTTAGTTTTCCATTGGTTTTTCTGCATTGGAAAATTCTGAATTTTAATCATGGCTCCCAAATCCTGCTATGACGGCATCCACAGCTGCCAGA
Source organism: Mycena galericulata (assembly GCA_029289565.1). Classification (NCBI taxonomy): domain Eukaryota; kingdom Fungi; phylum Basidiomycota; class Agaricomycetes; order Agaricales; family Mycenaceae; genus Mycena; species Mycena galericulata. Next base: position 200,466 of record JARKIA010000146.1, read on the forward strand.
GGCAATTTAGAGCCATTGGAAACTGAACCCATTAAGAGGATCCATATTCTCCGGCACGGTCAAGCAATACACAAGTCTGTCTTCTGCCCTCCCATAGATTATCATTTATCGTGGACAGCGTACAACGCGGGTATCCATTGCGCGATCCGCCGCTCACAGAGCAGGGCTTCGCCGAAGCCGGGGCGGTTTCTCTGAACTTCCGACCAGATCTCATAATCTGCTCGCCGATGGTCCGCACCATCCAGACTGCAATGAGCGCCTTCCCCGACCTTCTAGATCAACCCTCATCTGCGACGATTCTCGAGATCTGGCCAGACTTGCGTGAGGCCCATGACGCCGTCTGCAACCTGGGTGTGTCACGCGCAAAGCTCTCTGCGGCATTCCCGGCGGTGGATCTCTCGCATTGCAGCGAGGAGTGGGACTACGAGGAGCACTCGGAGGAGGGTGCGGCCCTGCGTGCGGAGAGAGTGCGGACTGCGCTGGCCCAGCGTCTGGAACAAAACATCTTATTGATAAGCCATCGTGTATTTATCGATTACCTCGTCGCTGGACCGCAATTTGCTAACTGCGGTACGCCTCCATTCTGCTGGTTTTTGTGGACAGGTTACTCATGGTCAAGCCAGAGCTGCGATCGTATATTTTCGGCCCCGGTGATACCCTAGTCAAAGTACCGTAATTCATCGGATGTCCGAATCACAGCGTCCAGACATGGTTGAAGATATTATCTTGGAGGGGGAAGACGTGGTCCTGTGCCCATAGTCCAATCCCCCTTGGTTCAGGTTTCATCTCGATACTAATTAACATCCAGTTGTCTCTCTCTGTGGATTTTCGCTAATGCCAACGACCGGGCACTGTTTGGTCTGAGTCACGCAATTTGAAGAAAAGGGTTGTAACAGTCTGTCGATACAATTCTCAGCTTATCACGGCAGCTCACTTTCAGTCTTGCGCAAAGCTGTTCAGCGACAATTACGGCCTGTGGGGCCCGCGCGCTGGACAGGTTTCCGCCTTGAAACCTGGTAAGTATGTGATGCAGCATGGCCCGATATTTACCAGCCGGACAGGTTCTCGCGTGAAAATGACCCCAAAGAAACGCCTAGTCTCTCAGCGGCCCGCAACGCACGTACCTCGCGCTCTGCTCGATCGACGGCGTGCTCGTCGGACACGCGTTTGCGACCAGTTGGCAGTTGCCGTATGGCGACGGTCCAATTATGCTGGCTTTCCGCATCCTCTGGTTTTCTCTGTATAACGAGGCTCCGCAGGAGTCGTGTGCTGGATAACCCGGCTCGTGGTCAGCAATGCCCTCCGCCGTAAAGGGAATCGCGACGATGCTACTCCGCATGCTCCGCCATTCCGGCACCTACGACGCGCTCGGGCTCGTATCCTCATCCGCGCGAATGCGACTCAGATGTTCAGCACCACGCCCGTCAATTACTTGCAAGGCGCGCGACTCGTTGGCACAATGTTCGAGCCCGAATCTGGATCGAACGCCGTTTCGAGTGTGCGCACAAATTTCTTCGTCGACCGTGGGGAGCCGCTCGAGATACTTAAGTCGTTTCAGAGAATATGGCGACATCTGGCTGCCGGAAGATACGAATTTTAGATCCTTTTACAGGCATGGTTCTTCGGAAACACAGTCAGCATGATTGTCGCAGCGCCGCAGCGGGCCGCAGTGACACGCGAACTATTGCATAACTGTATACCGATAGATCAGATTCAACTGTAACATTAACTGATTACAGTTTCCAGCGTTGCTTCTTTGCTCGGCCTTCATCATACATCCGCGCCTCGATTTATCTCAGGAACGACTGGAATAGCTCGCCTGGGGTGAACTACATTGTGGGAATTTCCACCGATTTTGCCTCTAGCTGGTTTGCGCAATACGCATCGAGGACCCAGGTGAATAAATGGTCGTTTAAACCTTACCGAAACCACCCACAAGCGTGCTGACCGGTTATGTAAACTCTATATGCTGATTTTTGTCTGATTAGGTCAACGGCCTCAAGCCCGTGCCGAGCTGAATCGGAAGATAGTTGCGGCACCCATACATAAAGCTGAACTTTGTTACATTGGATATCAACGAGTACCCTTCAAAACGATGTTGCAGTCTCTGCTCTTGGTCCTATCTTGCCTCATTTCACTCGTCTCTGCTCAATCGTCTGCCATTGTTTCAACAACTTCTGGGACCCTTCATGGCATCGAACAAAATGGAGGTGCGTAGTCCCTTATCAGATGAAAAACCATTTGTTCATTAATTTGACCCAAGTAATGTCCTTCAAAGGAGTGGTGAGGCTCTCCCTTTCGTCAGTTACATTTGATAGAATTATACATTCAACATAGCGTTTTGCACAATCACCCACTGGCGATCTTCGTTGGGAGCCCCCGGTACCATACCTCTCTCACGAAGCTCAAAACGCCACTGGCCTGCCTCCATCTTGTCTCCAGCAGTTCGCTTTCGCGACTAGTGAATTTACACAATTCTTGTTCAACAACCCACCGCCCGCGTTGGAGGACGAGGACTGTTTGTTCTTGTAAGTTTCGTTTTTCACCCTTTGCTCAACCTTTCACGAAAATTGGGACAGAAACGTGTGGGCCCCGTCGTCGATCACCAATGAGACAAAGGCCGTCTTGGTCTGGATCTTCGGCGGGTTCGTTCTTCACCGTCTCGACCAATCGAAGCTTATGTGAGGGTTCTTGGACAATAGCGGCTTCGCATTTGGCTCGGGATCTCTGCCTTTGTACGATGGAAATTCACTGGCCGCCAACCAAGACATCGTCGTCGTGACATTCAACTACCGGACCAACGTATTCGGTTTCCCCTCATCCGAGGATCTTCACATCACACAAAATAATCTGGGCATTCTCGACCAAGAATTGGCGCTGCAGTGGGTCCAGCAAAATATTGCCAAGTTCGGTGGGGATCCTAAGAAAGTGACTATCATAGTGGGTTTACGATGTTGAACTTCTCTCCCATGTCGATACGCCGACTGATTGCGACGCAGGGTTACTCCGCCGGCGGTCAGTCAGTAGGGCTCGCCATAGTCCGCGATCGCGTTGACACGCCGTTCCGCGCGGGTATAATGCTCTCTGGGGCACCCTTTTCGGCTTCCCCAGTTCCCTCCTTCTCGTCCTTCGACGCCTTCGCTGCGGCGGTCGGATGTTCCCAACCCCCAGGTGCGCTCCGACTCGCGTGTTTAAGAAAGGTGCCCGCATCAACAATTAGCAACTACACGAACGGACCGTTAAGCGGAGCTTTTGGGACCGTTGTGGACAAGTGAGCCCGATCCGTGACCGAGAATACTTCTCATAAATCCCCAGCATGACAATATTCACCGATCCACTCGAGCGCATCCGCGCCAATGCCGCGGCCCGGGTTCCCATCCTTCTCGGCGGTCTGGTCAATGACGGAAGTTTTTTGGCGGTCAACGTGTCGAACTTGACGTCCTTCCTCGCGGCAGAGTTTCCTGGGAGCAACATCTCCTCCGAGTTCGTGCGCTCTTTCTATCCCGGCCTCGACGACAATCTCGTCATCTCGGATGTGCTGCGCGACTTTGGTGGGACATGGTGCGTGAAATCGTTTGGAGAGCTCATCGGACATTCTGAAACTCTGGAAATAGCCCCGACGAGTTGTGGAGCGCCGCTATGACTGGCGTAGGCGTTAGTAGCGTTTTTCGCTATAGCTATGGTGATGGTTCTAGAAGCAGGAGTAGACGAGTGACTAACCTCTGCTCCCAGGCGCTGTCTTCGCGGATTTACAGGTATTCCCCGGTGCGGGGGCCTGGCACTCGTCCGAACGTGCGTTTTATAGTTTATTCCATTCTCCGGTCGAGTAAAACATAACTCGAAAGTCCGTCCATTATTCGGGAACTTCAACAGATCCACTGCCCCCCCTGCCGAAGTGGAATGGTCCAGCACTTTCCAGACCGCCATCGCCAATTTCGTCAAGGACCCCGAAACGTCCCCTGCCCTTAACTGGCCGAAATATATCCCCGGACCGTCTGCGAACACCTTGGCTAAACTTGCGTACAATGCCAATGTTGCGCCGGATGATTTCGTTGATGCTGTCCAGAGTAACTCATTGGTGCGTACATGTTTTAGAAGTCGCCGAAATCAATCCCAACTCTACTTCAACTGATCCCATACATAATCAGGATGGTCCCTGCGACGCACTGTGGAACCAATTTTTAGATGTCTAACTAACTACTCGTACTGTTACTCACTGAAATAGATATCCTCAATCACTTGTGGTTTAAAACCACCATACAATAAATAGGATTCGGTCCCAACTTTGGAGCCAACGTTTTTACGAATAAAAGACCATACTGACTTCCCTGTATACTGTATGCTGTAGAACTGTACAACGGTTCCGCGGGAGCCTAAGCATCGGCGCCAACGAGGGCGAAAACTGTCTCTTCGCCCACGCGGCTGACGCTAGCCTGACCTGCAACGCTGACCACATCAGCAAAACCTTTCTTTCTCCATAAAATGCACCGAGAAAGGTAGGCAATAAGCTCGCCTTATAAGAAAGCCGTAACGCAGACTGGTTACGAGTTCTACTATTTATAAAATAACGCCTGTCTGTCCGAAGCCTTTAAACTCCGACAGGAGATCACCGAGGATTGGCGCCGAAGGACGGCATCGACAGTGGACAGCTGCGACGACGCGACGAATTTAGCAGCTTCAAGCCTTTCAAAAGCCAATTTCCAATTTCCGACACTTAAGACGAAGTGCCGGGGCGCGAAGCGCCCCGGCGCGCTCTTGTCTGGTTACAATGATGCCCTTACGAAAAGGGTAAGAGATTTTCCGAAAGGGGGATTTTCCGAAACACGTGAAAATTTTAAGATCCCCGGTTCCGCCCGACTTTTTTCTTTTGCATCCAGCCATGAGCGTCCTCCGCCCTTTCAAGGCGGAAGACATGTTCAAGTTCAACAACATGTTGCTACCTCTACTTCCTTCATCCCATGGTGGCTTATCTTTCGTTTGACAGCAACTTGGACGTGTGGACGGAAACAGTGAGCTCCAGCCGCTACTAGTGTATCCAAACCAGTTGCCGAGATCTCCCTGGTAGTATGGCCTCGGATTCTACCTCAACTATCTCGCGAACTGGCCAGATCTTTGCTATGTTCAAGCGGCTCCCAGTGGGCGCCTGATGGGTTACAGTACGCTAGCCTTCCTTGCATTTCATGCCACCGCTCATTTCGTCTTCTTTCTCTCAGTCCTCGGAAACGCGGAGGGAAGCAACACAGACTGGCACGGACATGTTACGGCCCTCACGGTCGCCCCAGAGTATCGGCGCCTCTCTCTCGCGCGTAAAATGACCTCCCTACTGGAATTCGTGTCGGACGAGGTCTACCGCGCCTTCTTTGTGGATCTCTTCGCCCGGTGTAACAATCAAGTCGCCGTCGAGATGTACGAGGGCATGGGCTACAGCGTATGGCGCAGGATCAGAGAGTACTATGGGAGTCTGGGTGTAGGAAGTCGCGGTAGAGACGAGGAAGATGCATTTGGTGGGTGTGGCTTAATTTACTATTTTCCTTTTCTTCTGATGATAAAAAAACAGATATGCGGAAACCTCTGAGTCGCGATCCTGAGAGACGATCTGTACGATCCAACGGACGAGACATGATCGTGAATCATAACCTCTGATTGTAAATGTATCGTATAACACACCCAACTCACCGGAAACAAATCTCAGCATTCCGAACTCATGTCTTGCTCCTGAAGGAGAGGCGCAGATACAGGACAAACAATCAAGTTTGAACTGCGCTTTATGACCCTCTTTAGTCGGAACCCTCATATTGGGGCGTCCGGGTTGGCCTCTTTTGCGAGGTGTTCTTCGCATACTCATTCACTGTAGGTATTATCTCGGCAAATTCATCCCATGCGGCAGCGTACATCTCTCCCGGAAGTGGGTACATTATTCAGCGGACTGCCGATACTGGTCGAGTAAGTCGAAAGCTTTTTATCAATGATTATTCTGACGTTCGCCGTGACAGCACGGGAATGTTGCAGCGGTCAATGCAAAGCAAATTGAAACTGTCAGTCGCGCCTGCGTCCAAGGCCGGCCCTCACGGGCGCCTGACAAGCGCGTCCGCCGTGATCCTTGCCGTCATGGCCGTCATGGCCTTTACCACCCTTGTCGTCGCCTCGCTGGTAGCCACCATGGTCCGTTCCCTTTCCATCGTGCCCATCGTGGTCGTTCCCGTCGTGGCCGCCGTGATCATTCTTGTCATCGCCGCGACCGTCGTGGCCGTCATGGTCTTTATTGCCTTTGTCGTCCCCGCCGCGTCTCTGGCCACCATGTTCTTTCGTGACCAACGACGGTTTTGGTATCGAGCTAGGATGCCTTTCGAACCGGATTTGACATCCTTCTGGTTGAGAGGCCAAACAGCAAGCCTTGATCACTTTCATGCCGATACCGTCAGTTTATTACATGTTGAAATCTGGTCAGAGTCCGATTCAAGTCCGAAATCGAAAATGACAAGATGCACTACTGGAGCTCTAGTTCCTGAAATTCGGCCACTTGGGCGTAGCCTGGATGTCAACTGCGTCCCATGGAGGTTCTGCATCTGGAAGGGGCGGAACACCCTCAGCCTCGTCCGAATCGCCTCTGAGGCCCGTGGATATCGCTTTCTCGGTCAGGGATACGAGTCTGAAGAGCGGGTAAAACTTGCGCGTGCCCTTCTTGTCGACTTGGGATTTGAAATTCCCAGAACTGGCGTTGCGGACCCAGGTGGCGTTCACGGAGGCGGAGGCGACGCCGGAAACTGGGGGCTCAATGCTGAGACCCAGGGCGACAGCGCTGTTCGCCTCGGCGGTGAGAAGGCGAGCGTAGGAGGAGCAGCAGTGGACCTCGGATACGACAACGAATCCGCGCAGGCTGATGTCCTCCAGGAGTTTTCGCAGGGCTCCGGGCGGATCGATGATGGACATTCTGTCATTATGCATTGCGAGAATCGCTCCGCGCCCGGAGGAGAACTTGAACGCGGCCTTGATCTTGCATTGTGTAATAGCGGGGTTGATGCTTGAATGATCGTTCAGCTTGTGCAGACTGTCCCTTGGACTCAACTTACCCACCAGCCACGGCACTCACGTCCACCTGCTCCGCGTTTTGAGAGACTACCCAAGTTTCTCCTTCGGAATCCGAGTCGCCGCCGTACTCGATAGGCTCTGGGATCCCGTACTTCTCCGCCTTACCATCGAGGAAAATATTTCCCTCTTTCAAAAAAGTACCATTCTTGCGCCAGAATGCGAGACCTCGTCGCCCTTCGGTTATTCTTCCCCAGTCCCCGACCTTCACCAATATCTTGACATGGGATCCGGTCAGCTGAATCTCTTGAGAGCAAAACACGCACCTCTGGGTCCCAGCTCGCATATTTCTTGGATGCGCGGAAAAGCAGATCTACGTAGGCGCGCTCGCTGTTTCGCATGGCAAATAATAGTAGCTCCTCGTGGAAGGAGGGTGGCTCATAAACGTTGTCAGAGTGTGGGCATACTTATACTTGAGCGATAAAACTTCCGAGATCGATGGAACGTGGGGGTACAGTGGAACAGCCTTTGATGTTGTTTCGAATAACGACTGCGGTAAAATTAAGGAATCGAGATCGACATATGGAAATGTTTTTTCTGCACTTGTTACTGGTAGGTTTACGAGCCGGATCAATCGAGTTTCGTCATAAATTTTCAAAGTTGAACATGACGTAATGGCGGTTGATCCGATCACATTCCGCTAAGTTCCTTAAATTTGCCTCTCCCGTTGCGACTCGCAGCGCTTGCCCACCGAGGAGTCCATGGCGGAGGGGTTTCATAGCTCTCAGATGCATAACAAGTCATTCGCCGAATCCCGCTAACGGAGCCAAATTATCAGTGTTGTTTGGATGCTCGGACTCTGTTGTCAAGCACGCGACTCTAGCCCTGCACCTGCCCTGCACTATAGTACAGACTGCGCCTAAGCAGGCACCTAGGCGCAGTCTCGATGGACAGCTCGCATCTTCGAATTTCGACCCGATCAGGATCCGGTGAGTCTCTCTCTCCTCCTCCTCCTATGTAGCTTGCCCTCCTCTGTAGCGCTTGGAAAACCTTGAACCTGTTCTCCATCATGGAAGCGTTTTGAGCTCACGTAAACTTCGACAATTTCGCCAACGGCTAGGCGCTCGGAGTCATATCCACTGATGTCAAGCGCGTCCCTGGCAGCGAGGCGCCCTCACGCAGGCAGCACCTAATAGCATTCCCAAAGAGACACAATCGTCTCACACATAATCCATTTCCCTGCCCATTTAGATGAATGGGACGTCGATAGCCACCTATGGGCCTGTTTACACTCCGGCATCCCAACTTACTACTCTACGATACTCTAGCTCAAGAACAATTTTTGCTCTTCACATATCGCAAACTTGTCTGCGGTCGGCCCTGGTTTGCGGCATAAGGTTACCACGCGGTGTGCCACGCAAATACATCTTCCTCTTAACCGCCACCTTCCACCACTGGAATCCGACTGGCTGATCTTCACAGGTTAAACCGAATACAATACTCTCCCAACCACATCACGATGGAACCGTCCGAGAAGTGCGCATTTGACCATCCTATCGATCGAGGAATATTTATTGTGTCGTTTTCAGGCTCGAAAAGATTGAACTCACCGGTATCTCCTCTCTTTGTGGCGAGATTGTTCATTCCACTGAAAGAAGAAATTCCTAGTTATAAGTGTGCAAGGGCTTCGTCCTAATATCTGCTCCTTGTTCAGCAAGGCACATCTCGAAATCCGTGCTGGCACCCACGTACATAATACTACGGGCTCCAGAGGCATGGCGCCACACGTGTGGAACGAGAAATTTGACTTGTGAGCATCGTATCTCTCCTATAGTCTAAGTTTTAAATGATGGAATGTACAAAGGGAGCTTACTGATTCTGAGGAGGTCTCCTTAAGTCTTTACAGGAAACGAGTTTTTCGCCCGCCAGTGTTGATCGGCAGTCTGACCGTGGCGCCTGTTCTTGACGCTCGGGACCAAGGTATCAATTAAGCGTCTCGATTTCATTTCCGTTCAATGCGTGCTTACACGGTCCAGACCTTGTTAAGGCATTCCCTTCTCCAACCAAAGGACCGCCGGTGACGGTCACATATCGTCTACGAGAACCCGAGCGGAACTTCAGGTGAGTTTGCACTGAACAGTGAAAGATATTAATAACGAATGTAGAGATCCTCGGTGTCCTTTTTTCGCGTTTATAATTGGAATAGACCAGGTTGGATTCAAATCTTCGATATTTTTTAAAAATCTGAAGGGGACTCAGTATCTGTCGAACGCCATCCCGAATCTGAGAGGATGTGTCAACGATGCGCAGACGATGAGGAATTTTTTAACCAACCGGTTTCACATCCCCGAAGCACAAATTGCTTTTCTCGCCAACGAGGACGCCACCCGCAAAGCCATTCTCGAGAAATTTCAAACACACCTCATCGACAACCCATCCATCGAGAAGGACGATACAATTATACTGTATTATGCCGGACACGGCAGTCGGACCAAAGGTCCGGATTCCTGGCCATCTGTGGACGGCAAGATTGAAACACTCGTCCCGCATGATGAACGCGGGAAAACATCGCAGGGCGATGCTATCCATGGGATCCCTGACCGCACCATCAATATTCTCCTCAGTCAGCTCGCAACAGCCAAGGGAAATAATATCGTGCGCCCCGTTTTCTCATATTATCTAGAGCATGAAAATAACAGTGTATCTGGTAGACCGTCATTTTGGACTGCTGTCACTCAGGGGGCGGTACACGAGGGACATCTCCGAGCATCCTTCCCGTCCCGCGATTTGTCGAGACACTCCTACCGATTCCAGATAATCTGGACCGCACGTTGTGGGCGTCTCGGTCGGGGCATGTGGACCTTCCCCCGGGCATCAGCTACAAATTCATGCACTCGCACGTCCTGTTGGCTGCGTGCCGACAACAGCAACGGGCACGGGAGTGTCTCTCGGCGGCTGGGGAGCCCTGCGGCTTTTTCACGAGCAGCCTTATCAAGGCGTTGCGTGGCGTTGGGCCGAACCGTATAACCTACCCGGACCTCGTGGAGCTTCTGCCGACGTTGCCTGATCAGAACCCCCAATGCGAAGGCGCAAATAAGGATCGGTTCGTTTTCGACGTCGAGGGTCGAGGCCATGATCCGGAGACGTACGCGTTATCTGTGAAGGAGGACGGCACACTCACGGTTGACGCGGGCAGTTTGCACGGTGTCGTGGTGGGGACCCAATTTGTTCCTCAATATGATGTCCGTGGCAGGAAGGACCTCGACAGCACCTCCGTGGCTGTGTCCGTAGCTCTGGATTCTTCGGTTTTGGTACCAATAGTCCCGGGGAAGGATCTAGCTTTTCCGAAGGGGACCAGACTTGTTGTGTCCGATTGGAAAAACGAGGCGGCGATGATGAAAGTATACATTCATTCTGCCAGTGAAGGTTTTCAGCTCGCGGAATCGGAGCTCTCTGTCCCGCGAAAGAAAACAGGTTTTGTTGTGGTTGATTCATTGCATAGCGCGGACCTCGCTATTAGACGTACGGCGGAGGAGGAAATATCCCTCACCCGTTTGGACGCGCGAATCCCTCGATACATTGACCACGATGTGAAACTGAACGTCCCCATTCACAACCTCCCGTATGCGCTTGATGCGGTGGCGCAATTCAATTATTTCCTGGGAAAACACAACGCAAAGGACACCCTTGGATTAGCTGTGCTGGAGATGTACGAATTAGCCGGCGAATTTGGATCCCGCGTACCCAATACCGAGGTTGGCAACATGGTCGTCGATAACGAGGTGCGATTTCAGTTGGACACGGAGGCGAAATACGGCTTTGCAATATGCAACTACTCCAAGCACGATCTGTTCCCGTATCTGTTTTACTTCGACCCTGCGACTTATAGCATTGATGTGTGTTCCTTACACCATTTTATTGAGGGGTGGCTGACCTCACGAATCTAGGCATGGTACCTCCCGGAATCCAAGACCATGACGGCACCATTGCCAGCCAAGTCTGGCTCCGAACCCACGCGAATTACGGTGGGATATGGTGCCGGCGGAGGCTACGCGTTTCAGTTCATCGTTCCTGAAGGAATAACCTCAGACACGGGATTTCTCAAACTGTTCGTTTCTAAGAAATATTTGGATCTGAACCGGATCGAGCAACCGGCAGCCGTGGATGCGAGGGCTGGAGGGAGAGATTCGGCTTCGGAGCGTATTGTTCTGGACGCGGAAATTTGGGGCGCGGTGGACGTTCCTGTTACTATCTTTACCGAGGAGTAGTACTTTGACAGTACCCTCGTCTTCTTTTTTCTTTGATCGATGTATGGACAGTTTTCATCTATAATCATGCCAATGCATTTGGCGCTGAACATTTTTTTTAAAAAAAAAAAAAAAAGGGATAAGGCACCAGAGGCAATGCGAGGCGAAGGCGAGTCTCGCCGTCGAACTCCGACGACTCAAGTCCAAGTCGGAGTCCAACTCTAAACATCGCACGTGATCGCGACTTTGATCCGCTGATCCCGACTTCTAAGTTACCACGCTTGTCACTTCCTATATCCTTGCAGTTGCACAAGACCTTGAGGCCTCGACATTTGCGCGGTGCTAAGAAAATGATTCCAGCAAGAAGCTGAGCTGAAAGGTCGCCACATCTGCTCCGCTTTTCTCTTAATTTTGGGGTAGGAGGGGTTTTCTTTACCCATTGAAAGTTTCGCTAATACCTTCGGTAGATCTACCCTCTACAACCACGCCTCTGGGTGGCTCTTGAGCTATACTGTAATCTCTTCGATTCGCCACGGGGCTTTAAGGTAGAAGCTTTCTCTCAAGAATGTCTGGGTCCCGCGGAGAATCCCAGCCAGCGACATATGGTCGTCGGCGCTCCAACACCGCCCAGTCCATGTTGCGCCCCCCTATGCCGGCAGCCGCACCGCTGCAAGTCGGCGACTATCAAGTCCTCAATTCATGGGTCCACGATCTCAGAGAGTCGACCAATGTGATCTTCAATCAGTCGTGGTGGCCAGGTGTCTGTGAGGGGGACATGCTAAGTGTCGCGAGCTACAGCGGCGCAGAGGCTTTTGTCTTCATCGTTCCACGCGACGAAGGCTGCGCCAAACCGCAACTGCAGGTTTTGCTTCTCGGACATCCTGTGAACTTCCTGTTAATTATTGCGTAGATCTCAATACCTAAGCCTGTCGCGGAAGCTTTCAAACTGAAAAACAACAATGATGTCTTGGTGACAAAAGTAAGAGCATCCATGTTCTGTTTCTACGCTGTTGAGACTGCTTTCCAGGTGGATCCAGCCAACTATTCGGCGGACTACGTAGAATTCATCTTTCAAGATCAATACCTCGGGCGAAGCGACATGTGGAGGCTAGGCGAACACCTGGTGGGCCAGTGTGTCTACACCGACCAAGATGTCGCCTTTGTTGGTGGTATCGCAGCCAAGATTCAAACAATATATGTAGACGGCAAGAAAGCACGTCGTTGTTTGTTTTTGCTCTGGAATTACATCTTGACCTAGGCCATAGGTTTCCGCCGCCTGCATGACCCCTGCCACGAAGGCGATATACCGGTCGCTTTCGGCCAAAGTCACCATCTTCATTCAAGTTTGCCGCGAGCTGTGGGAGTTCGCAGGAGACGGCGAGCGCTACAACGAGAAGATTGTGCATTCGTTCCTCCCGGCCCTTTTTGCCAAATGGCGTGAGGCGAATACGAACCACACTGTCACCATCGTCCTCATCTCGCGCGTGTATTACGACGACACAGAGATCGACTACGCCGCAGGGCCGCTCCGGCGCGACGAGAGGGGAGCCTGGTACAAGGACTTCTACAAGGTCATCACGGACCTCGAAGTTATCTACGAGTGGAAACCCACCCTAGTTAGCCTCAAGAACTCGTTCTGGGACTTCCAACGCGACATCCTGCTGACGCACCACTACCACCGGGCGTCCCAGGACGGCGGCGCAGGCGCGGAGCAGGTGCGCCTTGTCGGTCGTCTATCGTTCGCGCACGACGGACCGATCCTGGAGGCGTTGAATATCGGGCTCAACCCGTCGGAGACGCACTACATCGACCGCTCGCTGTCGCTTACCGGCGCGGCGACGATCGTCATCACCCCCGGAACGGGCTTCTACCGCGTCTCGAAGCAGCTGTTGCGGCTCACCACGACGCGGATGCTTGACCAGGGCTTCGGCTTAGATCTCATCTGCCTCGCGAAGCATCCGCTGCACCAGAGCCCGATCTTCAGCTTCCGCGGGCCGGAACCCGTGCCAGACAGAAATAATGGTAACGATGGCCTACGCGCGATGGACCCACTATGGGGCGGGGATGACGAATCAACGGGATCGACCGCGAACCTACGCACGTTCTGGTGGCAGCCCTTCTGGGTGTCTGTGGCGTTCTGGGACAAGCAGATGGATCTTCCGTTTCGTCAGGATCGGTGCGTGGTTTCATCCTCTCTCCTTGTACTGAGCTCCTTTCTGAGCCACCGCCCAGGTTCGTTGCGCGTGCGAAGATGCACGAGATCCAGATGCTTGGCTTACTAGAGCACGATGTAGTCTCCAGTATCGAGGTCCCGTTTCTCGCGCCGCCAATTGAGTCGTCGTCCTCCAGCCCTCTCTTGGACGGCGAAACTGCGCCGCCCATGAAGGCGGAGGCCGACCAGTTCGACCTCGACATTTTTGCACTCCGCACCGAGTGGAAATCCAGTGCTGCGCGCGACCCTTGGTTCTCACCGGCCTCGACATCTGCTCAGCGTACGGCTGAGAAGCGTGCGTCTCAGCGTAGCTCTCGCATGGCGGGGAGGATCATCGAGGAAAGCCCACGTCTGATACATCTCGATTTACCCCCCGAAACGACGCCGGAGATTCCTACCGTTAGCGCTGCCCCCTCCGTGAGCGGCCTGAGCACCTCACCATCCCAATCGTCTATCCTTTCGACACGCTCTACCAGGTCGTCGTCGTCCAGGAAGGAGCCGGGGAAGCATGGCTCCTCGCGCAGCTCCGTGGCGTCCAAACTCGCGCCGTCATGGCTTTTCAATCCATTTCGAAGCACTCCGAGCGAACCGCAGACCACCTCCGTCTCGGCCTCAGCGTCTGCTTCTTCGAGCCCTGGATCCGCCTCGTCGGCCTCCGCCACGACGTCTTCGGTACCACGTATGCCTGGCGCACCTAAACCGACCGTCGCCCAGAGCTCCTCCAGAGCGCCCGTGCCGATCAAGAGCACGAGCACACACTCGCCCACCAAGCGGTCTAGCACTGGTCGCACCTTCGAGGACGATGGACTCGCCCCACATCGTGCATCGCTCATCCGGCGCTCTCCGATCAACACGCCGCCGCGCGACGAGGTCACGTTCGGGAAGCGCCGTAGTGCAACACTCACAGCCCCACTCTCCTCTTCCTTTCCCACTGCCCCAACGGACCCTTCGCGCCTCGAATCCTCTATCTCGTACACACAGTCTTCCCTAGCACGGCGGTGGGAGCATATCTTCCCGCAGCCAATCTACAAGCACGACATGAAGTGGCCGTCGATCGTGACGCCCGCCTGTCTCCCGCTCACCGTCGAGCAATTCCCGACAGCCGCGGAGCTCGAGGCGTCGTATGAGATGTTCTCGTACGAATTTGTGTTGGATCCCGGAGAGATGCACTCGTTCATGGTCAAGCGGCCGCCGCGGAGGAGCGGGCGGGGTAGCGGCGAGGCTGTGCGCCGCGAATGGGCACTGGTGGTTATGCGCGGGATGGCGGCCGTGCGTCTTGCGCAGGGGTTCCAGTTCGTGCTGAAGGACCCACACAAGGCCAGCGCGCCGGATGACCAATCACGGATCCCGTCCTCGAGGCGGGGCAAGGCGTTTGCGCCGGACGAGGACCTCACGCCGAAGCCGAGCGGCGCAGCGGAGGTGCTGCGCTCGACGGCGGACCCTGTGTATCTTAGTATGAGCAACGAGATCCACCGGATCGCGTACTCGGCCGCGGACGAAGCAATTCAGGTGCGGCGGTATGTGCGCCGGATGCCGCAAACGCGCCCGTACTCGTACGAGTGTCTCATCTGGCCGAAGCTTGGCGGGGGGTATACGGAGCAGTCCCAGGTGTTCACTTCCCACGGGCTCGAAAACTACGGGTGGAATAGGTTCTCTTGCTTCTTCCTTGCTGCTGTTTCGTCATTACTAATGCGTTCGCAGCCTTGACATGCTCGTTGCTGGTTATGAGCACCAGTTCAACGAATCCCTTAGGTATTGGCGAACGCGCTTTGTGGTTATCCCCACTGCCGAGCCCCCGACCTCAAACATTGGCCCTTCGGGCGAAAAGCTCAACGACGAGGAGACACGGATATTAGGCATTGAGAAGCTTGCGGAACAATTCAGTAAACTACGCTGGGTAGCGCCCGACGAAAAATGTGCCCCTCCTCCCGTGCGGTTCCTCTGGACGACGTTAAATCCAGCAGTGTCCGTTTTGGATGAGGCTCTGATGGAGCAATTAGACCAAATCCACGCCGCTGGGCCTTTGAGGAAGAAGATGAAGAGCGAACGCGAGATCGGGGACATGTCGTTGGCTGCTATCGCCAAAGCGATGAGAGAAGACGACGGCGTGCCAATTAAGCACTACCAGTGGCATCGAATGCAATACCCCAACTCCTTCACCGGCTTCGATTTCGTCTCGTGGCTTGTGCGCGAGTTTCGTGATGTCTCTTCGAGGGCCCAAGGCACAGAATGGGGGATCAAGCTTGAGGAACAAGGCCTCTTCGAACATTGTCGTGGCCATCACGGCTTTCTGGACGGGTAGCTCACCAAACATCTCCTTCCAGTCCCTTGCTAATTTGTACTACAGACACTACTTCTATCGCCTCAAAGGAGACTATGCCGTTATGATGACGCCTCGGGGCTGGTTTGGTTCCCGACGAATGGTTAGTGGTATCGACCCGAAAACCTTTGGAACGGCTCCGCCTGTACCTCCAACCACTGCACCGCGGAACTTCAGTCCACGCCAAAACAAAAGACGGCTGATTTTGAGCCAGAGTATGGTCATCGACATTGACTCGGCGAAGGTGAGGTCCGCCCATACCCGCCGCGCCCGACTGATCATTCTTCAGCGGAGCGACCAGGCAGAATCGGTCATTCTCCATCATGATATCATCCATAACCCGGGGACGGTCTTCCATTTCGAGTTACAGTGGATCGGCACGACCGCGCGCTGCATCGAGGACCAGTTGCGGCAGTGGAACCGCACAATCGAACGGTATGGGCTCAAGTTGGTCGAGGCGTATGTCACCCAAATCAGCGACATCCGTGAACGAAACGCCTTCCAGTCTTGTTTTCCGCTGCGGCTCGTGCTCCCGCCGCCGGTTGTGTCCGACCTCGAGAAACGAGTTCCAGTGGGGACGCACACTGCGCAATACTTCGAGTACGCACTCCTGCGACGCTTCAATTTCATCGTCGACATCGAGGCCGCGGATTTGTACCCCCCGCAAGTCGACGTCATATATTCATACCGCCGCTCGCCATTCAAGTACTCTCAATTCGTGCATCGCTCTGGTGTCGCGTTCGCGCAAGTGCTCGGTGGAGAGAAGGGGTTCTTGTTCCTGACGAACCGCTTGATGGGACCTGGTAGGATGGGCACAACGCTCAAGAACAAGGACCACCGACCCGCCGCCGACGCGGACGCCATTCGTGTAGAGCTGTCCCAGTTCTGTAGTGACGAGAAGGCGCTGCGAAAATTCTACGACGATGAGCTCGCGCTGCTGGGGCCCGCCCCCGAGGAGCCACCGCCGTTAACAATCTAGATTTCTACAATTTACTGTGCACGGACGTGTTTTTTTTCAGTGCATCCGCATCCGCCATTCGCTCCTGGGCCCACTGCACCATCCCCTCCACCAACCGGTCTACCTCGGACATCGTGTTCCCCGCGTGCAGGCACACCCGCACGCGGTCCTTCCCCTGAGGCACCGTCGGCCACGTAATTGGCCGCGCATTCATCCCCAGCTGAAGGAGATGGGCCGACAGCGGCCGTGGCAGGGTAGTCATAATCGGGACGATCGGCGCCGCAAGGGAGGGGAGGTGTTGCAGGTGTACCGGTAGGGAGAGAAGATGGATCGGGATGTCGCGGAGGCGCGGGCGCAGACTCTCTACTAAGTGTTGAGAAAGCCTGAGGACCTTTTTCGAACGCTAGTTGAAGTGGTATGAGCAATAGAAGCGACACAGACATTTACTCACCTCCTGCGCTGTGCCATCCATTAGCATGTCAAATGAGCTGTCTGCGGCAATAATATTGGCGAAGCTTAGAGATGTAGTGTAGATTAGGGAGCGTGCGTAGTTCAGGAGATAGTCACGGATTAGTGGGCTTGTTAGAATGACAGCTTGCGATGTTATTAGTGGGCAGCTATGCATAGAAAGGAAGAGAGTAACTACCTCCCGTCGCGGCGAGTGCTTTCCCAAACGTGTGTAGGCGCGCGAGCACTTTGGCTTCGAGGCCCAACTGGGCCACCCGACCTCGTCCCTGAGGTCCGTAAATCCCAGTAGAGTGCGCCTCGTCCACCACAAGATAACCGTTTCCCTGCGAGAAGCATTCCTCCAGCGTCTGGACTATTTCCGAGAGCGGAGCGAAGGTGCCATCCATGCTATACAGGCTCTCGACAGCGACAAAAAGACTGTTTTGGCCAGACTGGAGCTCTGCGCGCTCTGCCAGCAGCTTCATTAGCAGCGCGCGGAAGGCTGAGATCGAGTTGTGTTCGAAGGGGTAGTGCGCACGACTTGCGCGGGACGCACGGATGCCGTCGTGGACCGACGCGTGGATGTATTCGTCGTAAACAACTACGTCGCCGATCTGAGGAACGCACGAGAAGAACCCGACATTGGCGTCGAATCCTGAATTGAATAGAATTGCCGCAGGGGATCCAAAGAACTGGCAAAGACGCGCTTCGAGGGCACTGTGCGCCTGTCCATTCACCAGCAGCCTGGATCCCCCAGACCCCAAGATATCAGGTGCGGACCTCAGTTTGGTTAGAAACACACGGCGCAGGGCCGGAGAAGTGGCAAGCGAGAGATAGTCGTTGGAATTAAAATCAACGAGCTCCGAGGGAGATGAGAGCGTGCTAGGCTCGGGAAGTCTACGCCTGATGCTTCGATTCTCGCGTGAGTCCAGGGCAGACAGCATTTGCGCCTCCAGAGTCGTCTCCGGAATGGACCTTGAGCCTTTCGTCATGCTTTCAAGAGCTAGCTATCACTTCAGTGAGCTGGGGTAAACAGTGTGAGGAGAATCTGCGAACCGCATAAGTTTTGGGGACATGAAACACGAAATTAATTGGGGGAGGCTCCGGTGGTCAAGGAACAGCCCCTCCTCCGATACTCTTTTTATAGGAAATTGGGTCCTCACCTTTACCAATGAGCCGTGCACCCCTCAATACACCGTGGCACCTTCTGGCGATGCGTGAAGGTTGGGGAGAGAAATGAAGCATATACCTCCGAAAGTCCGAAATTGCACTACTAGTAGAGCCGAACCCTGCCGAACTCGTCTTTCTTTCCTCAACTGTCATTTGCATGGTTCGCTTCAAGGTAATTGGTACCATCGCGTGCTATGCAATCTCTTGAAAACTTGTGCCTCTCGTCTGAAGAACCGCTGGCTTCTGGTTGAACTGATCCCGGTGGCAAATCCCAACTCTTCGACGGTGGCTTTGGATGGACACAAAATCTGGGATGCGCTGAGACAAAGCATTCTCACCAATTTCGGTGACATTGGCTGGGGATCCGTCGGTCTTTCTATCAGTGGTGAGACAGCAGACACCACACATCCTCGTTCGATGGATGAATACTCAAGAGTCGTCTTCGCAGTCAAATATTATTCCCCAACTACCAACATTTGCATAATCCGCGTGGCGCGAGACCACCATCGAATTGCCTGGGGCGCCGTTACCCTTCTGACCGCTATCGAAGGGATGCGCTATATCCCCAATGTTGTACACCTGTCCGGTATGGCCACCAAACACCTGCAGGTGGCGTGGCGTGGATTAATCTGTCGTCGGCGCAGGAACAATAAAGCATGTGCAACTGGCAGCCATTTCGCACAACCGAGAAGTCGTGGCACGGTATCGAGCGCAGGCGAAAACTCCAAGTAGGGTTCTTTCATTCATTCTCTATGTTGTACGATCGATCACGCTGCAGGTGCATATCAGGACTCGTATGAGGAGTATCTGCAGACCAGCAACATGGAAATCGAGGCGCTGCAGGATTGAATGAGAATGCAGCAAAATAAACCCGTAAAGCTCTCCGCACGATGGGGATCCGTGCGTAGCCAACGGTGATGTTATCTACCCCTGCAGGAACCTTCGGGATATTTCCTAAAGCGGTGAAAATCTGCGTATATAGCCCCGTCGGAAGCGCTTTTTTATTTCCCAAGGGTGCAGAGAGGCTGCCAAGAGCAGTAACCGAGGCAACTGATGCCGCGCTCGCCAGTGCTTGAACTGTTATGACTCAGCTCTCACTTCAGCGCTTAGCGCTCATGTTCTCAGCAAAGGTTGGTGCCCCCCCACCCCAAGGCCGTCGAAATGATTCTCGTCCTCGAGAATTAGTTCTGTTCTCAACTTACCCAGTGAGTCAGTGACAAGTACATAGTATTCTCCGACGTTAGCAATCTGAATGGGCAGTTCGAAGATCTTAATCTAAGTCGCATACGTCACGGCAATGCTGTGGATCTGATGCCGTTCCGAACTTCGTACCAAGAGGGACGGGACGCCCGTGGTCAGGCGCAGCGCTGAGCGTGTTGCTCCCAACCTCTACTCTTGTGTCATGTCTCAGCCTGTGGGGTCTACGTCCTGGAGGCGTGGCCAGCACGGTTCGACTTCAGGAAGCCTTCGCTCATCTCGCTTGCGAGCTGGACATTTTAAATCCCGTTCTTTGCCGACTGGTCGGCTCAATAACCAGCGGTCTTCTTCCCATGCGGAGGCGTGCGTTCTTGAAGCTCGTTTTTTCCTTGACCTGACTCTTGGTATCTAAATAGTATTTCTACTGGCGTCGAGGTGAATGTCCCCCCGCGCGGGCCATTCAACTCCCAAGTGGCAGCGCGCCTTGCTGCCGACGCGCAGAGCAACTTGACATTGGATACCTCCCTGGTTGCTCTCAGTTTTACCCGCAATGGTCAAGTCACTCAAGTGGCCGGCGCACAGGGTAGGTCCTGCGTTGACTTCGCGCCTCCTCTCTGTTTTCAAACTTTCACAAGGCGACAACACAGCGAGTCTCGTCTCATCCAACAATTTCATCAACTTTTGCGCGACGGTGCCTGCCGGCGTTCCGATTACCAATGGGAACCAGCTACTGGGCGGATCGTGCAACCCGGCACCCATGGGCCAAATCCCCTCCGTCGAAAACCTTCCCTCGGTTCGCATATATGAGCCCTCAAATGGGCTGACGGTCGCCGCCAATACTACCATCCCGTTGACATTATTTGTGAACAATTTGCATTCGGGCGTGTTCGTCAATCCTGCGGAGAACTTCCTCTCAGCGCCACAGCAGCTGGATTCCACGGGCAACGTGCTCGGCCATTATCACGTCGTGATCGAGGAGCTGGACGCGCTAAATACGACGTTCCCCACGGATAGCCAGAATTTCGTGTTCTTCAACATCGTCGCAGCCGCAGCTGATAGCAATGGGGAAATCCAATCCTCCGTTACAGATGGTCTGCCGGAGGGCTTCTACCGCCTCACGGCTACAATTCATGCTGCGAATCATCAGCCCGTTCTTGTGCCCATCTCGCAGCATGGTTCTTTGAACGATGTGGCCTATGTCCGTTAAAAATTGCTCTTCATTTAGACTTGGACTCATTCCCTTGTCGTTGTGTTGCAGTTTACTGTTACGGCAGATGGCACGCCTGGAAGTGCCCCGGCTGTTCGGCGAAGAGCCTCAATTCCGGAGACGACGCACCGTTATCAGGGAAATCCGCCCGCGGACCAGCGAAGGACTTTCACTCCCCGAAGTGACACAAATGCCCAGTCGTCTCTAACGCTTCTTCCCTCAGTCATTGCACCTGGCTTCGCGAATAATGGCCAAGATTCCTTACTCGCTGGTGAGATATTCACTCATCATCCGCGTCCCTTCCAATGAATATAATGGTATCACCCCCAGGTCAATCCGCGTCCCTGACTTCGAGCAATAACTACATAAACTTTTGCGGCACCACCTCGCTGCCGCTTACAAACGGGACGCAGGGGACATCAGGTTTTTGCAATCCTGCTCCAATGGGAGTACTCCCCGCATCCACCCGTATGGTGCGCACCTCCTCTGTCGCTTACTGGAGCACTATGTATCTCATAATCTCGTCAAGCCATCCTCGAAATTTACGTACCCGCGGAACGGTGACATCCTTGCTCCCAACGAGCCGATGTTGGTTGGTCTGGCGATCGCCAACCTTGCGACCGGAAACTTTGCCAGCGAGGACACATGCTATCTCTCCGCGCCGCAGCAGTTGGATTCGAGCGGGCAGATCCAAGGACACCCATTCATCGTTTTCGAAACTCTCACCTCCCCCAGTCAAATAACGCCAACCAATCCTTCTTTGTTCTCTTTTTTCAAGGGGGTCACTGGAGTGGCCGACAGTACAGGCGTCGTGACGACCGTCGTCGAGGACGGACTTCCTGCTGGCTTTTACAGGTTGTCTTCCATCATCGCAACCACCAACGGTCAGCCAGTCCTTCTCCCTGTCCTTCAACACGGCGCAGTGGACGACGCGATTTATGTAAGGGTGTTCGTTTTCAACACATTTGTAATTTTTAACACTGTCCACGCAGTTGACTGTGGCGGATGGTGGTGCACTTCCCACCAACCAGACGGCGATACAAGGAATGAGCACCAATGTAAGCCTTCGGTGTGTGTGGAATTCAGACAGAGGTCTAACACTGGTAAATCAGTCGACATCATCCACTACGGCCACCGGCGGCGTCGTAAGCCCTCCTTTGTACGATGATATGCTTCGCTAAGCTTTTTCAAGCCCACGAAATCAGCTACACCTCCTGCTACCGCTGCGTGAGCATCCAATATCAATCATGTCGCAAATCTCTGTGCTGATCGCCTTTCAGCTCAACGACATCCAGCGTTGGTGCGGCCGTCGGGGGTGCATTGGGAGGGATCTCTTTCGTTGCACTTCTGTTTGTCTTGGCATGGTTTTTAATGCGGCGCAAGAAGAGGGCCCGGCCCAGATTCGACGATCCAGTCGTTCTCCGCAGCGACGATTTCGGCCCACCGACTGCGATCGCAGCTGAACCGTACATGATGCAGCTGAACCCCCCTCCGACCGCTTCCTACCCGCAGAAAAGTGCGAGAGGGCAGCCTGTGCCGGTGCGGAGATACGCGAGTATGACTTCTGTTGCACCTTCCTACCACACGCAGGTAATGTAGAAATATAATGAGATACTGTATTTTCGGCCGACTGCCACATACCACGGATATTAGCTAATTCGATCCATCCACGGAGCTTTGCACGATTTTGTGTCGAAAAGATTACGGCCTTCAAAACGGCAGGGTCCCCAGAAAGTGACGACGGCTCTCAGCAACAACTACCTTCCCCTTTACGGTGGGCGGAGTCTTTACTCCAGGCTGAGTTTGGAATGACTGGCAATCTCTGGCGGTTGTAGATCTTCCAATTCTTCGCCACCAAGTTTGGATGGGACTTTCAGGCTCAGAAATTTGGCCTATAGGTGTACATTAGTATCCCGTCAACGTCCGCGCCGGTCTCAGTGCCGTACCATTCGTTTTCCGTTGTCTCATCGACGATTCTGTCAGTGACGTCTCTTTTTCCCTGCCTCTTTTATCCCGATGTTAACCGATGTTTAATTGACAACTTGAACTTGACAGTCTTGAAGTGGAATCGTGAAATTCAACATATCACGTGATTTTTGTTCAACTTCAGTCCAATGACCAAGAGGTGCTCGATCTCTGGATCTCTGAATATGATCTGGCCACGCCAGATCACTGATGGACACATCGGATCACCGGGAACACTGCCTCATTGCCAGCTCACCACTCTTTCGGAGTCTTTGCGTCGATTCTTCGTCCTCCTTGTAGCGCTTACTCTGTAACCCTCGACAGCGTTTACCAGCCCAATGATTCACCATTGGCCGTGAACCATTGTCCAACCGTGTTTAATATATATAGAGCATCTTTGGGCACAGCACTTGACGTGTCCCTTGGCTCGAGTCCCCAGTTTCCGTGGATATCTCATTGTTCCTTGAAGTTTGTAAGTAGGTATGTACAGCCCAAGTCGAAGGAATAAATGGGTGCATCAAAGGAATCAAATCATTTGAGGGCCTATAGCATCGTATACATTGCTGGGGTTCCATTCTGGTTGCAGGCTAGGGTACTAGATGAGGACACAGATAATTGCGGCGGGTACGGCGGGTACGTGAGCGACACGGCGGGACGCGTTAAGTGGCGAGTGAGAGTGCCATCAGCCATCATTACGAGGGGGGGGGTCGTGGGAATGTATTCAGTGATCCAGAGATCGAGCACCTCTTGCCAATGACAGTTGAGTCGCAGTGCTGTCCTACATTTTTCATAGGCTCGTTATCCAGCCTCTATAGCAATTTGAGGTGATTTTTCTGAAGACAGTCGTTCAGAATCACCATGCTATACATTTTTCACAGGGCTATCGACATATCAATGATAAAACATGGCTCGCTCAACCTTAAATGCTTAAGCGCTGAGTACTGTTGCTATAGCATGAGCGAGGATGCTGGAAGATTCAAGTGAGTAGACATCGAACGGTAATAAAAATATTACCCATGAATCGTGAACAAGGGGTGCAGCGTGTTGAGCCAGCTGCGCCTTGCGTGAGCGCATTTTCCCCCAGAAGGATGAATACGCACAAGTAAGTAGAGACGGGTGCACACGGCGCAATCTGTGTCGACTGGGCTGGCGTTCCATTTTCGTAGGCCGCACAATATCCTGTTGAATTAGTGAACTGAAAACTGAGATAAGAGTCGTCAGTGACCCTGAATACATATCAGAAGAGAGGGTTTCTAACGTTTTCGCCTCGTCCAATAGGGTATTGAAAATCGGTTGTGTGTCAAAAACGGTGGCCTCGAAACCTTTGTGAGACGCCTGGAACTGAGTCATAGTTTCGGAGAGCTGCGCGTTGTAGTTTGCAATGTCGGAAGCCAGGAGAGATGTGACCGACTGTCCTTGTTCAAGGAATAAGGGAGCACGATTGATAGGTGGGACTGTTAGAAACAAGAAAGAGCGCGCTCCAAATGAATAGAGCTCTTCGATCTACATGAACATGAGTCCAGTTTTGTTGAAGGTCTTGGGGTTAACTACCTGACTAGCGAGCCGATTCATAAGGACTTTGTTGAAAGCGGGTTGTGTTGTATTCGTCTGAAGTTGGATGCGTTTATTAGTTGGCAGACCGAGAGTTTAACGTTTAACTAGTCATACCCATCCATAAGAGTTTCCCTGCCAGTGATTGAACGCGTGAGCCACTTCCAACAAATCACAGCACATGTCGTACGCAATCATTGATTCCAATCCATATAGCAAAAAGTCTATACGAGACTTAGTAAGGGACAGCTGGACCGGATTGTTCAGCTCACGAGTTGGAACTGTTCCATTGAGCGCTAAGAGGCTTGGGTGCGAGGAAAGTTTTGAATTGGGCTACCTGGTCGACGACCGACCTTCGATTATTCCGAGTCAGCAAGATCTCCGATTTGGGACGGAAATGACACACGGACAATACGGTGGGGAGGTAAGGGGTGACCAGAGCGGAATCGATGGTAGCTCCACCGTATGCTAAGTTGAAAACCTGAAAATTGCAATTGTCAAGACCTCACATAGGCCATTTTTTGGCCGTTACCTTGGTCCCTGCGACGTTGTAAGTATCTCTCAGCGCCTCGACCCAGTTGGGTCCATTTGATGAAGTCTGCAGGCAGCCGCCGTCACAAAATGATGAGTGTATTCGAGGACGATTAACTCACGAATCCTGGATCCACGGAGTTTACCCCAGCTGAGATGTTGAATCCTGAACATTTCAAGGTCTCACATCAATGGCCAGATAAACCTAGAAACATGGATACCTGTCGTAGTATATGAATCTCCAAACACAAACAGAAAATCTGTTTCACTCCAGGCAAGTTTCGCTTGAGAGGTTACAAGAGAAAACAGCAGACAGAACAGGGTGAGTAGGAAGCGCATGGTTGGGGTACACGTCGTGCACCGACAAGGGTTGTAAATAAGAGGCTGTCGGAGGCCGATGAATCGCCGGGACGCTTAACGGATGTTATCACGGTGAGAATAAAGGTGTGAGTTACGGGGCCGGGAAATCTTCGGAAAGTCATGAGGTCGTGAAGGCTAGGTTCGAAAGGAAAATTTGCGGACCCGTGGTTTGCTTAATCAGCTTTGGTTCTGCTTCGTTGACACGTGATCGTGATAAACGGGTTGATGATGACAGTATGATGACCACTCTGACAGGACAACAAGTTGCGGACCTACTCTTTTTCTTCCTCCCTTCGCCTCTTTCATCCCGGAGAGCAGCCGCATTGAAAAAAAAACGAGCCCCTGGCGGAACCGACACGCGTCCAATTCCACCGCGTTGCTGACTCATTACTGGCTTTTGTCGAAAAGGGAAGACCGCTTGTCGTGGAAGCAAAGTTTGCATTCGAGGGTCCGAGTGGCCCAAAATCAGCCCGCGAGACAAAAAGTGAGCGGCGGACCAAAGACGCGCCCCGATAACTTGGTGAACGAAATCCTGTTTTCTCGAACGCGCACGATGACGCCCAGTGGTGTACATGAACAACTGGGCCTCCGGTGTACCCGACAGGTCGGCCAGTACACGCATGCACCCGTTCACATACATAGCGCCCAGCCTCGTTCCTCCCTTGAACGCTACTTCTTATCACGTACCGGCAGATCCGGCGCCAGTCCCTCGCTCCCTTCACTTCCTCGTTCTGACTCCACGATGTGCTCTATCCGGAATGGAGAAAAGGAGAATGCTTCTCGACAAGACCTATGTAACAACTATGTAATCAATCCTTAACTTCTTTCTAGTGCCACGACGTTTCAGAGAATCGGACCTACTATAGTGTCGCAGGAGCAAATTGGTGACTTCCCAAACACTCAGTGTCCGTGGTCCTGTCCAGATCCTTTCTTGGAGCGAGCTTGGCCAAGCTTCAGCGGACATAAGATCTTTATTGTTTCTTACTTCGCCCTGCATATTTGGGAAGCGCCATTTTTTCTCAGGTGCTCGACAGGTGCTGCTACAAAAGCGCTCATGACATTGAGTAGGTCGCAGGCTCCTCCAGCCAATTTTCGCGTTCCTCGGAGGTTCCAGGGCCTTAATTATGATCGCAAAATCGTTGTGACGGCGGTTGCCACTGGTTGCCAGCGTTGATTGCAAGCACACAAGAAACCTGTCAGAGCCACGGAAAACGTATGGTCTCCTTCGAGCTCCCTCGTGAGTCCCTCATCATTTTCTTTTTCATGTCCTGAGAATGGAACTGTAAAGCCGAGCAGCGCCGACCGCAGTCCACAAGAGTCCGAACACACGCGAACGGTCGCATGGATGATGGTGATGAAACGATCAAGGCACATCATTTCCGCTATCGGATAAGATGATCTGATTAGATTTTGGATTAAAATCAAGGACAGGTTCTTGGACAGGTTGCTTCTTTCCTCCGCCCACCATGTCTGTTGTTGACGAGAAAACGTCCGATGTGGCATCCAGCGACGAGAACATAATCGCGGTCAAGGGAACCCAGAGTGGCGTTCGCCGTATCGAGGCGATTCAGTCGGTGAGTCTTATCATCCTTCACCTGTCAATCGAACCTTACTTTTGGTGTAGGTATGGGGGACGAAGTCTAAAATTGCCTTATGGATTTCGGTGGCTCTTGCATCGTAAGAATCTGATTTTTTCCGGCGCTTTGACCGAGTTCCTTGTAGGTACATGTATATCCTGGATAACGGCACTAACTGGGCCTGGGGGAGGTATGCACCGTCAGTTTTGCTATTTCGAATCTCTGACTCTGGCACGAACAGCTATGCGACTATCCAGTTTGGTAGGTTTATTTTCGCTTCCCGTGTCCACGAGTGGTCCTAACCTCACTTCCCCAAGGTCATTACCAACAGTTCGCCGCAATTCAATGTGCCACTTCCATCCTCCTTGCCATTGGCAAACCGCTATTTGCAAAACTCACTGATGCAGCGGGCCGAGCTGAGGTATGTGTCTTCCTAGTTGAAAAGAAATATACTAACGCCCGTCCTTCCAGGCTATAGCTGTGAATAACTATATCATTCATCTCGTTCCTATGCTTATTCTTCGCCAGCTTGCGCTGTTCTTCTACGTCTTGGGCTACATTGTAAACTCCACAACACCAAATATGGTCGGCCTTGGAGCAGGCAGTTGTTAGTTTCCCAGTATATCACCCCTAAATAATAAGCTCACTGTCCCTTATCCCAGGCATCTGGGTTCTTGGTTTCTCGGGCCTTCAAATCGCACTGCAGATCGTGATTGCAGACGTCACTACTCTTCGATGGCGTCCTATCATCTCGTCGCTGTCGACCGGTGGATGGTACTTGTATGTCGCTTTCTGGCCATTATCTTTCCTATTCGCTCAGTTTTTCGCAGCATCAACTTTTACGCTGTAATTTCATCTATTCTGTCGGCTTGCGACTGTGACTGACTTTATACAGAACGGCCTAATTACAACCAAGTTAACCGAGGTGGGAGGTTTGGGTAAGTCCGCTTGCATCATGTATCCTCCATGCTAACTAGCTTAGGTTGGAGATGGGGATACGGCATCTACGCGATGTGCTACATCCCTGCCCTGGGTCCTATCGTATGTGATCATTACATTGTCTTTCTAATGAGCTAACCAACGCGTATATCGCAGATCATTGTCCTCCTGTGGGCTCAGCGACGCGCAAAAGCGCAGGGTGTCCTGGCCGGAGAAATTACACCCGGGGTCAAACCCCCCCTGGCTTCTCGCGTGCAGCATTTCATGGCGGATGTGGATGCCGTGGGTCTCTTCTTCCTCGCCGCGTAGGTTTCTTACTCGTGACCGAAATGCACTGCATGCTCACTACCACCTATTCCAGTACCCTGGCTCTCGTCTTCCGTACGCTCTATTTATAGGCTCCGGAGTACCGCTCAGTTTGCCTTCTAGTGCCCATCGTTCTGGCTGGTGGCTCGTACGCGACGACAACCTGGCATAACCCTGCCATTCCCGCAATGATGGTGATCGGTGGTTTCGTTACCCTACCGATCTTCATCTACTGGGAGGTTAAGATGGCCGTCCACCCCGTCATCCCGTGGCGCCTCCTGCGGAACCGCACTATCCTCGCTGGTGCGTTCCCCGCTCCGATAAGAGAGGACTACAGGCTAACTTCATAACATCCAGGCTGCACCATCAATTTCTTCGACTTCGTGAGTGCTATCTCCCCCTCAGATATTTAGTGCAGTCCTGAATGACCCCGACCAGGTTTCGTTCTACTTGACATATGGACAGCTTTATGGGTTCGTCTCAGCGACGACCAAGTGGGAGATCGGGAACCTCGTGTATTACAGCAATGCGCAGTCGCTCTCACTGACGGCGAGCACACACTGTAAATTTCATGAGCATTACTGATGCTAACTCTAGTTCTTCGGTTTGGGCTGGGCTGTACTCGCCGGAATTTTCAAAACCGGATACAAAAAATCCCTC
This sequence comes from Mycena galericulata, assembly GCA_029289565.1. NCBI lineage: Eukaryota > Fungi > Basidiomycota > Agaricomycetes > Agaricales > Mycenaceae > Mycena > Mycena galericulata. Next base: position 229,139 of record JARKIA010000146.1, read on the forward strand.
ATTGCTGCCTTGGCTATCCGGTGTGTTTACCCCTACTATTTATCTGGGAGCCATTCATTTACACCCTCTCGTTATCCAGGATCCTCGGCGTCGGGCTCATGTTTTACGCCCGCGCGCACCAAAACACGGCTGCGCTCGGTTTGTTTGCCAATTCTTCCTCATTCACTTTGCTGAGGGAAGGACAGTCATGACGCAGATCATCCAGGGTCTGGGAGGCGGAATCGCCGCCGTCGCGTCACAGATCGGGGCGCAGGGTGCCGTACCCCACCAAGACGTCGCGCTCGCCACTGCCGCTCTTCTCCTCTCTGCTGAGGTCGGTGGTGTTGTCGGCACCGCCGCGGCCGGTGCAATCTGGGTCAACCGCCTGCCCGTGGAGATCGCGAAACATGTGCCGTCGCTGAACAGGTGCGCCTCTCTCTACATCTGGCATTCACCTCTAGCACCATGCTCATCCGACGCTTGCAGCACCGAGATTGCGGGTTACATCGGCGCACCGACACTCGTGCGCCTGCTCACCGGGGAGGAGTACACCAACATGGGTCTGTCTGTTGTCAAACGCTGCATACAGGAAGCTCATGCTGCCGCCCACAGTTGCCGCTTACTCGGAGACCATGCGTATGCTCCTCATTCCTGGTATCGTTATCGCCATCATCCCCTTCGCTGCAGCATTCTTCGTCAAAGGTTTGTATCGCTTTCACCCCAAAGGAGTTTGCGCTGATGCTGGCACTCGTCCCAGACTTCCATCTGCTGGAGATTCAGAACGCTGTGGAGGTGAAAACGCTGGATGGCCGGCGTGCACAAAATGCCGGCGAGTCTATCGAGCCAGCAATATTCGAAGCCAAGGTCTAAATGGCCTGAATCTAATTACATATCATCTCTACACACAATTAATATGCTTCAATTGACACGATAGACGGTCTATAGTTTGTGATAATATCTAGCGGGTAGAGTTGTTGCAAGAAGGACGACCCCTCGTCGACAATCTGAAAACTGGCGAAGCTATGGACACCCTGAACACGGCAGGCAGGATTTCAGTCGTCGCTGCTACCTTCACCCAGGCCTATCCCCTTCGACAGCCAATAGTCCCTTCGCGAATTGGGTTTCAGCGAGCTGCTGCTGGACGACCGGCTGCCCATGCCTTTTATCTTCAGCGCCTCGCTCCCCTCGCCGACCTGGGCCCCACCGTCCACCGCCAATTTGTCCTTCACAACGCCCGCCAGCCGTTCCTTCGCTTGCCCAGGCTTCACGGCCCCGTCCTCGCTGTCCGAGTCTGAGTCGTCCGAGTCGGCGGTGAATGTGACGACGTGCGCGTCGGACGTGTACTTGCCTGTCTTGCGCCGCTTCCCCGGCGGTGGCAACCCAATGGCGTACCGCCCATCAGGCTCCTCCGCGACGGGCCGCGCGTCGCCCTCGTCGGAGAGCACCATATCTGCGTCGGCCCAGGGATCGTGGCCGTTCCCTGTTCTCGGCTGCGACGCCGAAGCTGAATGCGTCTTCCCGTTCGGTTTCCCGTTGCTCGTGCTTGCCCCAGCCCCGTCAACAACGACAATAGGCGTGCGCGGGCGGGACTCCTTCCCATTACTTTTTGCTTTCGCAGTCGTCCCGATCGTCCCGTTCGTAGTCAGCGGTTGCAGCGGTGCCTTCGGGGAGACGCCCACCAGCCGATGTAGGGTCTGCTTCTCGTACACCTCCCGCACGAGTGCGCGGTTGTTCAGGGTCTGATATCGTCATTCCGCGTCAGCTAGATATTAACGGAGGTTTTTTATGACTCGCCTCTTGGGTAACGCCGAGCACGCTCGACAAGATGCTCATATCACCCGGCTCGTAGTGGTCGCGCAGACGCACAGCCTGTCCATCGCGCCGTGCCTCCAGGATGCCCGCGCGGAGGTATATCGTCGCCATGAGGATTTCGTGTGCGCCCGCGAGGTTCTTGCGTACGTTCTGGAAGTTGTAAGAGCCAGACGATATGTCGTTCGCTACAATACTCATGTAAACACAGAAACTCGACAGGAAGATATCAATGCATGAGTACACGCACATGGGTCGCCCGGGTCCTCGATCGACAGCAGCCCGCCTTTCCGCGCACCACCCCACTGCTCGCCCCACCCCCACCCGCGCTGCCGCTTCCCAAAGTAGCTCCCGCCCTCCCTCAGCGAGATCCCCACCTCCTCGTAGTGAAACCGCCGCCCGTACAGCTCGAAAAACTCGACAACGAGCACGCCGAGGTTGCGGTCTGGGTCGATCTGCCCGTGGCGGATCTTTGGGTGCATCTGGAGAAAGGATATGACGAGGCAGACGATCGCGTAGGAGCCCAAGCCGCCGGTGTACACCTCGTTCATGCCGCGCTGGGAGAGAAACAGCTTGGTGAGGAGCACGAGCGCGCGGAGAGCCAGACAGTTGCTCTCCCCGCCGCCAAACTCCTTGAGGAACCCGTTGATGATCCCGCCGGCGGCGATGCCGTTCTCCTGGTTGATGCTCAGGTCTACGTTGAAGCGGCCGTACTCGTGGTTCGTAACGAATTTGATGATGGGGACTTTGGCTTTGGCGATGATGGTGACTTTGTTCGTGATTTGGGAACGCTTAATCGTCGCGGCGAGGGCGGTGAGGACAGAGTGCTTGTCGGCGTAAGCCATGGAATTGGAGCGGATGACTAGGTCGATGTCGCTGTAATAAACAAACAAATTCAGGGCATATATTAGAATGGAGTGCGGGGGACTCACCCTAGCGGGAGGTACAGTTTGGTGGCAAAACTGCCGAATGGATGAACGGATGCATCGGGGAACGACGCAGAAACGGCGCGCGAGATGATCTGCACCACCAGCCCCCGGATCTCATCTTCCTGCGGTGTGGGCGATATCCAATTGACGAAGCCTTCTACCTCGCGGTGAAACCTACGATGGGCTGTTAGGTCCACTTGGCGGTCTGATCACCATACACACAGTTCCGCCGCAGTGCCACACCCATCCCAATTAACTTGGTCCACCCATGGAGCGAGACGAGATTTGGCGTCCGTCCGCTGTTTCTTGTTCTGATATCCATCGCTGGGATCGAAAACCATGTCGTATTTTCGCTTGCCGCGGTCCCATTCTCGAGTATGGTCGTTTTCCCGGGGGTCGCTACGTCTGTCGTCACGCCGCGAGTCCGAATCGCGCCGTCGGGGCAAGGGCGGCGGCGACGCCGACGGAGGTCGCGGACTATGCGCGTCGCGTGTGCGATCCCTTTCCTTGCCCTTCCTGCGTGTACTCCGGTCCCTTTCGTCCCGCTTTTCGTTCTGCTCAGCGTCTGAGTCCACGTCGAGGCGAATGAAATCGGTCCCGTCTTCAAAAGGTGCGTTCGTGGTCATCACGCGTCCATCCATTTCTTTTCCGCTCTCCCGGTTGCGTCTCCGACGTCTGGAGGGGATTTCAGTAGCCATATAAGAATGACCCGTCCTACACTTCAGTTCGGGACATGATTCAGGACTTCTTTTGGCGCTAAGTACAAGGATGATTTAAGCTTACCACAGAATGTGTTACAAATCGATTTTCCCGACGGTTCCGTACCGCCTACTATGATCCCTTCTCGCCTTCTAGGTTTGGGAGAGTTCGACCGTAAGTTTTTTTAGCTGGCACGAAGAGAACCCACATCCGTGACGAGAGCACTGAGAACGAGTGAAAAGAGAGAGACCAAAAATGGTATTCCGATCATATGCCGAAATGCCGAAATGCCCACTTGTGGGGAGGCAATCCTAGTGCCCTCCTCCCTCAAAGGCGAAGTACAAGAATAGTAATTTTAGGGATAGTGGAAAGACAAATTGTTCAACCAAGGAAAAATATTTGAGGCGCTGAACGCGAAAAGCCAAGAAGAAAAACAGGGCGCCGGGTAAAAAAAGGAATCAGCAAGGTCACTCTTGCCCATGCTCAGAAGGCCAGAGAGTCGGATGCACCGGAAATGGGGTCCATGGACCAATGGACCGTGGACCATGGACCGTGGACCGTGGACCGTGGACCTATTACTTAATGCAACTGAGGATGGACCAGACAGTGGACCTTGCCTGGTAACTGTCACAAGTGGGATTCTCGCAGTTTGTGGACCTCTTCGTGGACCATCCTGTTTGCCGATGGACCTGTGCAAGGACCCCTGAGAATACCGCAACAAGGTAGGATTCAACAGTCCGGACAAAAAAATTGAAAATTGATCTGAGCTGTGATACTAGTCCGGACAAAATTGGTCCGGACCGTCCCGACCTCGGATTCTTAGTCCGGACAGAAAATTTTGGGCGCAGGTAGGTTGGATACGGAGTCCGGACAAAATTTCTGATGGCCATTGTTCGACTTGAGTCAACTTGATATGTATATATTACCTGCCTTGCAATCAAAACCACTACGCGATCACGGGCCAAGTGAGTGGCCCAGAAATCCATTGTCTGTCTTGATCAGTTATTAGCGCGAGGGTATGGGCCACCAAGTGGCACAGAATATTATTCATTTTCCAAACCACCTTTTCTAATCTCACTCATATAAATCATACGATGGCAGAAGTGTCAGGGAAGATGGCAATCCTGTTTACCAGATGCTGTGATGAGCATTCAGAGCTGGTGCAGATGGTCACGAGCTTGAATACTGTTCAAAAGAGGGGGAAGGGTAATATTAATCTACTGGACATCCAGGAGGACAATGGTGTTGATCTAGCATTGTAGACGAGCCTTAGGAATTTTGCCGATTTTTTAGGGGGATTTATGGGACTTTTTGCAAATTTTTTGACCTTTGAGGTGTAGTCCGGACAAAAATCCGAAATTTTCAACAGTGTGAGGTACAGTCCGGACAAAATTTTTGACCTCGTTCACTTGTATAGTCCGGACAAAAATTACAAAATTCGGAATCTGGAATCCTACCTTGTTGCGGTATTCTCAGGGGTCCTCCTGTGCATGGACCGGGATTGTCCAATCGTACTAAGGCTTCAGCGCGTGATTCACTTTGGACGTGCTTGATACCTATGTACAGTATGTTTATGTATGCAGAACACTTACATCCAACATATGCCAGTGGCGTACGTCTGTTAATATAGTGCGCCTGTCGTATCGTGGCTTCCTGTTCCACCCTACTTACTAGAGATAAATTCGGTGCACGTAGGAATAAAATATGGGAGGGGGAGGAAGAAAGGAGTGTGTCGAGCCACACAACACAGATGCCATTATTCCCGCTATGTATATAGTGGGTTTTTGGGGTGGGCTCGAAAATGAACTCGTATGCGTTTCAAACGATTCCTTTTATAGTAATTTTTCCTTTTATATCCACCCTTTCTTATATAACCCATCATCCCTTGATTTTGATGCCCCTCTTGTGCCCTCCTTTCCGCCACGCCGATTATCCTTTCTGCGACAACTCTCCCATCTCCGAGCGTCTCTTTCTACATAAACAACTGGCTTGAACCCACCGTCTTGTACTCTTCTACGCCACACTTGTTTTCCAGCTCGTTTGCTACTCTGCTTCGTCGGGTCCGAGCCGTCCCCCCTCGCTGGTGTGGTTACTAATCTTTGACTCTGGTGTTCAACAACTCTACATAACTGGCATTCCTTTGGGAGAGGACTTGGCGGCTCTCTTACGCTACCGTCTTACCTACAAGGGTCTTCCACTCGATCACTCGTGATTTCCTTTCTGCGTTAAAATATTATACTTTGGAAATATGAACACTTGTCATTCTCCCGCATATTCTCGTTGGTTTGCTCATCCCCATCAATATTAACGTGTCCACGCAGAGTTCCTTGACCCTAGGCAGATTCAAATCCGCGTACTTCAAAAATTATTAATCAACCTTTTTTCGCAAACATTGCCACTGCCCTAGATGCTCAAATCAATATCACTCCAGTATCTTTGCTTAAGAAAAAAACCTCTTCCCTATTTACTCCAGTGCTCCTGTCCTCGCTGGTCAGATTTGACTCATCAATTGTCTCTCCGAATTCTGTCGGCAATACATCTATTACAGCCTACAACAGTAAGCTGGAATGACTCATGCCTCGCTTTCCATCATGTCAACCACTCCTCTCGCACCTTTTAACTGGGTCCTGTGTACCAATTTGCTCACCTCACCAATATAACTGATGACCATTGAGTATGCTCGGTGTTCAGATGCATATCTGCTATGCAGAAGTCGATGTCATATGCCTGTTCAGCGTTCAGTATCCCATCTTCTGCTTCCCAATCCACTCACATCAAGCAAGTCGACTTGTCCTTAAGAGCTTCGAATGTACTTGCCATGTCCCGGGTTCAGTGCTACTCTTCTCTAGGGTCGAAATAGCGGGAAATCCTCTCAGCCCATTTTCCTTGCAGGTACATTCGTTATTTTCAACAACATGGAATATTTAACCAATGGCTCTCTACTTGCTGAAGGTAATTCTCATGGTGTCGCTGTCCCTGAAAAAGCCTCTCGTAGCGAGGTGATCGCTTAAGGCTCACCTTGGCAGCGGCCCCTATCCCTCTATTGAATATTCAACTCAGATTCCTCATCGCTGATTTCGCAATGGGAAGCGGTAGGCCAACAGGATGAGTACAACTGTGAAGACATGAATAATAAACACCGGATTCACTTGTTGTCAGAAGTCTCGCACTCAACCTCAAGTCCTTGCGGGAAATGGGGAAATTTTCCTGAGGATAATTGCAATTGCCCAAGGAACGAAAACTGCCTTGCTGTCCCCGGGCGCTGTTCGGCTTCAATCTGTGGCTCCAGATGGTTCTTAAAATATTTAAAACGACAATTCTGATGAAACATGTTCAATCTGGAAATGTCGGGAGCCAATCTGGCGACGTTTGTAGGTGGGTGGTGCATCAATATTTGTTCAGTTGGTCAGTGCACCATTCTTGATTTTTGTGGTTTTGAATTATGTTTTTACAACCAGCCGAATTACTCTTGTTTTGCTCCGGATGAAACGGACATGGATGGCGATGTTGATATGGCGGAGGCAGATAACCAGGAACCTCCGAACCGGGGGCTGTCAATAAAACTGTTTCATCAATTCTTCGAAGCTTATGCTGTGATTGCGTACCACCAATGTTGTGTGCTCCGTAATTTCGGTCCTCGAGGTCAATTCCGAGGACCGAGCGTTGCGGAGCATGCTTGAAAAATATACCTAGTGTTAAGTACGTAGGGCCAGGCTGTATTTGACTCTCATTCTTCAGGGGACACTGTAATGCAGTGTGGTTTGATGTCTGCAGTGAGCCCTGATTGGGAACCAAGGAGGAGCCGGGAGGACTGATCTTGTTGAATTGCTGAGGAAGTAATCACTGGCTCCTACAGACACATAGAACAGGGTTCTAGCTATTAGGAACCTTTCCAGTTCATGTTCAAAGATATTGGACTTTTCATGTTTATGATGATCACGACCGTTGGTGGACCACTTGAATTTAAAGGGGGCAGACCATCCACAAACCCGCCAAGAACCCCGCTTGAGTATCCTTCTTGTCCGTAATTATACTCTGTGTGGTCGGTGTAATAATTCCGAGGTATGGGGAGTCGGAGACACGGGTGTAAGCAGATGTTCTGTGTAAAGAAATCAAGATTGATGATGATACATAGCGGGCTCTGCCGCGAAGCGGGCTACATCGGTCATACTTTGATTGCCAAAAGCAGTAACAGTGTTTTTATTGTGATCAATTTGTCTGATACACGGTACGCGCGAGGTCCACGCGCAGGTCCATCAAAGAGTCTGAGCAGCGAGAGTGACACAGGTCCACGGTGAACGCAATAGGTCCATCCACAAGTGTTATCCCACCGTCCATGACAGGTCCATCAGAGGGTACATCAAGAGGTCTCATGGACTGGTCCATGGACCAGTTTTCCAGTAACTCGGACGCTCACCAGAAGGCTGTCTCATCTACAAATAAAAACACTTGAATGAGGATGCTCGGGAAGATGAGTGAAGATACTCACACGGCATCCATTCCCACTCACACCCATAATCGTCCATGCAGACATTTTCGATTGGGTAGAGCACTGCGACACGATCCTGCTGGACCGATGACTCACCCACCGTATCGTAGAGCCCATCATCATTCTTAACCTCCAATTCCTTTAAAACCATGGCAGAAAAGCGAAAGCGGCTCTTCCGCATATTTTCGCGGTCCAGCATGTCTTCCTCTTCACTTCGACGTTGGAGCACTCTTGGATTGCTTTCAGCTTCGCGCGGATTCGGAAAAAGGTAGGTACATACAACTCCTTATGCGCAAAGAACCCGCCATGGAGCGTGAGGGCCCGTTTCGCTACGGTGGCCAGGTCTATCCAGGGAGAGTGGGCTGATAGATCGCGGATATCTTCTGGCGTAATCTGGCGAGATCGTTAGCGACTAGGGGGTACTACAAAATGGAATACCTCATACGCAGTACAGCCTGCAGGCATCGCCGAGCGTCACTGGCCCAGATATCTTGCTCGGTGTCCAGATGATATTCTCGGGGTCGGGGGTCACCGCGGTGACTGGAGTAGTGTATTCCAATATCTTCAAAGGTGGGGGCTGCGGATTGCGTATATGCTCGGCCCACGCCGGCATTGGTGGGGGATTTGCTATAGAGACGATTGATACCCCACCACTCTGGCTCGAGCCGCTATGATAATGGTAGACGAGACCATCTACTTCTAGCTGCCGACGTAGCTTGTCACATTTGCGCTTCGCCAGATCCATGAGCTGGTTATAACTGTAGAGCTGCATGGGAAGGTACTGATCACTTGGGCGCAGCTCGCAAGGAAGAGTCGCCAAATCATCATCATCCAGCTTAAATTTCTTCTTAGCATCTGTCTTCGAGACGGTCTACGTAGAACGGGTGCATTTCAGTGGTAGGGAGAGTGTTGTCTTGAAGCTGCTTACCCAGGTGCCATCCGGATGCACGAATTTCGGGTCCTTTACCCACGGTTTAAGAGAGGCTTTCCATTCCTTCTGCAGTGCTCGAAGTCCCGGTGGCTTCGGCTTCGGTGCTTTCGTCGGAGATCCCGGCGACTTCGTTTTCCTCGGTGATGATGCGGGGGAGGCAGATTCACGGGCGGTTGCACGAGCCATGTAAGTGGCTTAATGACTGGTCTTAAGTTCAAGTTGTCGTTCAAGTTGCGACTTGAAGTGGGCGACTGGGGTTACTCTTGGAGTGGGCACTGGGAAAGGAAGAAATTGCTCGGCACGTGATGAAGGGCGACGCGATAAATGTCACAATAGAGGTAAACACTCGTCCCCTTGCGTTCCGGCACGTTTTTGTATATGTATTTTTGGGAGCGTTTGGGATACCGAGACTCAAGCTCAACACGGCCGGCGCGTACGCAATCTACGAGACATGCTTTCCTTCTGCGCCCGACGCCAAAGGCGCGTTGGTTGGCCCTTGCGTGGACTCGGAAGTTGCTCAGGACGGGAGGCCCGGGCCATTACGGGTTGGCAGAAATATAACGAGTCGCCATCCAGAAGTAAGACGCACCATGTTCCACAGCATTTTCTTTTCACTTCCAGTGGCCTAAATCGAATATTCGAATTGTTGTCAGTCAGAAAGCGCGCCCCACAATCTTGACTCGGACCTGGTCAGAGGCTTTTTTGGGGGCGTAGGTGATAAGACACTACGATTGTCAGATTTAAGTGAGCTTGAGGCCCGTATGCACCTGCGACTTATCCTTAAGTATCCTGTACTTGATCCTGTGCGACAAGATCCGGTGCAAGTCTGGGGCCTTTGGATTCAGACTCACGCTCTGCAAAATCATGGGTTCTGACGAATTCCCACTGGCCTGTATTTTGTGTCGAAGCTGGAAGGACGGAGAAGGAACGTTGCATTCTACTTGGTCATTCCAGACGGAAGCCTGATATCGACTGGATTTTGCATCCATGGACTCAGCACCGCTTGGGCATCTTCCGGCGGATCACCAAGGATTTATCCCACTCACTGACGCCAAGAATTTTGCGGAGGCCGTCGGTGGGAGTGTGTGTGAGTTACTTGAAGGGAAAAAACTCTGGGCATTTTTCATGTTCGGAGGTCCAGAGCTTCGGCAGTGGGGGACAAATTGCATGGAAGATGTAACCGAGTCACCTAATAGTACACAATTAAGATATGTTGGGGCCGGCAGGCCCAGTCAGGCGGCGCATGGCACGTCGAGCGGGCAGCGAACCAGAACTTCCTGTCCGAAAGAGAACCGACAAAAAGGGATAAGTAACATACTGCGGCGGTGGAGCCTGGGCCGCTATAGGAAGTATCATCCGTCCGAGTATCGTCTTGGCAGGGAGGCACTTAGATTCGGGTTAAACGATGTCCCCGACTCCCCGTCCTCTAAGGCGATGCCGCAGGTGGAGGCTAGGGACGCGACATGCAGAAAATCAACCAAGGAAACTTGCGGATAAGTTCCTGCTCAGCGCACCTTGGCAAGCGAGACATCTTGAGCAAAGCCAGTTGAATTCGGTGTTCTCGCCACGGCTGCAGCCTCAACGTCTCGTATATGTGCCCTCAGCCGCCTCCTGCGCGTTCTCCGAGAGCTCCAGATTACAGTGCCTATAACCCCAACGAGCACAATGACTGCCAATGTAGACGTTGAAAAATGTGTGTGGGCGAGGAATGTGAGTGCTCACGCAGGACTACCACGAGTGCGACTTCCCAAGACTCATTCAGTTGTTCTTGCGGCGCGCGGCGACGCCTAGAGCAACGGTAAGATGTGGCATAGGTCCTGGCTACCAGGAGGAAGACATACCACTCTGTTCTGAGATTGAGCTGCATAGTGAGGCAAAGGGTGCGGAAGGCGTACGTTACCACCGTATTTTATTGTGGACTATGTACCGCAGCCAAGATGGCCAAGCAACATTCGGAGATTGCTGCCAAGATGCGGCGAGTCGGCAGTGCCAAGAACAATTATACTTATTGGACCCTGGAGAGGATTCAGAGCTTAAAGGATGGAACACAATATTTTGTATGTTCGCAACCACGGAGCCCAGTATCAAGTATAATTTTTTGTGATCTGAGCCGACCTTGCTGGGCTTGGGCTAAAACCAAGTTGGCGCCGGGCCACCGGGCCGTGTCGGCGCGACATCAAGTGCGATTAGTCAGCTTCGCAGGCTGCCGGGTTCGGGCGCTTGGTTGTCCGAGGCTTTCTTTTGAAGGGCCAGGGTGGTTGTTCTCCAGGTTTCTGCCCGATGATATCAACGCACCTATAACATTCGCTTTGGACCCGTCAAGGTGCTTGAATTGGTTGTCGTGTTCCGACCTTCAAGTTCTTGGAATCTCCGTTTTTCCTCGGACCATAAATCCAGTGCTATCGAGTGACATCAATGAAAACAACGAACTGGGGAACGTTCTTTGCAGGCATGCGGACCTGGGCTTTTATTAACAACGGTACGCGGTCTCGTGATATCTTCTCTTCTCGAACTTACCCTCGCGCCGGAGTAATGCCGCACGTCTTGGCATCAAGATTCCCAGTTCAGCTCTCCGGCGGGCGACCCAGGCTATGCGACCACATGTAGCCCCCACATCGCTCCAACGTTTGGGACAATGCCGACACTCTACGACCCCTACTTGTTTGTGACCCAAGTTTCTGGAGTCGAGTATTTTTGGCTGGCATTCACGTTCGAGAGGATCGTGTTGGATACCAGTGGATATCTGCTCAACTTGTTCACAAGCATGAGTGCGGGCCAACTTCCCATCAAGCCTCGTCGGCGCCAACAGTGCGAACAGTCTGTCCGCGTGGGTCACCATGCGCAAGTCATTATCTTATCTCTAAAAATACCACGGAGACAACTTCTCAAAAAGCCCTCACGATGAACGGGCCTCGTTGACATACGTCCCTCCTTCCTAGCCATGCTTACTATCGCTGGGCTGCTCGCCCTTGCAGGGTCTTCCGCCGCATCGGTCTTGACGAACTTCACATCACCCAACACCAATGTGAACCGAGGGTTAATAACCGACATCTCCTCCGGCTGCCCGACCAATGGAACGCCCTCCTGCGGCACGCCGGCGGGCACCAACACCTGCTGCTTTGAGACGCCTGGGGTATATATTTTCACATTCGGAATGCATTATTTATTGACCTTCTCGGTGTAGGGTCTCTTGCTTCAGACTCAGGTAGACTATGTTTCTCTGGCGATGATTCCGACACTCAACTATCATGGCTGGTAGTTCTGGGACACCAGTCCCTCCACTGGACCGAGCAACAGCTGGACCATCCACGGTAAGTGTCCGCCATCAAATCACCATGCGGTTAGATGCTAAATTCCGCTCAGGCTTGTGGCCTGATGAGTGAGTTCGTAGCCGAGTGCGGTGTTGCAGCTCATGAACCGCATTTCCTCTCAGGTGCAACCTATCCTTCCAGGAGGACTGTGATCCGTCGCGCGCATACACGGGCATTTCCAGCGTGCGTGTCTCAGTGCATTCTTTGCAATGCAGCCGCCCATTTCGAATATCTATAGCTTCTGACGGCCCAAGGCGGCAGCTCGACCTTGGACTTCATGAACACGGTGTGTATTCTTTTTTTTCTTTGCAATGCCAACGTGTGTTGAGCTTGGGATAGTTCTGGAAAAACGACCCCAACGATGGAAGCGATGAGGAACTGTGGGAGGTATTTTATTTGTACCGATCTGGGCTCTCTGCATAGCTAATGGGTCACACCAAGCACGAATGGGAGACGCACGGAACCTGCTACAGGTGACCATCGGTCTAGATATGGATTATGTTACATGCTCATTCCGAAACAGTACGTTAGAAGTCGACTGCCTTCCCTCGGGCAGCCCCAAGGGTGCCGAAGCTGTGGCGTTCTTCGAAACTGTGGTCAAGCTGTTCCAAACCCTCCCAACGTACCAGTTCCTCGCCAACCAAGGAATCACCCCATCCTCGAGCACGACCCACACTCTCGCCAGCCTCACGGCCGCCGTCAAGGCCGAGTATGGGGTACGCACGTATCTATCCGCCTCTCTGGGCCTCGAATGACCAAATTATCTCAGTTCACTCCCTCGTTTGACTGCACTGGTAGCGACCTTGGTGGTGCCTCGTACTACTTCCACTTGATCGGGAGTGTCATTGACGGGACGTTTGTGCCCATCGGTGTGTCCAGTCCCGTTGTCGCGGAATTATTTATTCACACATGCGTAGATGCGCCGGAGAGCGGATCCTGCGGTTCGACTGGTATCAAGTACCTCACCAAGACCGGCTCGCCCGTTTCGGTGCTTTTTCACCTTTGTTCTTACTTCGACCACCAGTTGATTTCCCGACCTTTAGACTACCAGCACTAAGACCACCAGCACCAAGACCACCAGCACGACCACGACGACGACGACCACCACCACCACCGGGACTACTACCGGAGTGCGCATCCCGATCTTCTGGGTCACGAACTCACGCTGATTCGGACTGTGTAGACGCCCGTCCCGATACCCACAACGGCGAACATCCAAGCCTCCTCCGGTGGCGGCATCCTCACGGCTGGGACCTTGTCCACGCAAACCCTCGCGACCATGCACTTGACCGGGACCTCGAGCAGCTTCACCATGAAGTCGTCGAAAGGTACGGTCATAAATACCATGTATTCTATCTCCGAATTCTGACAGATCCATCCAACAGGGAACTGCGGTGTTAGTAGCGGTGAACTTGTCTGTGGAAGCAGCGTTTCATCAACGACCTTTTCTGCCGTGAGTTTTTTTTGCTAGAGACGAAAAAAGTAGTGCTGATAATTGTGCTGCAGGTCTCGAGCGGAGGCCAGCTGCTGTTGGCGTCGGGCGGTTCGACCGCGTGGTCGAGCGACAGCCTACCGAGTGGGTCCACCGTGTCCAGTGTGTTCAGTGGGAGTAGTCATGCTGACGATTACACGCTTGCCATCGTCTCGACTTGACAGTCTCAAAGTTTGTTGTAACGCTGTATTTGAATAAAATTACCACCTTGAAGTCGACTGATACACAAGATAAGAATAACAGTGCACATGAACGTGTGTGCTAAATTTAGTACCGCGCGCTGTTTCTGTCTTGAATCGTAGCCATGACGTACTTGGTCAACGTTCAAGCTTTCAAGGCCGTGAACAAGCGTTTCTTTCTCTTCTACCACCATGCCATCCCTCCTCGTCAGCGCGTTAATGGGCCTCACAGGTGTCGGCCTGACGTCTTACATGGCCCCCAAGTTCAAATCCGCAATGACTGGCTTCCAAAACCCACTATCCGCCAACTTTAAGGCTTCCAACGTTAATATCGCGGGGCAGGTCGGACCCGCGTCTTGCCAAAATACCACCGCTGTCTCCAACCTCTGCTGCTTTGAATCGCCCGGGGTGAGTAGCCCATAAGCTGAACCAGACTGAATTTAACTTCATGCCAAAACAGGGTCTTCTTTTGCAGACCCAAGTAAGTACGCGCCGGGAATCCACCTTTTGAAGGATTTTATTCTGACTTGCTGTAGTTCTGGGATACCAATCCTGCGACTGGCCCGTCTGATAGCTGGACCATCCATGGTAGAGTCGCGCGCCGTTGTTGTATGAACAATTTACAAATTATTGTCTGTCGCAGGATTGTGGCCCGATCAGTAAGTACCCCTCGCGCGACACCCTTCAAGATTATAATTTCTCTCTCTCAGCTGCGACCTGACGTTCTCGGAAAACTGCGATCCATCCAGGGCCTACAAGAATATTGCTGGCGTGCGTCTGCCATAATTCTGCTCTTTTTTTGTCCCGACTGAAACGTTGGTTGTTCAATTCCAGCTGTTGACCGACCAAGGCGCACAAGATACGCTCACCTTCATGAACACGGTGTGTTTTTCGTCTTCCACCCAAAGCGAGTGCTCAACTTGAGATATAGTATTGGATAAATGACCCCAACGATGGTTCTAATGAGGAGTTCTGGGAGGTAGTTGGCTTCGCACTTAACCTGAGGCTGTTAATGGCCCTCTTTTATAGCACGAATGGGAGACGCACGGAACCTGCTACAGGTATGTCGCTGATTTGTTTATTTGACGCTAACCAAATCCCGACGCTATTAGTACTTTGCAGCGAACGTGTCTCCCCTCAGACAGTCCCACGGGGGCAGAGGTCGGTGATAGACTAATTATACCAGACTCACGTATCGATGCCGCCACAGGCCGTCGCGTTCTTCACCACCGTCGTCAAGTTATTCCAGGTAAGATCATGGTTTTCAACACGCGTGCGGTGCATCGAACCACCAACAGACGCTCCCAACGTATACTTGGCTTTCCAATCAAGGGATAACCCCTTCCTCGGACACGACATATACCCTCGACACCCTCACTTCGGCGCTTCAAACCGGATCCGGGGTGCGCCCATCCTTAGTTCAACCACGCGTCGAGTGCTTATTATAATCGGGTTGTAGTTCACCCCCGTTCTTGATTGCCGAGGAAGCGCCTTGGACTCGGTATCTTGGTACTTCAACCTGCAGGGATCGCTCATCGACGGCACCTTCATACCCATCGGTGAGTCACTGATCACCCAAACGAAAGAACAAGATGGAAAGACTGACGACCCCCTGGGATAGACGCTCCGGAGCAAGGTACCTGCCCTTCAAGCGGAATTCAATACCTGCCCAAAACCGACGACAATTCGGATGCTGGGTCGACCCCGAAACCGAAGGTGGGTGCAATTTTTTTGTGGTTCGCATATGTCTTATTCGACGCCGCGTTGTAGAAGAAGAGGCCGGTAAGTCTCACTCTTATTTGAGTCCAAGTTGTCGCTCAGGAATTCCTAGTCTCGTCATGCAGCGCGTGTTCTCGGCATGGCCCAGTAAAGGACCCGGATCCAGGAAAGAGTTCGAATAATTGCAAGTCCTGTTGCGGAGATATTGGACAAGTGGTAGTTATTGCCTTCTTAGTATGGACCCGTAGACCGTTTAGCAGATAAACTTGTATGTGTGATATCCAGAGTTTAGAAACCGCCATGTATTCGAACTGTTTGGTGAAGATTGGACGCGGTGCGTCGCGTATTTCGATCACGTGTACCGCGTCAGGAAGGATAATGCAACGGGTTAAAGTTCACTTTGAAAAGGCTGTGGTGGTATAACTTTCTTGCAAGAGGACAACCAATGTTGAAATTTCCAAGCAAAGTCTTGATTTTTTCCCAATGGTTGGAGGCAGTTAGGTGCAAGAAATGCTGCAACAGACACCCAGCCTCAAGGCGTTTGGCAATGTCGTACACCGGATATTCTAGTAGGTACAGCCACTCAGTTATCTGAGAAAGCAGAAACGACCGATGATGTGGAAGTCAATCGAAAGACGTAGTTATCGAATTGTTGGTTTTCAAGCGCAAACAGTGGTTCAAAGCGAAGACGATTAGGGGTTTCCAGTCCAGTGGAGGGCCGCCAGTGAGGATGGAGTGCGGCGGGAACATGTACGAAAAAACACTCTCCCAGACTCGAAAGGCAAAAGCTGGCTTGCTGTCGGGACTCGGCAAGGACTCGGCCGGGTCACGATCTGTCACGCGTCTCGCGTCGTGTCACGTCTTGTCACTCGAGCACTCCACGGCCTTGTCCACGGCAACAATGAGCGCTGGATTTGCTTTCGTGCCTCGGAAGGTCGCGAAAGCGGCCAAGATTCCTGAAACCAGGTCGGCAGAACGCATCACCGCTGTCGAAAGCAAAGGAAAGGGCCGAGCGTTGACCTCGGAACCGCAGGAGACGCCTCCAAAGCCACAGTATTCCGACGAAGACTACACTATACTCCTTTGTCTGTCCTTGTCAAAGTACCGACTATGGTCAGATCCAGATTTGAGAAGGGACATCGAATGGAGTAGCCGTGCCAGCCCAAATGACGGATGTGAGTCGCACTTTTATTTCTGGCGCCACAAGACGATTTGATGGATTTTACAAGTCTTCCCACTTAGTTATATTCTAGAAGCTCCGTTTCCCCTCTCTTCTGCCCACACATCCGAAACTGTTATCGTCAAGGCTCTCCGTGTACATGCGACCGACGTCGTGGACGTTCGCATGGCAATTCCTTCCAGTGATAGGTCGGGAAGGTCTCGAGGAAATTTCGAGATACGGCCAAAATTCTGGGACGACGCTGTGTATCCTGTCTCCCGAGAAGGTTGGGATAACAGAACGGTCTACGTCGTACGTTTACGTCCGTTATTCACGCGAAAGGTGTTGTGACCACCGCATCAGGAAAACATACCTATAAAACACAAGACCTTGCCCAGTGTTTCCAGGTTTGTTCTAGGACTATTGCCTGTGTCTACCACGATGGCTTTCCACAACCGTATACAAGCGATAACCCCACCCGCGCATCATGCAGACGATGAAGGCGCGGAGGCAAAACTCAAATCATTTGCTTTGATAACTTTTGCGGATGCTGCCGATGTCGAATTCTTGCTCGCAGCATGGCCTTGGAGTCGGCGACAACATAGTAGCGAGGACGCTCCTGACGCGTCTGAAGCCGTCAAATTTGGATTCCGCACACTGTCCAAAGCTCGCTGGGACGATTTAAACGCGCAATATTTGAGCTATCGAGCAAAACTCCTCGCTGATATCAAGGAAGCCGAGGTTCCCACCTCAGCGGCTCCTCCTCGGCCTCCATCACCGGCCCGCTTCGAATTCAAACGACAGACCTCACCAGTCAGCGCTCCCGCGACCTTGGCGTCGACCATGTCCTATCCTCTGAACTGCCTTGTCTTCGTACGAAATATTCACCCCGAAACTAATAAAACCACGCTTCGCAACTTTTTCGCAAAGGCTGTGGATGTCAAAGAAGCGATCGATTATGTCGATTTCAACAAGGGCATGGACTCTGTGCGCTTTCTTGCTCTTTTCTTCTTCTTCTTTGTTTCATTGACATGGCTTCCAGTGTTACATTCGATTGACGACTCCCTCACACTCGAAAAGTTTCGTGGATCACTTCACCCAGAATCATATCGTTCACGCGAACGGCTTGGATGACTTTGGTTGCCCTTCGGTTGGGCAAAACGCGAAGCCGGTGGAAGCAGAGCTTGTTCTCGGAAAGAGGGAGGAAGTGTATTGGGAGAAAGTGCCAGAAAAGGTTTGTCTGCAGGCCGTGCAAAAGGCTCTTGGGCTTTCCGACGTGCAGGAGGAAAACATGGTTGAAGGACGGCGGAGACAGCGAAAAAAACAAAAGCGGTGATGTCTTGTCCATTAGCGTTTTTGTCAATCGTTCGAGCCTCCGAATCTTCCAATGCACAGCCGCAGCGACTTCTGCTCAGTACTTTTACTGTTTCTGCACGGAACCGCACGGGAAAGCATCAGTCCAAACTCAACTCGAACTCACTCCGCATAAATGCGAAGGGCTCCATGCGGTCGACGTTGGAGAATATATTTCTTGAAGCTGCAAGCTTCAAGCTCACCATTCTCCATTGTCGACCCTCAGTGGGGGACGGGCTGTGGGGCCGGGAGCAATTGGTCATGGACCCTAGACCGATAGTCGCCCTTGACGCGATGTCAACCTGGTTAGGGCTGGCCGTCGCTTTGATTCCTTTTATTCTTCTCTTTCATCTTCGCCCCCCCCTACGGGATCCCATCCGCTCCTTCGCAATGCTCACATTCCTTGTTTTACTCGGCGTTCTCAATCTCCCCTTTTCTCTTGCTGCTGGGGGTGCAGCAGGCTTCTTGATTATCTCTGACCCAGTCGGCGCCG
Source organism: Mycena galericulata (assembly GCA_029289565.1). Lineage (NCBI taxonomy): Eukaryota > Fungi > Basidiomycota > Agaricomycetes > Agaricales > Mycenaceae > Mycena > Mycena galericulata. The sequence continues at coordinate 247,681 of JARKIA010000146.1, forward strand.
TCCAATGTGGTAGGTTAACATTGTTCATCCGCTGCATCGTTTGTACTAACGACCGAGTAGAGAACTTCACGCTTCAATGGGAAGGAGGCACCCCTCCCTTCACAGTAACAGTGGAAGATCCGAGCGCCTTGTAAGTAGAGTTGAGAGTATCCTTGCCATGCATTCATTTGGATCCCATTGTTCAGCTCGGGCATTGATGTACGCAAATTCACATCATTTTCTCCGTCCGTTGATCGTCTTCGAACTCCAGCTTGCATCTTGGACCGGCATAGAGACGCAGTCCATTGTGTGGACCGTCGAGGGTCTTCCATTAGCTCTCACTCTCCCACTACCATTGTACGTTCCCAAAACTCGATCTGCATCGGCCTAATTCATTCGGTCTTAGTTTGGTCAGAGTTGTCGATTCGGCTGGAGGAAATTCCACCAGCCGAACCGAGAGCATTGTAGCGGGAAGTATTGCTTTGAACGAATCCGATGAATGCACGTCGATTGGAGCGTACGTTTTTTTCAACTTCGCTTTTATCTTCAGACTCACATGCACAATCGCACCCAGCGGGGACACCTTGATTCCTTCCTCTTTGACCACGCCCTCGTCCACAACCTCCCAGACATCACAGACAAGTGCTACTTCTGATACGAAATCCCCAACGTCCAACACCGGTCCAACTAGGTGGGTTCATGGCTACTATGAGTCCTTTTCGCCGACTCACATTTCCATCCAGATCGGGTGCCAGTTCGACTTCGCCCTCTTCCAAATCTCCAACGGCGACTTCCGGCACTTCATCTGCGTCGGCGTCGGGGACAGTTGCAACCGCCAAAAAGATCAGTTCCGGGACTATCGCTGGAGCAGTGGTTGGAGGCATTGCTCTCATCGCCCTTCTTGGAACCACGTTCCAAGTCCTGAGCAAACGCCACCAAAAGAAACTTCTGGAAGATCTCACTGAGAACAACTACCATCTAGCCCTCGATGATAGAAAGCCTCCGACGGAGGTCCTTGTCGAGAAACCACTCCCGGCTTTCTACGAACGATTTACCCCGGATGGAACTCGAACGCCGAATCAACGTGATGCAACAGGAAATCAACAACCTACAATATTTTAATCCTTCAGCCCAAACTCAGGCGCTGCAGAACCAGGTCCACACGGTGAGAGGAGAGCTTGGGAGGCTCAGAATCGGGTTCAGATAGCGAAGACGTTCAGTACCATATCGTTCCCATAATCCCATGATCGATGGATGACTCCCACTGTGCCGCCGTATTATCACCGCCGCATTATCCCCGCAGTTTGCTTGTAAAATCGCATGCGTTTCCATTATTCTGATCATTTTTTTGTGGCGACGGTCCAAAGACACAGCGCTGGCCCCTCAATTAAATAGGCATATTAGTTAGGTATACTTCTTTAAGTATGGTGAAACAAATATTTTGGCCCGAAACTCAATTTAATATATCTGATTTGGTGCTTAGCAAAATCTAATAATATGTGCTTTACAATACTTGGAGAAGTATAGCTAACTAAAATGCCCACTTAATTGATTTGGGACAACTCTGATTGGTTCCTAATCAATTAAGTGTGCCTTTTTGTTAGCTATACTTCTTTAAGTATTGTAAAACAGATATTATTGGATTTTGTTGAATCCCAAATCAGATATATGGAATTGAGGTTTGGGCGGGAATATTTGTTTCACCATACTTAAAGAAGTATACCTAACTAATATGCCTATTTAATTGAGGGGCCGGCACTGTGAGACAAATGACGCGCCATCAATATTGTCCAGACGTGCAAGGCTCGAACGTGAAGTTCCACATTAGGAATCGATGAGATGGTGATAAGGCCCAGACCGGCCTAAACTTGAAGCCGGGGGCTGCCGGGCACACCGAAGCGCAGAAGAGTTCTGGTTATAGTTGGAGCGGTCATGGCATGTGAAGCGTCCTTCCTTCTAACCTCTTCTTACCCACCATGAGAGCAACGCCCATCGCTCGAAACTTGGTGTTCAAGCCGTCGACTGCTTCTTCTACACTCCGTGAACGAGTGCGTCGTGAAACGTTCTTGCAGAAATTGGCCGAACCCAGCGATCTTGCGCCGCTGTTCAAGGTGCGGAGGAAGTAGACGAGAGTAACTGTTGACTCACACGATCTCCTAGCACGATGACTATGTTAGTGTTTCCGCATAGCTAACTTGGTGTCTAGCATGAACTTTGTCTTACAGATAGGATGGTCGGGCTTCACCGGCGTTGGGTATCCTAAACGTGTCCCCACTGTACGTCTGGAGTCCATTGAAAGCTGTTCTAATAACAACCGATATCTAGGCCATTGCAGACCACGTCCAAACCAACAATCTCCAGTCCAAGATGAAATTCAACTTGTTCGTTGGCGCGTCGGTGGGAACTGAAGTCGAGGACCGTTGGGCTAAATTGGACATGTATGAACGGTGCTCATTTATCACTGCATGATTCGAAATGATTCTCCGTCAGGATCGCACGTCGGTATCCGCACCAAGTCGGAAAAGAAATTGCCAAGGGAATCAACGCTGGGCGTATCGAATTTGCCGACAAGCATCTCTCCAGTGTGTTTCTCATGGCTTAAGCCTCCGAAAACTCCCTAAATATTTTGCAGTGTTTCCCCAAGATCTGACATACGGCTACTACAGCTTGAAGAAGAAGCACGGGGATCCCAAGAAGCCGCTCGACTGGGCAATCGTTGAAGCGACCGCTATCAAAGAGGATGGCAGTATCGTCCCAGGTGTGTTTCTGTCTTCGAGTGTAATAATGACGTTTGAACCCTGGGTATAGGTGCTTCAGTTGGTGCAACCCCGGAAATCCTTGAATCGGCAGAGAAAATCATAATTGTCCGTTGTATTTATTGGCGCGACCATGACCATCTCTTATCAGCTCTACAGGAAGTCAACACGCACTTGCCGAACCTTGACGGGCTCCACGACATTAGCACTTCATTCATCCCACCCAACCGTCAGCCCTATGTAAGTCCGATCTCACGTTCATATCCTTGAGCTCACTATCTCTAGCTTATAAGCCATCCAGAGGATAGAATTGGCAAGACATCCATTTCAATTGATCCAGACCGCGTTGTTGCCATCGTTGAATCCAACCTTCCCGATAACACTGGTGAAAATGCGCCCGAGGTAAAGTAAATCGAGCAGTTCAACGACATTGTTCTAACACTGCGACAGAGCGCTGATTCGCGTGCCATCGCCGGACACTTGATAGAGTTCCTTTCTGCGGAGGTTGACGCGGGCCGCCTACCGAGGTCCCTGCTGCCGCTTCAATCGGGCATTGGAAATGTCGCTAATTCAATCATCGGGTGGGCAATTTTCCTTGGTTTTACTCTGGTTAATGCTCACACTGTTGAAGCGGCTTGGCTGCAGGGCCTTTTGACAAGGTCATGGTTTGGACTGAGGTTTTGCAAGGTATACTCGCTCAAACTTCCTGTCGCGCTTTACTTCTGACATTCAACGCGCCTCCAGACACATTCCTCCAATTCTTCGATTCCGGAAAACTTGATTTTGCAACTGCTACCTCCATCAAATTCAGTCCCGAGGGGTAAGTCTTCCGCGCTACAAATGAAGCCAGTGTATTCACTGTTCCAAAGTTTCGATCATTTTTATGCTAGTGAGAATTTACCGCGTAATTGAAGGATGAGATGATTCAATATATGCCAGACTGGGCGAAGTACAAGGATCGCCTCATGCTTCGCTCCCAGCAGGTGGCCAACGCGCCGGAGATTATCAGGAGACTCGGTGTTATTGCGATGAACACTCCGTTGGAAGTGGATATCGTGCGTACCGTCCCTTCTCTTGTCTTGGACCGCGGAATAATAGGATTTTCAAGTACGCCCACGCCAATTCGACTTGTGCATTAGGCTCGAGGTTTGTTGATCTCTGAACACTGAAGGACGGGAGCTTATGAGGGCATGTAGAATGTTAAACGGCCTAGGCGGCTCAGCGGACTTCCTCCGAAACGCCAAGCTTTCCATCATGCACACACCGTCAAGGTAATGAACCGTTTGAATGCCCGCATAGCGCTGACCTCGCTCCCCTCAAGCCGCCCGACCAAGACCGACCCCACTGGTATAAGTTGCATTGTTCCCTTTGCGTCGCACATCGACCAGACCGGTAAGTTGAATTCTGTCACCCTTGGTTCTCTTGACCTGAGCCCATGGCATAGAACACGACCTCGACGTCATTGTAACAGAACAAGGGCTCGCTGACCTTCGCGGCCTGTCTCCCCGCGAGCGGGCCCCCGTTATTATCAAGAATTGTGCGCATCCGGACTACAGGGAGTTACTGCTTGATGTAAGACTGCATTTTTCATCTTTAATTTGGGATCTCTTACCTACTATCGTCTGCAGTATTACGAGCGGTCATTGTTTGAGTGCTTGGCCGCCGGAAGAGGACACGAACCGCATATGCTCAGGGTGCGTACTTTACTACCTCTTCGAATGGGAGAGCCTGAGTCAAGCCCGTTTGATAGAATGCTTTCAAAGTACGTAACAGCGCACGCAGAGAATGCAATAGTTGCTAACTTTCCACAGTTTTACACTCACTTCATGGAGCACGGGACGATGAAGATCAATGGTTGGGATTGAAATGCGGAGGTATATAAATACAATTGATGTGAGGCGTGTTGTGGCCACAGGCCGCCCAGTAAGAATCCTCTCCCATCCTGTCTACATAGCCTCTATGGAAACTTGTACTCTGTCAATTGATTTGTTTGAAAGGTCCTTGTGGAAAGGGGAAGAAGCGATAGTCAACTCACGAATCGAGAACCAAGCTCAAGCTGTTCCGCCAATAATTTTTGTCCCATGGAGGCGCCCTCAATGCGCCGAGGAGCGTCTCGAGCTCCGTTTCCCAGGACCGAGCGTTACGATCTCTGTAACCGACCAGCTGTTGGCGTCTCTGTATAAAATACGCCTTCGGATCGGTTTTGTGTGAATCAGGGCAGCGACGAAGAGCCGCTGCTTGGCGGAGGTGCCATGCGTTTACATGCACAATTCGCAAGCTTCGTTGAATGTCGTTGATACGGTTCTGTATGATGTGTTGTGCACCTGGAAGGTGAGTTCGTGAACGTCGTGCAGTCCGGAATAGGTTTTCTCTAGCATCAAATTAGGTGAGTACAAACACTAGCAGGTATTCCGGCTCACGGGCTATTTTGTAGCCTCGATCGAAGATTTTCCAGACGGCACCGAGTGTTATCTCCTGGCGAGAGACGACCGTCTTCAAATTCCGTTATCGGTGGATTGGATCGCTGAGCAAGGAAGAGGCATCTCAACAGGACCTGTTTACGCAGTGATGCGTTCTTGGCGTCTTGCTTACTGTGCGAACTTGCGCTGGATGGTTATCGTGGTGCATATAAAGTCAGTCGTGGTAACCGCTCACTTTGATCCTTGTAAATCCTTCTTGTACTTGCGATGAGGCGCACGCAAGGCGATTTGAGAGCGGTAGCAGCTCATGTTACAGGTTCAGGACAAGAGCAGAGACACAATTGAAGTATTGGGACGGAGTGGTCTCCATTCTACATTTGTATTAGTATAATGTAGCGATGCCTAGGGCTGATCGGGGCGGACCTTGTCCGGGCGTGTGGCGTTATGAGTAAGAAAGGCAACTGTTGTAGCGTTTGTAACTTCCAGGCGACATGGTCGAATCGAGGAAGCTTTCAGAATTAATATTAAGGCGCGCCTTCAAGTGCGTTTATGCCTCCGATCTTTGCGAGAGAAAAGCGCAATGCGAAGTAACTTTGTGGGTCCATTGTGGGTCCAAATCATAATTGGCGCTAGGAGACTGGTCAGTGCCAGCTGGGTACAGAGGGTTCAACATGGTCTTTCAGAGTTTTGATTGGTAGGGAATAAATAATGTTGGGACATGGGACAGGTCTGACAGGACCGTGTCTGGTCGAAACACAGCAACCCAACAGCAACCTGCAAACGAAAATCCAGCCGGCGGGCCCGGGCCAACTGTTACTGTTTGAGATAAACCCTGATATTTCCGAGAGGCTCGCACAACAAACCCGGTGAGGTCAAAGCGCGTGAGATGAAAGAACGCCGCCGCGTTCGTGTCGCAACAGCAACAGATCCGGACCTGCGGAATTTGATTTCTAGAGGAATCGCTCGAGCAGTTGCACGCCTGAATGTTGGCTTGGCCTCTTTTCTAATTTGGCGACGCGATGCGCGGGATTCACAGGAAAAACATGTGCCTAAAGTTTGAACATTCAAAGTTCAACATGCCGGCCGTGGCCGGCGAAGCTGCCGATGCTTCGGCACGGGGTCCCAAGTCGGCCAAGTGCTACGCCTTGAATTGCCGAGACCAAGAGCTTTTCAGCGGCATGTACGCACTCGTATAGCTATCATTATACCAATACAATATTGGTAGAATTGTCTTAGCGGCCAACGAATCTGGATGACCACCACCCATTCGGCCCGCTCGTCCTCTCGAACGGTGTTTTCTCTAGCCATTATGCGGCTCCGACTCACGTTGCGGCTCCGACTCACGTCAGTCATTTCTACTTTTCAGGTCTCATTGGCTGCTCTCAAGAAAGTCAGATCCGTGGGTGGCGGGTTCGGGTCGTCCAACCACGCCATCAGCAGCTGATCCGCTTAAATCGAAACTAACCAGGCAAAGCGAGCCCAGGCGGCGTTGGGCGGTGTTGTATTGAATATGGTACATTACGGATTCAGGTTCATGAAATAGATGCCGGTTCAGGCGAATCGAGATCTATTGTGCAAAAAAAATGGTGTTGTCAGACTACTCGCAGAGGAAAGGATGGACTTCAATTAGTTTCTCAGTCAAGCGACTCGTTCAGATGTTGAAGGGACAGTATGATAAGGTCAGAATTTTGGCATGGATTGCATTGGTCAAATCTTGGTTGAAATTAACATGCGCCAAGGCTCAACAAAGCAATTTTCAACCCACGTTCTGCCCATCATTCATGTTCCCACGGTTGAAAAAGACATGGTCGGCGGCAAAACCGTCGTGGTAAACTATCATCCTGAGCACGCGCATTCTGGAAAAAAAAACCCTCGTATATTCACTAAGAAATTACAAGAGCGTGCCGGGGCGTTCGTCTAAGTGGCGGAAACTGGAATTCGTTGTTTTAGGTCTGAATCTGTTGAACCTTGGTCGAAGCCATTAAATTTGCCTGGGTCGTTGTGGATGTCGAGGCGTTCCAGGTCCTCCAGCAGCAAACCCTGGTGATCTCCTGATAGAGTTTAAAGGCTTCAGACAATACAATTTTATGAAGAAGGAGACTAGCCAGGCGGTAGAACGGGAGCTTCAGTAAATCTCCAAGATAAGCTTTTCGGGGAAACGGAGCCAAGCCAACTCCAATACGTTAATTAACTGTCTTCCGAGAAGCAACGGTTCAAGCAACGTATTTACACTTACCAGAACCGACCCAATTATACAGCAGGCCAGCGGAAAGGTCATGTAGCTACAACGGCGGAAATGGAATGAAATGTTTTCTGGCGGACAACAAACTACACCTCATGCTCAGTAACTAGTCAAGGCCGGAAATCCTTATGCGTGTTTGAGGTGCTTTGCGGAGCTACTACGCGGGCTGGTAGGCCCTTCCTAAGACTTCCTTCCGCTTCGGATGCACCACACGGGTCGGTATTGACTCGTAAGAGGACTCACGGACCACGTTAGTTATCATAAGATCAAGAACATGAGGAGTCGGTGTGATTTCCATTATTTACCGTAAAAGACCTGTGTTTAAAAACACAAGGTCACCGGAATGCGTTGGTGCGTCTGTTTCCAGCTGAATCTTTGCGGGGAGGGAGGCGATAACTCGAAGAACTTTGGGTGCTGCATCATGAAATCCCGATTTCCGTCTGAGGAGTTCGCCGAGAGCGTGATTGTGCAGAACAAAGTCCGGATCGTGCTCCTAACTCGATCGTCAGTTGGGACAGGAAATCATTTACCTCGTCGCGGAACAAATTAAATAAAGTCATGTAAGTTCTTGATAATGGTCTTCAAGTCAGAACCCCGGAAAATACGGGATGTCGAGGACGCGTGCAAACAACGACGACCAAACTCCCGTCCGACAATTTTATAGTGAACATAAGATCGGATCCGAGGTCGAGGGCATGCAAAATGTAGTCCCGAATGCATGGTGAAACCGCGAGACAGTACGTTCATGGATGTGCACCGAGTGAGATCGTCGAGTTCGACGCTTGAGTCCCGATTCTCTTCCGCCGCGTCAGCATGTAATGTAGTCAATTTCGCCACATTTTGGCCCACCCGGGAACTGGTGGATATGGAAATGAAGAGATGGCGGAAAGTGCAGTTTCTACATCAAGCACGCGCCAGAAATAGAAAGCGAAAAATTTGGCCAGAGTATGGCCGGTGGGTGGATCACGAAGGAGGCTTGAAAAAAGGTTGTTTACGAGCGAAATCTCATACGAGTTTCCCCCTCGCAATCCCCCTCGCAAGTATGAGGACCGGCTGAACCAGGTGCCTGCGACCACAATTACAAGAAGCGCGTCCAGACTGATATTTTGCAGTTTATCATCAACGAATCGGCCGAACGCGAAATCGACTGCTTGGATATCGTGATAGAGCGGCGGGGGACCAGTAATAAGCGATTGAACGCGCGATGAACACATCGAATGTTCCGCGCCAGAGAATTCAGCCGAATTAGAGAGAGGCAATACGAGGTCGAAATCTCTGAAAAAGATGTGGTAATCTTGGAAAATGCTGTCGATATCGCCCGATCCAAGTGCGCTGGGATCTCGAATAGAGATTAAGTAAAAACCCCAGTGGCGGCACAGGCCTTCGAAAGTGAGTCGGGTTTTTCCCGACCCGGAAACGTTCACGAGGAGACTATCGTAGGATAAACGTGAGGTAAGGCCGGAAAGTCGTAACACCAACGTGTGCCTGCCCCTCTGAAATATATTTTCTACGCGGCTCTCGAGAACGGGATCACTATCCATTGTTCCTAGGTCATTCAGAATGAGATGCGGTTTCCTCCTGTGTGGAAGATCGCCAGAGATTCCACATGCGCAAACATGAGAGGATCCGCAATGTCGAGCGACCATGGAGTAGGAATCGGAGGGTTGGTACCGTTGGCCAGGGCGACTAAGAACGGCTTAATGTCCTCTAGATATTTTGGGAGGTTCTCAGAGTAAGTTTGACGTCGAAGTTCCGCTAATAAGAGAATCGAGTCATAACTCCCTGTTGGAATGCAAAAACGCACTGAGATCGACGCACGGCAAATTTGGATATGTTTAAATGAGTCAGTCGCATGAGCAACCTTCAATGAATCATACAACTCTGTGGATCGTGTCAGGAGTTGAGTACACGGTTCAATGTGAGTGTAAAGAGGGTCAAGTGGCGAGCTCTCGTCAACAAGGAATGCCTCTACAATCATTGAGAGGGCCGCAGCTGCGTTTTGCATGTCCTCCAAAGTCCGATACACGGCCAACTTCGACAGTAGTTGGACATTTTTTGGAGTTGGACATGAGCGCATATGCATGAGCGTCCTGCGATGAAAGGATCAACAATCATGCGATGACACATGGTGCCCACAAACCCAAACATATGCAAGAAGATAAAGCCTAAGAGGAGAGCTGTATCCAATCCATCCTTGATGTGACCCGGAATGTGAAACTGGGGGACCACGACAAGCCTGAGTCCGACCTAGCGCATCTTACAAGTCCCGAAATGCGGGTACATGGGATCCCCAAAACGATGTCATACAGCCCTGTGGACGCCGCGGCGGAAGCCTAAGACTAATGAGCAAGAGCGACAGAAGGGTTTCCGCGTGTACTTCCCTTCCCATGTTGGCCGTCGATGACGGCGGATGGGCAGGACACCCCCGCGGCCTACAGCCTCCAAGTCCAGATGTAGTCAACTCGTACAGTCACCATGGACGAGATCTGCGTCCTGTACCGGCGAAACATCAAGAAATCGCAAATTCACGTTTGAGGTCAAGCCCTCTTGTCTAAAGCGCACAAGTGAGGAACGGGGCAGCGGCAGCGGCGAAGGGAGCGTACCGCACGAGTTTGTGTTTAGTTCACAGTTGTGCTGCTCTGGCAGAATTGAGAGTCGCCGAATTCCCCAGTGCAGCGGATCCCTTACTGGTTGTTTTCGATGACACAAAACATAGCCCAAATTTGGACTGACGCGTGCCCAACAGGTAGACGAGCATGCCGTTGACTCGACTCGTAGCACCGCGGCATGAATTCCCAAAGCATTCATTAAATCCGGGTATGCTACCATATCTACATGCAATGTCCATGCAAAAATCAAAACTGCCCCAAAGTTAGCCCGCGAGACAAGGTGAAAAGCAATGAGCGAGAGACGCACCCTGATCTGATAACTCCCGCTCGCCTTGGTGAGGTACCGCACCCACTTGATGCTGCTGTAGTTGCTCTTCTCGAACACCTTGAGGAAACGCACGATCAGGCCCGACGCGGTGAACATGAGCACCTGGAAGTCGACGTCGATCGGCGGGCGCGCCCACACCTGCCGGTGCGTCGTGCTCGTCAGGTCCGCCGTGGCGGTCAGCGTACACTCCTGTCCGCCCTGCAGCCGCTGGAGTCTGCGAACGGGATCGATATCCGTTAGTATATGCTGGGGTAGAACAACAAGAGGGAGGCGCACTTCCACACGACGACATTCTCCCCGGGGACATACTTCGCCTTCCCGTTGGCGACCTGACAGTCGACGGCGGTGGTATTCAGCGGCGTCGGTATCCGCAGCACCACGTTCGTCGCCGACAGCTTGTTATTGAAGTTGGCCTTGATCGTCACTGCGTACGAGACTTGCGTCGTCCCGATCTCCGTGACGGTCGGGATAATCCGCAAAGGCAGCTTCACGTTCGAGGTCGACCGGTATCTGAAGCGCATCCACACTGAGCGAGGCACCAACACAGAAGGCAAGGGGCGCACCGCATGAGCTCGAACTCGCCGTCGGGCGGTATGAAGCTGATCGTGCGTGTCGCGTCAAAGTCGTTTAGCCGCACGCACTGGTGGAACCGGCAGTCGTCCAGCTCGACGGCGTCGCTGATCCCCTGCTGGCTCTTGTCGATAACCAGCTTGTCGTTCAGCCCGAATTTGCACTCGGGGGTGCCGGTCAAGTAGGCGCGCATCTGGATGTGCCCGTCCACATCAGCGCGCAGCACCGTGCCTTCGAGCAAGATGTGAATGGGGATATGGGGTAGAATGACGTGGCCCGCGCACCTTTGGCACTCATGCTCAGGTTAACGGTCTCCACAACATCCACGAACGCCTCATTCTTCTTGTATTTGACGTCCGTTCGCCGCCAGCTCGTCGCTCCCGTGGCTTGCGCCGTGATCTTCGACGATTCTTCCTACGGGACACGTCATTCTTGCGCGTGCGGTACACGACGACCACGGACATACCGCAGCGATAGCAGACGAGACGATGCTCTCGGTTGTTATGTACGTTTTTAGAGTGTCTATCTCGCTGTTCTGTGGGTATCCGAAATCATTGATTTCTGAGTGACGGGACGCATTTGTCAATCTTGTGATAGAGCGAGTGGCTTGCGCACGCACCGTCGATGAGCTCGTATATCAGCACAAAGTTGTTCTTGATGGACTCTTCATCTATTTTGCCAAAGTACGACTTGCAGATGTTGATGAAGCGGTAGCAGAACTCGAACACCAGGGCTGCGTTAGCGTTGTTCCTGCGAACCGCAATGAGCAAGCCAATGAAGGGGGGAAGGGGGACACGCACTTGGTCACAGCGACCACATAAAGGCTGTTTATCCGCACATGGAAGAAGCTCGTTGAGCCAAGGGTGATGATGGGTGACCGCACATCGCTGTTGGAGACGACCTGAATCCGGAAGACGTCTGCAATTGACCGTCTACCAAGAAAGTATCAGCCTGTGCTCCAGACAGGCCTTCGCAAAGCGTACTTGAAGTCGGTTCGGTACAATCGCGAGATGAGGACCTGAATAAACCGTTAGAGCCCAATTGTATCCAGTCTTGACGCCAAGCACCTCGCCCTTCTGGTTAAAGATGAAGAAAGCCTGCAGAGTGCATCCGATGAGGTTGTGTGTTCAAATATAAGGGCTGCTGCTCACCGAAATCATACGCCCCGCACTAAGATATTACAATCCAACCGACTGGATTTCCACACCAAGATACTTGACCCTTCGACTTGAGTACGGGCCGCCGTTTAGGTGACGGTGTCGTCCCTAGCTTCCGTGAGCAGCGCCTTGGTTAGCGCGTATTAGCTCGTGAACGATATTGGCCGCAGGGAACGGAGATGGTGAACACGACCAAACATTGCCCTTCTTTCTCACCTGAATTATTCCGGTTCAACGATGGTATGCTTGAGGCCTGAGCTTCTCGGAATTCTGGCTTTCGGTGGTTCTGGATCTTCATGGCTGGGGGCCCTGTCCGACGCAATACTCCAAACAGGCCGTACGTCAACCCTGCCACTCTCAGGCCTCGGTTAGGATTGGGGCTCGAGTATGATTATAATCTAGATTTCATGGGCTGTATACTCGTTTCGGAACCCCGGCCGACCAGATTCACCGGTATATTCCCTTTGTGCAACAAAATAAGCGCCTAGCTGCGCTTCCCAACGACTTTCTAATCCTGGAGCCGAATGGCGTATGTACGCCAGTACATATCATGCGGGCTTCGAGGCGTCCGGCGATCCTTTCCACTTTCCCTAGTCCACGATGAACAAGGGTCCGAGGCCTGGCCATGGCGCAACGCTCGGGCGGGATCTAGAGAAAAACTCCGTGGGCCGCGATGAAAATGGTGGGACCGCTGTCTGCTCCGAAATGTCGAATCTGCGGCGTTCTTCATTCTGATACGTGTATACCCCAATATTCCACAGACCGCATGAGCTCTACACGCCGCCGAACCTGGAGTCAACTACCAGAGATGGACTCGGAGTTATTTAAATCGAAAAATAATCGCGACAACAGAGACAACGTAATGCGCGTGAGCCAAAGCGGGAAATTCGCGACTCCCTCCTAGTGCGTACCGTGCGCCTCCACGAGTTGCGAAACCTGCCTAATTAGCATGGATTCATAGACCTTGACTGCCGTGGAGTGAACGCGGTACTATAGCTGTTACGCACCTGGGCGCGGAAATTTGGAGACCGGTTCCGAGGCTGCGCTCCGCCTGGAAGGGCGTTTTGACTTAACCACTGATGTGCCCACCTTCGCACACTGGAACAAAATTATCGTCCTTGCGGCATGAGTCAATCCAAAGGAGAAACGTTCGGGGTGCTCTATGGTGTGCCTTTTGCGGCCGGCTGGGGGATCATCTATCGATAGCTTATTCGGGCCTGTAGAGTGGGCGTAGGGTTACCAGCAGGGAAAAATGGAATCGTTCTTGTCACTTGACGGACAGGTGCAATTGTCTCTGGGCCGCAATGTAGATATCTCGCACGTTAACGGATCGGGGTAAGTCAACTTTAACTCGATGGTAGGCGATCAGGGATAGGCGGTAGGTGGGGATGAAGTCTGGGGCCGGATTAGAATAAGGGAGAGAAACAGACAGAGCACGGATCAAGTGTCCGGCTAGTTTTCCTGTTTTTCTGCGGCCAATAGAGAGAGCTGCACGCAGATTCAAAAGGTTTACTTGTCTTTGAGGCGTCATCTGGACCCCAATCTGGCAATTCCTTTCCCATATGGAGGTAAAGATCAACACGTGAAGATTACAAATCTTTCAAATGGACATAACCCTATCTTCCCATGATTCCCACCATGTCTCTGCACTAGTCAAGCGCCCATCCTGGGCCGGATTCCGCTTTGTATAAATGGTGGCTTGATTCTAGAATACACTCCCACTGGAACGTACATTGTAATGTCTATCACCGTCTCCTCGTACACCGCTTGGATCACTATCGAGGGTCTCCATTCGAATTGCCCCATCTACGCGCTCAAGCTTCAGAAGGCTACCGATGCAACCTGCTGGATTCCGTCCCAGGAAGGAAAGGTATTACCGCAGGCTTTGGCCATTGGGTTCATACCTCCGACCCCTTATCTAGAAATTCTCAGTGAATTGGAGTAACGCATACCGCGACCGGCCTATCTATGCGCGGCTCTCGATTGACGGCGTCGTCTGCAGCACCCACTTCATGCTCGACGCTTATAACCACCCAACGGACGCCGACGCTATCGGGATCTCCTATGCTACAACATCCGACTTTACCCGCAGGGATTTCGTCTTCTCGGCCATCCAAGTCACTGGTAAGTGCAAGTAAAAAGAGAATTCCGTGGTCTCACGGGGGGACTTGGTGAAGATGACGACGCATATCTCTATACACTGGACAGCCCACCGACGTTTGGCACGATCCGGCTAGAGCTGTGGGAGGCGCGCATCGACCAGATCAGACGTGCCCCCTTCCAACACTGTTATGGCTCGGCGGTCCTCGAGTCCCAGATTATTCATGAGAAATCGAAGAAAGCGGGCGCCCACCACGTCGAGTAAGTCAAGCCCTTGCCCTCGAGGAAAATATCCAAACTGGCTTACTTATTCCTGCAGATTCGGGGGAGAGTATGTCGTCCCGCAGGCGACAGTGAACATGGTGAGTGGTGAGCCGAAGGGCGATGCGCCGCTCGCCACGTTTACATTCAACTACCGGCCCTTCGGTGCGTTTCCTACAGCTTCCTTACCCTGCCTTCATACCTTTGAGCTCACAAGCGACTCCGGCCCCAGATATATTGATGGCCGGCGGGATCATCCCGCGCCCAGTCGCCGCCTCCCAACAGCAGGGACTTGTCAAGACCGAGTCGGTTGACGATCAGATCCAAGAGCTCGAGGTATGTGATGTTGCAGCGCCACCGATCTGTTTCTGAGAGCCTTTTCCTCCAGGCGCAGCTGCAGTCATTGCGCTCTCGACAGAGTGGTGGGACCTCGCGTCAAAGCCAAAACTTAAACCCCAAGACCGGATGGCACAACGATCCCCGTACCGGAAAGGCGGTACAGGTCATCGACCTCACGGATTTATAGGCACAAAGACCAAACTAGCACGCAGTTGTACAATATGTATCATACCATCGTATCCTCTCCTGATCTCTGGCAGTCTTTCTCGTTCTTCTACGCATGTAATGGTTCTAGCTCACATATGTACTGTACATCTCTCACCAAGCACGATCAAACTAGCTAGCCGTCAAACTCATCTGGGTCTCCGTTCCCACCGCTCAGTCTTGGCCTCAACTTCCTGGTAGTCCAGTCCGCTTGTCCGTGCGTGTAGACATACGCGCGGATATCCGTCTTCCATTTGCACAAGAGACGTTCGATGCATCCAAATTCCACTATCCAGGTCATTTATTGTGCAATGAGGAGGGGTAAACTAGGGATGAATCACTGTCGCCCAGCTCGCGATGCAATCACCCTCTCGGCCAACTCCCAGTCGGGACCTTCGCCGTTCGGAGTCGCATCCCAAACAACGACCACCCGTCTGTCATCAGCGATCTGCGACAGGTTCTGCCACATTATTGCGAAAGGCGAATCCTGGTAGATGGGCGCTTGGATGACACAAACACGTAAGGAGGGAAGTGCGAGCAGCGTGTGGTTGTGCAAATAGACGTCCGAGGTCAGGAAGAAGGAGAAATGCGTGAGGTGACGGAGATGCACGGCATTGACCGTGCTAAGAGGCCCCGGATGACGGTCGGGGAGAGAGAGGTGCGTGACGCGGCCCCAAGGCGCTGTAAGCTCGTCTGGAGCATCACAAGGGATGTGTGCGGGGAGGTTCCACGGGATGTTCCGGTATGAGATGCGCAGGTGGCGGGGACGCAGCTGCGTTGGACGGACGGAGTCGCGGTCCTCGGCGAACAGGGACAGCTGTTCGATGTTTGGGCACCGCTTGTCAACCAGAGCCCAGAAATCTTCAAAGTCGCGGGGTGCGGGCAAGGTAAGTGTAAGATGCGCCACGCCGGAGAGGAGTCGCCTGCTCTTTGTCCGGAGTGTGGTGGTGAAGATCCGGGCAGAGTGAATAGAGCGTAGAGTAACGGAGGTGTAGAGGATGGACTCTGCCATCCGGCCTACAGCCTTGGAGACAAGGGCAAGAGATAGCGCCGTGGGGATGTCGCGCGCGGCATCTTCGACGATAGGGATAATTAGGTCGTCCGGTAGCACTGCAGAGACCAAACTTTCCTATACTTCAGGATAGATCGACCAAGTAGTCACGGAACACATAGGTACCTAGAGTTGGTGGGCTCCGGCATCAATGGGATCCTGAAGGCGCAGCCAGGTCCTTAACAAGTACCGAGAAAGTCTGACGCAGACTCACCATTTAATGTCCTGGTATCGGCCAATGCGCTTGAAATTGAATAGTGAGATACTCATCCAGTTGCACTGATAGTTTCGGGTCGCCAGAGAAAAATGCAAGCCGAGCAGCCCTCTACATAAGATAGATCCTCGAGAACACAACCCAAAGAAAACCCAAATGATGAAGGCTGGAAGCAATTGGGCGAGAATCTGTGTATTACGTAACAGTGCCAGCCTTGCTTTCGGCTCTCAAAAGCTCTCAGCGCTCAGTCAACGCCAGACAGTTCTTTCACAATGAATCACAAGTCTCAACGAACCCCAGAAAGGTATAATCCAATGGCGGCAATATTCGGTCTCATTCTAGAGATATTAACGTCTCAATTCTATTCTGAGGTGGCTCTCTCGCCTTCCGGCACAATCTCAACCGCTGGAGTTCTGCGAAAGCTAAACGCTATTAATTGTGGTGAAAATGGCCTTATAGAGCCTTATAGCAACGGAAGTAGTCTCCAGCAAATTGCAATCTGTTGTCGTTGCCATGTTCCCACTTCTCTGCAATGAAGACCTTATAAACTCACATTGGCTTCACGCTCCTTGTCGACTCTTCCTCGCTTCGCTGGATCATACTCTCCAGAGCTTAGATCCATGTATGTGACCATCCCGCACTCCAGAAGCCAGATCTGATTCGTTTGACGACCTTAGGAGTCTCAACGACCGTATCGTTGTACTGCAGCAGCGGAATGCAGAGAACAGTACCGCGCCCGTGGGGCACGCTGCTCCGCTGCGCGCCAAGATCGCACAATTCGAGTCGAAGGGCGGCGTGCCCGTCCCGCGCGGCATCGGCGTGCCGCCCGTCGCCGATAAACACAGGAAGGGGGAGCTGTACGGGAATCGGATGAAGCCTGTATGGGTGCCGAACGCGCGGGCTGGTGGTGCGCAGCGGCGAGAGGAGAGCCGGTTCCGTGCGAAGAAGGTGTGTGCGCGTTTGCTGGGGCGCGTAGGAACAGAGTGTCTGATATTGTCGTAGCTTGCGTCTGCGTTAGATCCTCCAGCGAGTAGGAGCGGTGTACGCAACGGCCCACCTTTGGTGCCGTCGAAAGGTGCAGAGGGCGAAACTCCTTCACCGAGCGAGGAGGCATTTGATGACGAGGTTTACCATGTTCTTGACGAGGATGCGGAGGATGAAGGCGTGTCAGAGCGAATCCATCCCAACGAAGAGGCGTTCGACGATGATGGTTATCAAGTTTTGGGCGAGCCTGCGGGCGAAGAAGAGGCAGGGGTCCAAGGGACAGACCAACCGAGCGAGGCATTCGAGGAAATGCTTGAGATCCCGGGTGAGAACACAGACTCGGATGTGGAGGTTTCGGAGGAAGAAATCGCCTACACCATTGTCCATTTCACTCCCAACTACTCCCTTCCTCCCCCTTCCACCGACCCTTCGTGCTCACCACCCGAAGAAATCAGAGCACTCGTGGCCGAAGCTGCTGAGCGTTCGCTGCCGTCCCCGCCACTGCCGCCAATAGCCCCATCAGACGAAGACGATCCTGACGACGAGTGGGCCGAGACCCCAGCCAAGTACGGAACGATCACGCTACGATCCCCACCACGGACCCAGCACGCACCTCCTTCCCCCGACTGGCGCGCGCAAGGGCAAACCTTCTCTTCCGTCGTGCACCCCCGCGTACGCGACCCTCCCCTGCGCACACACGAGAAACGACTGCCGCCGACGCCGACGCCGCTGACTCCAGGCTTTCTGGGCAGCGAACTCGCGGTGCTGGTGGAGGACGCGGCGGCGCTCGAGCGGCGATTGGTTGCGGGCGAGCTGCCTGCTGAGCCGTTGCGGCGCCTCAGTGTGCGTCCGCCGCCGGTGAGTAAAGACGCCGAACCTGCGGTGGAGGTTGAGGCGTCCTTCGCCGCACCGGGGAACGTGGAGGTGGTGAGCGGGTTGAAGACGAGACCCATGTATGTGTTTCGGAACCCGCTTGCCCGCAAGCACAAGGAGGATTCTGGGCATGCCCACCCCGAGCATGCATCTGGGCATGCGGAACACGAGCATGCAACATCGAGATGGTTCGCCGGGCCTGCACCGACAACGGTGCCGTTCTCTAGCTGGCGGAAGCTTGCAAGCACGCCGCGGTTTCATGGGACGCGGAGTTAACCTTCTCTGGGATTGAATTCGGGACGCCGATGGACGCGCCGTATACGTCGATACGGCTGTAGTGTAGTATTACGATGGAATCTAATGTATAATTTTCTTGGATACGCATTGCCTGCGCAAGTGAGAGGAAACCAAACTAAGCAAGTAACGTTCGAGGCGCGTCAAGTGATACGCGATCATCATCACCCATATTTGCTCTCCCTGCTTCCTTCTCCCACCTTCTTCGACAGAATCCGCCAACCCGCATGTTCTGGAGGCACGAATGGGTCTTGCCGCCTTTCCCTGCGGCAAAACTGACCATTTTGCGCTAGATTTGGGTTCCACAATGCGTCAGCAATCGACAGCCTGCTGGACAAGGAGGACGTCTCGGTGGAGGCAATACTAGACGAGGATGACCTTTTGCAGGAGTGCAAGGCCCAGAATACGCGCCTCATCGACTACTTCCAGCGTGTGGATGTTCTGCAGCGGCTCCTGGCGTATGTTACCGGGCAGATTGAGGGCGAGGAGCGCGGCCAGTTCAAGTAAGGCAAGTTTGGGGTGGAACGGGGTCATATTGACTCTTTCTAGGTATCCTTATGTCGCCACCGAAGTCCTCTGCAGTGAAATCTGGTCGGTGGTGGAGACCTGCGTCAATTCGCAGACAGAACTGCTCATTCCGTTCTGGGACACCGTCCTTGATCGCTCGGCGGAGGACATGAAGACCCAGATGGTGATGGCGTCGCATTTTGCAAAGATAAACGCCGTTTTCCTCAGTAAAAAGCCAGCAGAGGTGTGTTCGCATGCTGACTGGGGCTCGTGTGCCTGCTTTTCCTGACTGGAATGCCGCAGATGCTCACATTCATCCGCGGCCAGCCAGACATTGTCGCGCGCCTCCTCCGCCACATCGAGACGCCCTCCTTCGTTGACCTTCTCGTGCGTATAATACAGCTGGACGAGCAGCCGGGCGGAGCTGGAGTCCTTGAGGTATGTTAGTTAATGTGCCAGATGAATTTCTTCAACTCAAGTCTACCAGTGGTTGTCGTCAGAAAACCTAATGCCACGTCTGCTTGAGCTCCTCTCCCCATCGCACACGCCGGACGTGCACACCGTCGTCGCAGAGCTCATAAAGGGCATCATCTCGATGGCAACTCCGGCCCCTGGCGCAGGCCTCGCCGAGCTCCACACCGGCCCCGCTTCCAACCGCTTTGCGCGCGAGCTCGCGCGCTCGGACAGCGTCGCCACCCTCGCTTCGTACATTCTGAACGACTTCTCCTTCCCCCAAACAGAAGACGAAGAGGGTATCGGCGGCGGTAGCGACGTATTGCCCAGCCGCGCGTCGTGCACGTCGAGCGTCGTACACGCCATCGCGATCCTCATCGAGCTCATCCGCAAGAACAATTCAGACTACTTCGAGCCATACCTCTTCCACACGCTGCGCAACCGCCTCATCCAGGTGCAGCAGCAGCTGCAACTGGGCGCGGGAGACGACGACGGCGCGCGCGAGGCGCTCGAGACGGCGCTGCGTGAGATGGTCGAGCGCATGGGGGTTGTGCACCTCGGTGCCGTGCTCGAGATTCTGTGCGCGCAGCTAGATGTGTTCCAGCGATATTTACGCACACCGCGTTCATTCGTACGTCCTCTTCCTTCTGTTGCAAACTCTATTTACCATAACGCACACAGAACGGCCCGGTCCGTACCACCGTTGGGCTCATCACACCCCTCACCTTCGAGCGCTACCGCATCTGCGAACTCCTCGCGGAGCTCCTCCACTGTTCGAACATGGCGCTGCTCAACCGCCCGCCGGAACTTGGACACCTGTACGACGGCGAGGGCCGGCTTCAGGGCGGACTCGCGGCGCTCGAGGAGCTCGCGCGCGTTATTGCACTGAATACAGATTCGGAGACTGGCGGGGAGCGTGATCGCGACCGTGATGCATCTCTACGGACGTCGCCCGCGAGGGAGCTTCCGGTGACCGGGTCGGTGCACAGCGACGCAAGTCTGCTCGATTCGGACGAAGACATGAGCGACGACGAGCCGGGAAGCTCGGACGACGACGAGGTGACGATGGAGGAGCTCGGGATGGACGAAGATCCCGTGACGCCGTTCCCTGTGTCCGCCCCGCCGCGTGCGAACTCGGAGCCCCCGCCGTCGCCGCCGCATCAGGAGTCCCCGCTGCAAGATCCGCCGCATCTCGTGCCCTCGTCGCCGAACGCCGCCGCTTTGCCGTCGCCAACCGAGATCGCAATGGCGCAGGCCTCGTTGAAGAGTAGCTCCGAGGCCAATGCGTCGACGGCGAGCCTGCGCTCGCAAAACTCTAAACGCAGCTCGCGGAGGCTCGTGCTGCCGCCCGCGGGCACGCCGCTGCCCGTCGGGGAGATGCTTAAGCGCCGGTTCGTGGATCTCAATATCGCGGCGACGCTGCTCGTGAGTCCCCTTTCCCCGTCTCCTCCTCGTACTGATACTTTGCTGGCGCGGCGCAGGACCTGTTCTTCGAGTTCCCGTGGAACAACTTTCTGCACAGCTCGGTGTACGACTTCATCCATCAGATCCTTACTGGGAACGTCGACGGCGGGCTCGGGCGCGAGCTCGCGGTCGCGCTGTTCCGCGACGCGCGGCTGATGCACCGCATCGTTGAGGGGCAGCGCATGAACGACACCGCGTGGTGCGTCCTCCTCATTTGCCGCCTGCTAACAAATTAAGATGTAATGATAAATTACAACAGCACAAAACCGAAAAGCGTGCGCCTGGGCTTCATGGGACACCTGACGCTCATCGCCGAAGACGTGCTGACAGCGCTCGAGCGTTTTCCCCCTGAGCTGCGCGCTGCACTCGCGCAGTACGCGCCACAGCCCGCGTGGGACGAGTACGTCGCGGGGCGCTATCGCGAGACGAAGCGCCGCGACGCGGAGCTGCTTGGCGGCGGGAAGCCAGTCGTGCGCAGTGGTACCGTGGGGGGTGGCGCGGCGAAGTGGAAGGTCGACGAGGAGGATATAGGGTCGCCCGCGCTTGGCGAGGCAACTGTAGCGGGTGTGGGAGGCGGCGGGACGATGAATGGCACCGGGCGAGGCGAGTTTCGGCGAGCGAGCAGCGCACGGCCGACACGGGAAGGCAGTGCAGACTTTGGGCCTGCGCCGATGGAAGACGACGAGCCAGACGAGGAAGACCGGGCGCCCAGGGTGCGTATCTTGTCACGCGGTCTTTGCAGTGTTGATCGTTCTTGCTTTCTTTCTTTATGGCAGTTTGAGTATACGACAACCGAGATGTCGACGTTGGAGCATTTCGAGTCGGACGATGACGACGACGACGGGGGCGGGTGGCTTTCGCAGTCAACGTTCGCGCTGGGGAACCCGCCTTTGTCCAGTCGGCATATACAAGGCTCTGAGAGACGGCCGTTGGGTGTGGGGGGCTTTGATGTCAGTGCATACACGTTTTCCTCGCGGTTTGTTGATGGATGGTTGCTGCGCAGGACGTCTTCAGCCCCGGCGATTCAGCCAGGCGCATAGCGGAAGACCCTTTTGGGTCGCCAGACGATGTACGTGGGCGTCACCCGCACATATTCGTTGCATATAACCTTCTCTTAGGATGGTTTCGGGCCCTTCTCGGACGCAGCGGCGGCCAACGGCTCAGATCCGTTCACGTTCTCGTCCTCGTTCTCGGACGAGATGGAGGACACTGCGTTCGACAGCTTCGCAGATTTCGGGGAGTTTAGTGGCACGAGCCCGCCGCGGGACGGGGAGCTGACGCCGACGGCGGGGAGCTGGACATTTACAAGCGACTCGAGCCCGTCGCCATCGGACGATGCGGGCTCGGAACACGTAGAACCTCAGAGCCCAGAGGAAGAAAAACGCATGCCGTAGGTCTGTATATTTATCGTGCGCTGGCGGGATCCTGCTTTGTCCATATGTACATAGACCGCCTGCCCGCCCGCGCGCAGTACATACTTAATATTAGAGTGGTTAAATGTTGTTGTAAGCATGTGTTTCGTCACTCGGGCGCGAACTGATAACCGCCCTCGCGCGCGACGGCGACGAAATCGAGTGTGGCGAGTTGCGCGCCCGTGCCGTCCGCAAGGGCGCATTCGACGGTGTCGCCTGGGGAGACGGGGCCGACGCCGGAGGGCGTGCCTGTCAGGACGAGGTCGCCTTCCTATAGTTTGATGGATAAATAAATAGAGGGAGACCATACGAGGAGACGCGCCTCGAGGGTCATTATTGAGGATATATGCTCGATTAGGCGCGGGATTTTGAAGATCATATCGGCAGTGGTACCGTTCTGCTTGAATGCGCCGTTGATCTACGGTGCGCACCGGTGTCAGAGCAGCTTTCAAGAACGAATTCAAGGAACCCTCTACCTTCAATGAAAGACCTAGGTTATGCGGGTCGGCAACCTGGTCCTTGGGAATAAATGCACTAGATGACGCGTCATTCACTCAGAAAAGGGAACAGGGAACGAGAATCACCCTATCGGTGTGAAGGTGTCGAAGCCCTTTGCTGCAGACCAGGGAAGACCGCGTTTCTTGACGTGTTCTTGCAGGTTACGCGCAGTCATGTCGACGGCCAGGGCTTTCGGAATTGAGACGCGAAAAGTCGCTCATTCAGAGAAGGTATACCGTAACCAGCCACATGAGAGTCGGCGTCCGCCTGCGAGATATCCCGGCCACCCTTTCCAATAACCACACCGAGCTCGACTGCAACGCTCGAGCCAGTTCAGAAGACCCGTAATCGAGGCGGCTCGACCCTGCGCACCTTCGTGGTGGGCTATGATCCCGCGGGGAATTTCGACCTTGCCGCCAGAAGGGATGTAGCTTGTGGTGGGCTTCAGGAAGAAAAATGGCTCCTTTGGCGCGGTGTTGTTCAGCTCTTTGATATGCTCCGCGTAATTGCGCCCGATGGCGACAATCTGCGCTCCCGTTCAGCTTCAAGCAATTCGGAGATGTATTGGAAGGCTTTCTTTTCGCCCTTGCCTTGCAAAAGCAGCCATAGACAGTCCAAGATGCGGTAGTACGGAAGGAAGCGGGGTGCCGCTATCAAATATTGATGGATACTTTCGGTTTTGGTTTATTCTGACCATCCCTCTCCAGCCAGGGTTCTCAAAGGATTGTCAATTTATCTAACGTATTTGTGTGCGACGCTGCTCTTCGAGACCACACGACTTTCCACTGGCAGAGTACACTATTGTCAAAATCCCCAAAATGTGAAGGTAATTGGGCGAGGAACGAGCCGGTTTTCATTACAGCGTCTGTCTAGAGAGTAAACGCGACGCCGGGATGTTTATTTTTCTGGGTGGTCCAATGGAGAATAGCTCTATATCTTGAAGTAACGCTAGGGCTCCTCGGAGCAGCCAGCCTACGCTGTGATGTGCGGAGGATGAGGGCGCATCCGGGGTGTACATACGACGTGTTGGTATTTTTCTGCTTGCTGATGTCCTACGCAGAAAATGGAGGTCGCGCCGTCCACCGCATCTCGACCTCTTCGAACACCTCCACGCGTTTGGTGATCTTGAATCCAAGCTTCTCAAAGAGCCGTATACTGGGTATGTTCGATTCCGATATCCGCGTCAACAGACTGGTTGCCGGAACGGGGAGCGGGCTGCCTTGCAGGGCATCCTGTATAGACGATGGATTGTGGCAATGAAAGTGCTCGTCCGAAGACGCAGTTGCGTAGCCGAGCATCAATTGGAGGGCCTCCAGCGCGAATCCCTTGCGTCGATAATCGCGTTCTACAGCATGACCGCGTAAGTTGGGGGAAACGTAAAGAAAGCGATTACCGCGTACCAGCGATCATGATCTCTACCTCCGCGTAGAACTGGTCCTCCTCCTCCTCTAAAGCACTGTCGGGCACGCGCAAATGGGGCGGTGGGCCGTGCAAGAAGATATTCACGTCGCCTATCATCGGAAGCGCAGAGACCCGGGGGTCACTTGGGGTTAAAGACGACCCCGAGTCGAGAGTCTCTGACCCTCGAGCGCAGACAATAAATGTTAGCTTGTCCTCGTCCAACTGCCATTTCCCTGATCGGCCGATTAATTTTGAATCTCGGAGTGAGCAATTTCAAAAAACAAGAATACAAACGCTGCATCTCAAACTCCTCTTCCAAGGTCAACGGCTCGCTCGCCGTCAGTTCTCTCAGCTCCGCGTCTTGCATCCACGCGTGATATCTCTGAGGGCCGATCATGGTGCAATACGCGCGTCGGCGGAAAAAGATGATGAATTCAGAGTCTTCGAACGCACGGGAACATGCTCGGGGCGGTAGGGCACCAGAACGACTTTGCCCGGGCCGACTAGGACGGTATTTGCGTTGACCTTCATGGAAATTTGGGACGAGATCGAGATGTTTATTTGCAGATCTTTGGCGCTGACAAACTAAACCATGTTGACTTTTGTCTCTCTCTTCCTGTCGTGACCTTGAACCGATTCCGTTGAAATTGCCCTCCGGCAACTGTCTCAATCAGGAAGTAGATCCTTACGATGAGCACGACCACTGGCAGCCCGTTCGATATTCAAGAACTCGTCGACTACTGTATCGATTTTCTGCACGACTCGCGACCAGATCTGAAGACATGCACCCTGGTCGGGCGCGCATGGGTCCAATCCGCTCAGTTCCATCTGTTCTGGAACATGACCTTCTTCCACTCCTTGAAAGACCAACACCTCCGAATCTCGCAAATTGGCCGTCTGCCCCGATCACCGCACATCTTAGCATTCGTCCGTTGCCTCCATGTTCAATTGCACTACCTGGCGTTGGACGCGTTCTCGGCTGCTATCCCGCTCTTCGTGCGTTTACAGGAGCTTCGCGTTTCGGGGGACTGTGTCCCGTCCGTGCCTTCGTTCCCGGGACTGGTGGCTCTGCGCGCGCTCCTATCTCTTCCCACTCTTCAGCGCGTGGAGATCTACTGCACGTTCCCCCACCCGCCGGCGTTCATGAAGGTCTGGAGCGGGTGCTCGGAGAGCATCAGACACCTCATGTTGGGGAGTGTGCGAGTGAATGACAAATCATGACTGGAATCTCTCCTCCGCTGTTGATAGTCGCCCGAAGATCAGACTCGAGTCACTGCACCTCTCATACGGAACCTTCGTCGTCCCTTGGTTGGCGACCGACACCTGTCCATTCGACTTCTCGGGGCTCACGGCATTGTCCGTCGGCGAAGATACGAGAATCCTCCGTTGGAATGCATTCAGCGGCGCAGTAGCAGCCATCAAACGTCTGGAAATTGGGTTCATTTCGGTGAGTTCTCCACCTCCCGATACTCGCTTATCTTGAAATTCAACCAACCAGATTCAGCCATCTGTCGACCTCAGTCCGTTTGGACGCTTGCAGGAACTGATCATACATGTGCACAGTCACCTGGACGTCGAAACAGCCTTGGACACCTTGAACACTTTATCTTCTGTCCCGACGGTTAGCCGCATCAACACGATTGGTATATACCCTACTTTCACGCATCGGATGTCTCAGATGCTCACGCCCCTCGACACTCTTTTGACGACCCTACCACTCCCTGAGCTCAGAGCGGTGCAAATGCCAGAGAGGATCGGGGTGGCGACCCTGGAGAAGCATTGTCCCAGACTGCATGCGCGGGAGCTTCTCGCGGTGGTTTCCTTTGCGTCGTAAAGTTCCGCGGATAAATCGCCCCCAGAAAATTTGCAGTGGCTTCATCCGGCTTGTTCGCAAGTATACTGACATTGCGCGAGACGTGGGACTTGATTATAGACTGATAAACATCGATATCATGTTCTGTCCTTCAGCGCAGAAGAATCGGGGTTCGAGAGATCCAGTTCGGGTTGGACAATGACTCACTGCGGACAGCCTTATAGATAACGGTGACTCCCTATGACTGGCTTCTTCCACACGTCCGTCTATCACTGTCCAGCCGTCTTTTAACGTCGATCCCAGCGGTTGATTTTAGGTTCGATCTTCAGGTCCTATGAATTAGGCGACTCGGTTAGGTCTCTGATATACCAAGTATGTGGTCAACTTGTGCCGATCTTGGGGACCGAACCTACCTATCTCTGTCCCGCCTCGACAGATGGTCGAGGTACTGCCGCAGGGCGTAATCAGAGTCGTGGCGCCCTCAACCATACTTAAACATGAGTCGATCCGTACACAAAATCCAGACGCCCCCACACTATGGGACGTCCTTCCAGAAACCGTTTCGATGTCCAAGAAATCCTTGATTACTGTCTCGACTCCCTCCACGACTCTGCCGCGTTCGCGGGTACCTTTGGACCAGTGCTGCTCGAAGACATCTATACATTCAGCAGCGTCAATTACGACCTCGAAACAAAACATTCCGCGTGCAAACGACCCATTTCCGATTCGTGCGTCGTCATCATGGCTTGTTTGCAATTAGTCGACGTCCAAGTTCTATCCACAATTCCTACCTTTACGAGCCTGCAACGCAAGCATTTATTTTCTGGACCCGGGCCGAGCCTCCAGACACCACAGGTCCACAGCGGTGAGAATTCGCTCCTCCACCCAGTTCACTGCGGTAGTCTCTATATGTGGGTATCGCTCAAATTCAAATATACACGCATTTCAACTTCCTAACCAACGTTGTATGTACAGTATTTTCTTTTTTTTGGGGGGGAGGGAGAGGGCAGACCCACTCTGGCACCTGGTGTTGCGCGGATCGAGGACGGGAGTGCCGCTGGACGTGGATGGGCCGGAGCACGGTGATGTTCTCCGGCGGCACAGCCAGATCGCGTCCGTTGTGCTCTTCCCCACGGCTCGACGAGAGTCTGTCGCCTGGAGACGGTTGATATCATTATTGTGAACAGGCCGAGACGGACCTAATGGTTTTTTTGGAGGGGCGCTGTATGCGCAACTATCCCTGCCCAATCCTTACTGAATAGCTCCCGCTGACCGTGATTGCCACGCCTGCTGCGGTTTCTCTGTCTGTACTTAGTACAATAGGAGCGGCCGCGGCCAATATATGTAGGAGCACGTCAAATATATATATGCCCCCCTCGACGAAGCCAAAAGTTCGGGAGGTAGGTAGGTAGACGCCGGTTTCCTGGGTCGCTCTGTACCCCCACCCATATTATAGCTGAGCGCTGAGCGCTGAGCACGGAGTCGCCGTGCGAGAGCTACATACAGCGATCGAGTTAGCACACCAGCCTGACAAGTAACTACTTGAAGAACTCGTGGAGAGGGACGGGCAGGTTAGATATCAGATAACCACCTAGCATACTACCCTGACAAAAATGTAATAGATCTACTAACCATACAGTATTAATTAATTGAGTGTTCACATCCGCGATGGCCGATCATCGAGTGAGGTTACGTTCGCGACTGTTATATTGACGAGACGCGTTCAATTAGCTTGGCGAGCTCGGCCCGCTCGGGCGAGGGTGGAAACGTGACCGCGTAGCGTTGCTAGCTGCCAGCGTGGGGTTGCAAAATAAACATGAGGATTTCAAGTAGCACTAGCACGCTCTCGACAACCCCATGTATTCCACGAAAAAAAAATGTCCCCAGATTCAGAGCAATACAACTGTGGTACTGTGGTGGTGACTACACTACATAGTGCACACCTACCTACTATACTGAGGGAAAATCGATCAATCATCGTCCACAGTCGGAGAGTCCATCCAGCCCGAAGACTAATAGTGCACACCGTGACACAGGGCACGCGCGAGTTGATTAATTATTATCCTGCCCTTGTTGGTGCGGGAATGTGAGTATGGTATGTGCAAGGAAGGAAGGGAGGACGACGCACCATAACAAAGCTAACACTGAACGGAATCCAAACCCACGAAAAAGACCTAGTACCGCACGCCGAGACTGCTGCCCCGGCGGGAGTTGCGGTAGTCCGCCTGCGCCTGCAGCTGCTGCGCGTTCGCACCCGGTGGTGCGCCCGCGCCGGCACCCGCGCGGTCAAGACACTCAAGCGGCACCATCCCCTGCTCCCCGCGCGCATTCGCGCACATCGCCCACCCGTCGTCGTACTCGGAGAGCACCTGCACGGTCTCGCCGGTGGTGATGGACAGCTCGTCGGGGAGCGTCGGGATGAACTCGTAGAGGACGCGCGCGGAGGCGGCGGCGCCGGTGGGGACGATGACGACGGGCGGCGGCGGTGGGGGCGGCGCGGGGTTGTTGTACGAGGGCGGGGGGGTGCGCGCGGCGAGGGCCTGCGCCTGCGCGCGCGCGAAGGACACGCCGGGGGAGGTCTCGCCCATGCCCGCGCCCATGCCCATGCCCACGCCCATGCCCGTGCTCCCGCCGCCGACCTCGCGGGGCTCGAAGGAGCTGTTCGTCGGGCGCGAGTTGGCCCAGGTGGCGGTCTGGCGGCGCTGGTTGCGGTTGCGGATCGCGCGCTGGCGGATGAAGAAGACGAAGGCGCCGAGGATGAGCATGACGCAGGCGATGGTGATGCCGACGATGGCGCCGGTTGGGAGGCCGTGCTGCGTGCTCACCGCCGCGACGGGGCCGGGGCTGCTGGAGGCGCCCTCTGTCGGGCCGCCGGGGTTGATGGCAGAGGCCACTGGGGCGGGCACATCGCTGACTGAGCCTGGGCCAGCGACCGGGGGAGGGACGGCGGCGGGAGAGGCAGCAGGGGCGGAGGGCTGGATCGTGTTCGAGGTAAAGGAGAGTGGGTTCGTTGTATCCGTTGGAAGTGTCGTAGAAGTAGTAGCAGTGTTAATGGGTATAATCTGGGTCAGAGTAATGGCTCCCGTCAAGGTGAACCGCGGTTCCACCTCTCTCCCAACTACGTCCTCCCCATCTTGAGAGGGAAGACGCTTCTTGTGCCGGGCCCGGTCAACGGGCAAGTTGGAGTGCATTATAGTGGAAGGAACGTGAACGACCGCGCTAGGGCTGATCAATCCGCAACCTCCAGAGCGGAGAGGAGGATGCTGGAAAACAAAAGTACAGGTGAAAGAGAGAACAGCCCATCACAGCGACGAATGATCAAAGTGCACCCGGCTAATGGCAACCCTCAATCTCCGCTGCATGCTGATTGCCATGTGTACAACCCAGGGGACACTGCGCGGCGCATCACTGCACCACTTGGACTACGTTCCTGAAGTTCGAATGATATACGAACCAACTCCAGTGCTTCGGTCCTGGTATCTCGGTGATGAATCTATACAAGAAGAGTTCTGGTAACTGCGTTCGGGGGGATATAGCGGCGAGGGTGCAATAGGATGCATTATACAAGATAAGCGTCGTCTCACTGAATCCTACATTGAGCTAGATTGAGGCTTACCCAGCGGCAATATTCGGGGTGATACAGTAAAACAGCCAGACGCCCAGGTTGCTGTCATGTAGATCTGTCTCCGCGTCAAACCTCACGTTTTCTGCTCTTTACCTGCATGCATCAATACAGCTTTCTTCTCTCGTCTCAACTCGGCGTCAAACGGAGGCTTTGTGAATTGACCTTGGCGCAGAGTAAAGAGTTCAGACCCGCTGCCTGCAGATCAGCCGGGCGTCCCGGCGTTGCCAATGTCAATGCTCTCGCCCAGGACCGAGGCTGTGGAAGAGGATCCGTACTTGGGAAAGGGTGCCGCGCCGCGCCGTGCTAGGATCGCGGGGCGCGGTGGGAGATGATGGTCCATGGTCCATCCCACTGGATCCATGCTCAAGTTCCCCGGCCGCGGGTCGTGTTGCCAGTGCGAAATCGATGACAGCCTGAGGCGTCGGCCCTCGTTAGCGTACGCGTTCCGGATCCGTTATGTATCCGCGTTCAAGACGTTTCGGCCCTTACACATTGACACTAGTACATACTCCACCTTCGGGACCCACCCAAATGCGAGCTCGCCGGTGCCAACTTGAAACTGTCGGCTGCAAGGATCACTACTAGTAGTACATCGCAGCAACGAAACGCCGCGGCCAATGGTGATCCGCGATCCGCGACCCGGCCACTGTACGCGGTCACGTCCTCCCGTCGCCCGAGCGGCCCGAGCTCGCCAAGCTAATTGGTTTTCGACGCGTCCGGCTACTTGGACTCCGACTACTTGATGAACAAGTTGAGTTGTAACCGCCCTCGGTGGGAGATCTATTGCATTTTTCGTCATGTCATGCATCTAGCCAGGGTGGGTGTAGAGTTATCTATAACCTACCTGGAAAATAACTTACATGTATGCACCGAGTCCTCCCCACGAGTTCTTCAAGTACTTCCGGTTGTCGCGTCAATCCCAATGGCCGGTACTTGTCTGGGTGGTGTGATACCTCGCTTCTTTAGATCGACCGTGAGCTCAGCGCTCAACTAGGTACATAGGGGGTATAGAGAGGTCCATGGCCCGCGTCCAGGATGATATCAACAACCGGCGTAGACCGCACCGTTACCTGTAATTCTACCTACCGAACTTTGCTTCCGAGTCGAGGGGATGGCGGGTTGCAGCGCTCGCCGCTCCTATTCCTACTAGTTCCTAACTTCCTATTTGGACCAAGTAGAAACCTCAGCAGCCGTACATAGCAATAACTGGCAGCGGGAGCTTGTGTACATATTCAGGAGCTGACTTTCGTGGGCACCAGTTGCACATATATACAGCAGCCCCTCAAAAAAACCCAGCGCTCTGTCTCGCCCTGGTCATAATAAATATATATCGAGCGTCGCCGCGCAACTTGGGCCGAGCCGTGGGGAAGAGCACGCGTATGTACGACGGACGCCATCTGGCTGTGCGCTACTGGTGTGAGGCTGGAGGATTTCACTGTGCGCAGGCCCATGTCGAGGCACTCGCCCGACTGTTGCTGGCAGCTCTCGTAAAGGTAACTCGGAATCGTGGATCGAACTTGGCCATTGCAAACAAGCCACTAGTACTTGCGATATCGCACGAATCGGAAGCCGCTGGACCGGGGTGAGTGGGGTACAGTACATGTAGTTCGCTCAATCGTTTGAGTCGCTGTAGGCGCTCGAGGGCAGTTTGTGGGTCGTTTGTGTGCGGAATGTTTTTTTCGAGGTCGAATTGAGGGTGATGTCTCCGAGGAGCACCGGTCCAGAGGCACATCGCCGCAAATCGCCAGAGGAGTCGGGGAGGGAATAGTAGTTCGCCCAATCGTTTTGAGTCGTTGTAGGCGTTCGAGGGCAGACTGTGGGTCGTTTGCACGCGGAATGTTTTTTTTCGAGGTCGAATTGAGGGTGATGTCTCCGAGCAGCACCGGTCCAAAGGCACATCGCCGCAAATCGCCAGAGGAGTCGGGGAGGGAATCGAGACAGGAATCAAGGATCTCTTGGACATCGAAAAGGCTTCTGGAAGGACGTCCCATAATCGTGGGGGCGCGTGGACTTTGAGCACGGATCGATCCATGTTTGAGTTTAGTTGATGAGAGCTGCGGAATCGGTACGCTGAGACTCTGGCGCATTGCTCCAGTACCACCACCGTCTATCGAGGCGGGACAGCAGGTTCAGTCCCTAAGATCGGCACAAGTTGACCGCATACTTGGTATATTAGAGACCTAACCGAGTCGCCTAATTCACAGGACCCTGAAAATCGAACTTGAAATCAACTGCTGGGATCGACGTTAAAAGACGGCTGGACAGTGGACGGACGTGTAGAAGGAACCGGTCATAGGGAGTCACCGTTATCTACTTATAAGGCTGTCCGCAGTGAGTCATTGCACATCCAACCCGAACTGGATCTCTCGAACCCAGATTCTTCTGCAGTATTGCAGCGGAGGACAGAATATGATATCAATGTTTATCAGTCTATAATCCAGTCCCACGTTTCGCGCAATGTCAGGATACTGGCGAACAAGCCGGATGAAGCACTACAAATTTTCTGGGCGCGTTTATCCGGGGAACTTTAAGACGCAGAGGAAACCACCGCGAGAAGTTCCCGCTCATACAGTCTGGGACAATGGTTCTCCAGGGTCACCACCCCGATCCTCTCTGGCATCGGCACCGCTCTGAGCTCAGGGAGCGGTAGGGACGCCAAAAGAGTGTCGAGGCGCGTGAGCATCTGAGACATCCGATGCGTGAAATTAGGGTATACACCAATCGTGTTGATGCGGCTGATTGTCGGGACAGAAGATAGAGTGTTCAAGCTGTCCAAGGCTATTTCGGCGTCCAGGTGACTGTGCACATGTATGATCAGTTCCTGCAAGCGTCCAAATGGACTGAGGTCGACAGATGGCTGAGTCTGGTTGATTGAATTTCAGGATAAGTGAGTATCGGGAGGTGGAGAGCTCACCGAAATGAACCCAATTTCCAGACGTTTTATGGCTGCTACTGCGCCGCTGAATGCATTCCAACGGAGAATTCTCGTATCTTCGCCGACGGACAATGCCGTGAGCCCCGAGAAGTCGAATGGACAGGCGTCGGTCGCCAACCAAGGGATGATCGAGGTTGAGTATGAGAGGCGCAGTGACTCGAGTCTGATCTTCGGGCGACTATCAACAGCGGAGGAAAGATTCCAGTCATGGTTCGTGTCGTTTACTCGCACACCCCACAGCATGAGGTGTCTGATGCTCTCCGAGCACCCGCTCCAGACCTTCATGAACGCCGGCGGGTGGGGGAACGTGCAGTAGATCTCCACGCGCTGAAGAGTGGGAAGAGATAGGAGCGCGCGCAGAGCCACCAGTCCCGGGAACGAAGGCACGGACGGGACACAGTCCCCCGAAACGCGAAGCTCCTGTAAATGCGCGAAGAGCGGGATAGCAGCCGAAAACGCGTCCAACGCCAGGTAGTGCAATCGAACATGGAGGCAACAGACGAACGCTAAGATGTGCGGCGATCGGGACAGACGGCCAATTTGCGAGATTCGGAGGTGTTGGTCTTTCAAGGAGTCGAAGAAAGTCATGTTCCAGAACAGGTGGAACTGAGCGGATTGGACCCAGGCACGCCCGACCAGGGTGCATGTCTTCAGATCTGGTCGCGAGTCGTGCAGAAAATCGATACAGTAGTCGACGAGTTCTTGGATATCGAACGGGCTGCCAGTGGTCGTGCTCATCGTAAGGATCTACTTCAAGTTCCTGATTGGGACAGTTGCCAAACATATCCGATCAATCAAACACCGTTTCCTCGCCCCATATGTACCTTCAGCCTACACATCCATTCCAGAAACATCTTCATATAAGGAATAGTCGCCATATCCCAAATATTCCCCTCTCATGGCAAATATCATCCTCTCCGCCAAGCCCAGCGATGAGTGCACTTTCAACGAGTTGACTGCGCTCAATATCACCATCCAAGCCCTCGCTTTGGATTCGCTTTACCTGATCCCCAGACGGACCCTGTGGTCTAGGCTCATCCCGTTCTAATGAATAATTCAAGCGTCCTTCCGGAGTGATCTCAAAGGAGGATCGCCTCTTCTTTAGATACCTGGAGGGCGCCATGCGCCGTTTCCCGACTGGTCCGGCTACAGAAAGCGCTGTGGACGATTTTGCCACATTCCTTTTACAGATGTTGGACTGCGACGAACCTGAGGGCGTCGTACACATCGCCCGGAGATCGGTTTCATCATGTGTGGCCAGCGCGTCAGCGCCAAACTTGACATGGTTATAATGAACGATGAAGATTACATTCTACTTGTTCAAGTGCGTGCCGTTTCCTTTAATCTTAATGAGAGCAATCATGGATGCAGCATCAGCGCCACATGTTGCCGGTCGAAGCTGAACCTCAACTCATTGCAGAGGCTATCGCCGCCCACTACGAGAACAACCAACGCCGACGGACTCTTGGGCTAGCCACTGTGCCAACTAGGGTCTTCGCTGGTATCGTTATGACGGGCACCGCACCTACATTCTACAAGATCCCCGTTTCTGAGTCGTTGGTGCATGCAACCTACAATCCACTTTACCTTTACCCTCAGCATACTACTGTTGTCAGTAAATTCGTACCTCCTGTTCCCAATTTGAGCGAATACATGTCGGATGGAATGATGCCTCTGGATAATAGGCAAATCGTCTTTCAGTGCCTGGCAGCATTTAAACAAGTCAGTGTGGCTTCGGTCGGAGTTCATGCCGCTGATTTTTTTGTTTAGTTTATGGTTTAGCGACAGTACACAGGCCTAGCGATGTGGGAGTCTGTGATGTTCCTCTGTTCCAGATCCTTCGTGATTTGCGAATGTCGAGAATCTTTTACCCGCAGTCCCTCCAACTTCCAATATCTTTCTGGGACGTCTACACGTTCCCTCCCGCCGTCCTGCCTCGCGCCACCATCGCTACTACTACTACTGCTATAAATCGCATACAATTCAGTACTATACGGTCCTTATATACCTCCTTACACACATATCTCTCTGTAACGGCCTCAATTCAAGCCAGACGACTGGTCACCTACGCTACGACGTCGGGGTTCGGCGGGGCTCGTTTATGACAGATCCAGGGATTGTGCGGGATCCCGATTATTACCGTCAAGATTGCGATAGGATTACTGTACAACCACATGTGTAGGGTATGTCTGTCGTCACTATGGATATATGGAATGAGGGTATGTACATGGATGGATGGATGGATGGATGAGTGTCCGGATGTGATTGATGGATGAGTGTCCGGATGTAACAGTGATAGAAAGCTTAAGAGAACAGAGCCGAAGAAGAAGTCAAGCCAGCTTCAAAGCTGGATAAAACTAGTATCTATACCATGTGAGAAGTCCCAGACACATATGCGCTGCAATGCGACGAGTCAGCGAGGCGCCAACGGCAGAAAGGGGTTAGCTCACCTGGTCTTCGCCGCAGGAAACAATCTGTACGACATAGGGTCAGAGCGTTGTCGCATGAAGCAAGTCAGGAAGAAAAGTTACCTTAGTGCAGTCAAAACCAATGCAAAATATTCGCCCCGAATGTCCACCGGTGAGGTCCGCGACCAACGCGCCAGTCTTTCGGTCCCACACCTTGATACTAAGATCGTAGCTGCCGCTGAGCACAAAGTCCTTGCCGAGTGCGACGCTCCGCACGAGATCTGCGTGCACGCAGCGCTGAGCTGGCGTGCGCGGGGGGTGCGCCGCACCTGCAGTGCTCCCGCACGCGGCGCATACAACCGCACCAGCGGCGAGCGGCGCTGGCGACGGGGTCCCGTCGTACTCCGGCGACGTCGACCAGCCCTGGAACGTCGTGATGTCGAACAGCCGTAGGTGCTTGTCAGAAGAACCCGATACGACGTAGGGCGCCATAAAGTCGATGGAGGCGATGCTGGATCCAAACAGTTAACATCGTGGGATATGCGGAAAGAAGCGCACGTACCCCCGGGTGTGGTGATTCTCGAATGTGCGGAGGAGCTTGCCGGTGGCTACATCCCAGAGGCGGACGGAGCGGTCGCCAGAGCCGGAGACGATGAGCGTGTCGGAGAGGGCCACGGCGTTAACGGCAGCGCGGTGCGCGCCTAGGACGAACTGTGGGACGAGATCGGGGAACGAGTAAGTGCGCACAGTGCGGTCCTTGGAGCACGACACCAGCCGACGGCCGTCGAGGCGCACACACAGCACGCTATCCTCGTGGTCCGCGATGATCTTGACGAGCGCGTTCTTCTCGAGGTCCCAGACGGCGACGCGGCGGTCGCTCCCCGCGCTCGCAACAAAGCCATCGTGCACGCAGATGCTCAGCACGGAGCTCGCGTGGACGCCTGCGATGACGCGCTCGACGAGCCCCGTAGTCAGGTTCCATTCGCGCACTGTGCGGTCGCGCGAACCAGTGAACAGGACCTGGACGCCAGTTGCGGGGTAGGTGTACAGCTGCAGACAATATATGGTCGTCGTGTGCGCATTGGACGGCCCGCCGCGGGTCTGGATTGCGGAGAGACGGAAGTTACCCGCGCGCACCCGGTTATGGAGGCGGGTGTACGTCTGATGAAGGCGTTTGTAATCCGGCCGTAGGAAAGTAGAGTCGCTGAGCGCAGGGGGGGCAGAGTTATGCCGTGTGCGGGATTTTGGACGCGTGGAGGATGTGCTGGGAAGGGTAGAGGCACGCGGGGAAGTGAGGGACATGGAAGCAAAGCCAGAGTCGAGCTCTGCCTGCATCACTGTCCATTCCGCTTTGGCGGTCTCGATGTTGTCAATCTCCCCCTCCTCGTCAGAGTCTCCCATGCCCTCATCGTCGTCGTCCCACCTGCGGGGCGAATCAAAGGAATGTATTCGTGATGGCTGCTTCCACGTCCATCCCTCGTCCAAGCATAATTTCTTCCAGATTGCCTGGTCATTTGCAAGGGCCCGCCACCGGTGGCTTACCAGTGAACACGTCAGAAGGGTTTGCGCTGGCAAATGCGAGAAAATATGCAGAGACACCTCGGCAGGAAGGGACTGTAGATCCGTTAATACAGCACTCGGCGGCGGCATTGACCAAATACGCACCCCGACAACGTCAAACTGCAGCAAGGGCGCCAGCCGCCGTTGGATTGTGGCCAAACGAGACCTAGGTAAAGATGCCAATAATTTGTATGCGAGCTCTGCGTTCAATAAGCCCGCTACTCCGCATACATCGACACGCATCTGACTGACCTTCACATTCCTGCTCCGAGGCCATCTTTGAGAACAATTCGGTGCTGGTCGGAACCTGGAAAGTGTCCTCGTCCGTGAAGCCTTCGTCAGAGAGAAAATTATTCATGGTGGTAAGATGCAAGTCAAAGGTGGATCCTGGACAGCGATCGCTGCCGCACAGTTACGGATTCATCTCAAGTGAGCAGCATATTGAGCTGGTTACAGTCAGCGGTGGCAACGGCATCGGTCTAGACCTAGGCCTCAAGCTCAAGATCGGACCCGTCCCGATTAGGAAATCGAATTTTGACGGCATGAACTCCACAACAGCTCGTTCAATGTCTAAGAACTCATTGACTATTGCGTCGATATCCTGAACGACTCCCGTGCAGATTTGACATGTACCCTAATCTCACACTCTGGTTTTATGCAGCTCGTTCGCATGTTCCGAAATTCCAAGTTCATCCTTTCGACTCCGAGTAGACCGACACCTGTCGACGAGCTAGCCCGCTCACCCCACTTACTTACGCGGCTTCAGGAACTTTAGAGGGTCTCAGAAGACTTTGTGTATCCCATATTGTGCTGCAACAATTTGAAGTAATTGTCCGCTTTCAATAACGACCCATCGACTCGACTCGTTGAGACTCATTGAGCCTCTTCTCAAATGGAAAATTTACCGTCCCATGGTTGGCGACCGACGACTGGCCGTTCGATTTCCCGCGCCTCACCACATTTTATCCTGGAAAACACTCAAAAAACAATCAGTTGGAACGTGTTCCGTGGCTCAACCGCAACAATCGAGCATCTGGAACATGAACTGCACTCGGTGGGTGTTTATCCGTGATCGTATCTGTTCCTCAAATTCACCTTCATACAGAGGCTGGAAAAGGTCAAACTCAAATCATATGCCCGCCTACGGCATCTTCGTTTCTGTGGGAAAGGCCTCTTTCAGCAAAGAGATCAGATATATTGCGGTGATGGAACAGGAATTAATCCCCCAAACTGCGTATGTAGAGTTTGCTTTCGGTCGTCCCATTGGATTTATAGATCCAAGCATGGATTAATCTGTCATGTAGTAGGTTCGTCGAGAGTAAGTAAATTGAAACTTCTTCTGCACCTTCAACTTGATATTCATTCTCCAACGAAAACCTTCGTTCGCAGAGTCCGGGCCATGCATTTTCCAAGCCCATTTTTCAAGCTGCGGCAGTTTAATCAAGGATAGCCAGATTAGAAGGCGAGCTGTTCTTATGGTACTTGGCGCCACCGCCTTTCGCCGAGCATCGGCAATGCCAGGATCCAAGTACCACATGAGCAGCTTGCATTCTAATCTGATCATACTCAGTGCAAACTCAATATACCGGGTGCCTTGCCTTCCTTGCCTTCCAACCTCCGCCCCCCTCATCCCCAGAAGTAATGGACCAGAGCCCACAATGCAGCGATGAGCATGTAAGAGACTGTCTAGCTACATTCCAAGCCGTACACTAACGCGTTTTTTCAACCAGCCGTACCAATTACCAACGGACAAGCCTGAGAGAGAGGTGCGTCGAATCTTGATACTCCTGTGGATATCCGTGCTAGAGTAATGATACGCAGAGGCTTTCATTGATGCACCGAATGTGGTGCATTATGTATGGAGGGTTGAATCCTTCTTCCTTGAACGACAAGATAAACGAGCTCTTGTCGGCTGAGGGCAATCAGCCTGCCGTGCTTGACGTTGGATGTGGTTCCGGAATTTGGTGCGCAATTCTTTGAAAGAAGAGAACCCCGGATTCCAGTTGAGAGCGTTCATAGGGCTGTTCAGATGGGACAGACATATCCTCACACGGAGGTTATTGGGGTAGATCTCACCGACATTTGAGTCAACGCAAATTCCCTGCGAACCTCTGACGTTTTCTCCATCGCATCACCAGTAATCTGCCTCCCAATGTTCAGTAGGCGATATATTTCCATCATTTTATCTTGAGACCCATCCTTTCTGTGTGCTTGCAAGGCTCATCGAAGCGGATATTACTCAAGGCCTCCCCCCGAGAGTTGGCGGGTACGATATCATAAACGCTCGATTGGTTACGGGCTATGTCAGTTCGCAAATATCTTGCTGGCCTGGAAGCACAAACTTGGAATAATCTTTAGTTGAAAGATCCCACTGCCTTCGTCCGAACGGCGTACGAAGCCCTCAAACCTGGTATTATATTGCAGTGTTTGTCGCCGCCCGCTCAATGATCCCTTTGAACAGGTGGGCTCTTGATTCTGGCCGACGTGGTAAACCAAGTCTTAGACGATGGAAATCAGCTCCTTCCCCTCGTTCCCAACACTGTTCTCCCGGATTTGATGGGGGGATCTTGGTGGGCCGGCTGGCCGACGTGGTAAACCAAGTCTTAGACGATGGAAATCAGCTCCTTCCCCTCGTTCCCAACACTGTTCTCCCGGATTTGATGGGGGGATCTTGGTGGGCCGGCTGGCTAGACATTTTTTTCAAAGTCATCTACAACCATTACCAAACGGTGGAGGCATTGATAAAAAACCACGGCGGCTTTTCGCTTCTTCATCAGGACCGTTACTTGGTTCCGACCAATGGGACCGAGAAAAATGGGAGAAAAGGCGAGGAGGAACTGGGCCGCATCTCCAACAACATATGCCTTGTCTGTGGCGACGTTTCCCCAATGTGTATACCCGACGCTCACGACAGGCATCATTTCGCAGGGATTTTGCCGCACCGTGGCAAAGGTCTTCGGAACCTCGGGGGGGTTTTCGACGACGCAATTGGATGAGTGGATTACGTCGATCGAGCAGGAATTCGAATCCAAACATTTTTATCAGACGTATAACGTACTGTAGTATTTCGACCAAATGTTCAGGTGACTGTTAGAGAAACAGGTATCGCGTGCTATGCGATAACCTTGAACGGATTGGTGTTACTGAATGTAACACCTATCCAGAGGGAATATATGACTTATATTTGGGTTCAAATACTGGAACCTTTATATAATCAGTCAAACACAAGCTTTCACCATTGAAGTCTCAGATTCAAACCAGAGCTAGCGTCGTAGTTTAATATAAGGCTGCTGTCAAAGCTTAACGAAGGATGAGCGCTGTTGGCCCGAAGTAATATTCACACAGTAGTGGAAATATGCACGCAAGATAGCGCGGAAGAGTGAAAGTTCACGGTAGTTGATTGTAAGTAAGAGATGATCATTTACAGGAGGAGGACAGGCCTCTTATATACTGCTAGCTACTGAATGAGTCATAATCCAATGACTCACACTGAATGCAAATGACTCCATGACCGAGGGATGCCCGAAGCCACGCCCGAATCATGCCCGAAGCAGTATTTGACTCGAGTTACAAAACCGTGGGAGATAAATACTAAATACGAGGTATGTAGGCTACGTTCTAAGTAAAATGATGGCCTACAAGCCCAAAAGTGCCAATATCCATCACAGTGACGGTGACACCCGATTTTTTTTGATGTGCCTAAAAATCGCTATAATTCAGAAGAAAATTTATCGGTCACCTCGGTCGACGAAAATCTAAAAATAATGAACATTCGGTCGAAATAGTACAGTAGCTTGCGGATTGAAATGGAAATAAAGTCGTACTCCGTGATTATTTTTGTCTCTTGCTGGAATGTATAATTAGCGTGAATTGAGATGTTGAGAACAATAATAACATGGTCCGAAACTAGCGTGTTGTCCTGGTTCAAAATTTTGACATCACGTGCACGATTGTTCAACTTCTGGAACCAACGTGAACTGGGCCAGGGTGGATAGCTAATGGAATTCTGCCGCCAAGGTTGGGTTGTATCACGTCCATGTATTCTAAGAATAAACAAACATTCATGCCTACATCTGAAAAGTCGTTCGAGGGGATATATGGTTTCCACATTTATGTTCGTAGAGACGCACAAGTTCAAGATTTGGAGTATCACTAAATACGCATAGATATATACATCATCTACCGGGGTGGGGCGAACCTAACTCTCGATTTAGCGTTTTTGCGTGGAGAATCCGCTTGCGCAGCCCGGGGAGGTGTCACCAACAACCGAACCCGCCGTTTTGGTGGCTCTCCGTCTCGAGTAGGGGACTCCGGTGAAGCCCGTTTCAAACTCGGGGACCTGCCTATCCGCAAAGTCTCGGAGTCTTCTGGGAAGTGAACCTGCCGTCTCGGTGTTGGCGTAGATGGCATCGGTTCCGCGGATTCAATGTCGGCCATCGACGTATCTTCATCCAATTCTGGTGGCGCAATCTTGAACAGGGGAACGTCGATGTTTGGAAGGTTGGTTGGGACATGCGTTAGGAATTTCGGATTCTGTGATACATAGTCCGGTCAGATCTCTGGGTATTCCAGAATAAAGAAAAGATAAAGACTGCAATAAAATCCCGCATGCCCTTTTCATGGATGAGCTTCGGGAGTTTGTCCTGGCTGTCTTTGAGATCCATCCGTCGGGCCGCCATTGTCTGCTCTGCCGTTCCGCGTATGGCGAGTGTTTTCACTGCGAGTTCACAATAAGTTTAACGTAGTCACGCATCGAAGCTTGCGAGTCGCACCGCTGATGGGCCGTTTCTGCCCTATACGGTGGCACCGTTTTATCGCCTGGCTTTCTACATCCGCACCCCAAACGGGTTCGCAGAATATCACTCTCGACGCGCTGATAAGATTTCTGCAGACCAGATCAAGACAAAAATTATCAACGTAAACAAAAACTCACAAGCCTCGAGCTCCGTGCTTCAGTTCCATGAGAAAAACGCGATATTTCTGAGAGGTTTCAAATGTCATGACAAATTGCTCTCGAACGCGGGCCGGGATCTGTGTCGAGAACCTGAGGAAGTCAATGCCCACCAGATCGAGCGCTTCACTAATGTGCGCCAGGGATAATTCAGATTCGGAGAAAATTAGGATTTTCTCCTTTGGTGAATATTTCAGGACCTAGAAAGAACAACCGCAGTCAACTTGGGGGCATCGAGAAGTAAACTAGAATCAAGAACCTCTTGGATTATATAATTGAGTTTGCTGGACGCAGAGGAGCCAACCCGAGTTCCTGCGATGCAAGAGCTCGATACGAGGGCAGAGGCAGCTTGGTGGTCGACATAACTCCGGGGAGGGTTCTGGGTCTGACCAAGGGACATCGACATATTGATCTCTCGCGATACTTGCTCAAGCTCTTTCTGCATCTCCTGGACAGCGCTGGGTTCCGCAGCCTTCTTCGCAGCCTGCGTCGCTTTCAGCTCATTGCGAGATGCTTTCGTCCCTTTCTTGCGCTTCAAAGATTCTTCATATTGCTTGCGCCGCTCCACATCCTGCGTTGTGGTGTATTCTCCTAGTTCAATGAGTTTATCTGGAGAAATGAGAGGCTTGGCGAGGACGAGCGCGCGGAGTGCGCGGAGGCGGTCGGGGTGCACATAACCCGCTAGGGAGGGGTCTCGCACGTCGACAGTGTGCGTTGTCCGGGTCCATGACTCGAATACCGGCCGCTTGAGGTCGTGCACCCGGTAAGGCACGTCCTCGTGATTCTGCAGCTCCCGCCAGAGCGGATCCGTGGCCGCCTGCTCTCTGTAGGCAAAACGATGTATATTACGATAGGCAACAGTGCAAGAGTTCGTTCATCGGCTCACAAGTGATGGATCGCATCGTCCAGTAGCTTGATGTCCTCCGGACTGGCCGATGCGGGGATTTTGCTCTTCAAAGCCTCTGCGGACTCGCGCAGTTGTTCGTCCGCGTTGTAGCAGTTGTCATCGACTCTCCAAAACATCAACCTGATTTCATTCTCCACGTTATGGAGGTATCAATGCGGTAGATAATAACTCACTGCGACATGTTCTGGATCGTTAACTTGAGGGACTCTACGTTCTGCAAGCAGAAAACACATCAAAAAACGGCCGGTTCTGTAAGCCAAACGGACACGCCGTACCTGAGCATGGAACATATAGTCCTGTAAAGGGCGATAATCAACTTGCGACCTTGGCATCGAAGAAACAGAAAAAGGAATACCTGACCCTTACGCTCCGACGTAACAGCATTGATAGCGATGATAGCTTGCAGAGCATTGTACGACTTGACAGACAATGGATCGAGATCGAGCAGAATGAGTTCCTGCGTGACAAGAGGGAGCTCCACTTCCTCCTCGACTTCCTCAATCCTAGCAAGTAAACACAGATCGCAAATGTAAATGAAAGTCTCACGTGTGCTGAATGCAACTGAAGAACGCACCGATGCCGAATCATGACCGACGCCATGAGCTGTTTAAGCACCTCGATCGCACCAGTGCGCGGTCCCTGTTTGTCGAGGAGTGCATCTTTGACATGCGTTATCATGATTTTGGGCGTTAGGTGCTGCACTCCGACGAACTCGGCGATCATGTTGCCAAGCTTGATCAGATCCCTGCCGTCGTCCTGATTCCACACCCGGGGCGGTTCTATGACTGCATCATCGACACTGAGGTCGTCTGCAACAGCAGAAACTTGGCTTGAGTCTGGATTTGGACCTTCCGACGGCGCACGAGACGGCTGGTCGTCACCCGCATCGCTGGCCACTGCTGCGGCTTCATTCACGCTCTTGCCCAGATTGAGGCCAAGAAGGTTCGTCGTGGGCGTGCCTGTGACGATCCACCGCCGCTCGACGCTCAAGCGTTTGCTCAATTCCGCAAGGTTCGTAGTGAGCGAATGAGCCACGTGCCCCTCGTCAATTACGAGTCGTTTCCAACGTATTTGCAGCAACGGGGAGCACGGGGGCGGCTTGCACACGCACTGAGGAACTCGCACTTGCGGATACTCAGGGCATTTACATCCCTTCCAGGTTGGAATATTCTTCTCGAGGTTAGCGTCTGCGGTGAATCCTAAGCTAACTATCAGCTAAATCCTCTTGAGATTCTCGGAGAGACAAACGAGAGTAGCTCATCAGAACCACCTGTTCAAAATGAATTAGTCAAGTCCATGAGTGAATTGTGGAACGAACATCGTAGTTTGACGCCAGGGCTCGGGCAGGCGGTATTGCGCTGCGTTCCTCGATGTAACAAACACGGAGCGAGCCCTCACAATGGCGAGACACCTCCTGTCGCCATTGTAGGCGCAAATTCGTGGGAACTGGAGACAATCAATTATCACAACCAGAGTGTTCAGATGTATGGTCCGAACGAACCGACAACCAGCGTCGCTGATGTAAGGTACAACCTCCGAGGGCCCAGGGGATCCTGGCGCGAGGTCGCTCGATGCTTCGCGACCCGGTCGTTGTCCTTCGGTTCGCCTTGATAGTCCAAATAGAACGGCAAGTTGTCGTTTCGGGGCCCGGTGTAGTGCGTGAGTTGTTTGATGTCCTCCCAGAGAGCGGCGTAGTGGTTTGCCCTGGATTCAGGGATGAATTCAAGAGGCCTTACCGCCAGCTGATGGAGGAGGAGTTCTACAAGCTTCGGTACACGGGGAGGCTTATTGGTGTAGAATTTCCCCCTGTTGCGTGTACGCGCCAGGCCGAAGTCCGAGGAAGGAAAGTGGCGAAACGCAACC
The DNA here is from genome assembly GCA_029289565.1 of Mycena galericulata. Taxonomy (NCBI): domain Eukaryota; kingdom Fungi; phylum Basidiomycota; class Agaricomycetes; order Agaricales; family Mycenaceae; genus Mycena; species Mycena galericulata. The sequence continues at coordinate 291,859 of JARKIA010000146.1, forward strand.
GGCGTAAGCACCGTGCGAGTTTCGAGTATTGAGGGCTCGGGCTTTGAAATTTGATTCAAAGTTGCGAGTATGAGTGCAAGTGTCATGACTGTTTTCCCGGTACCTGCGCAAAAGTCAATGATGTCAATGTCGCTGGTTCAAAAATGGTGACATGCCCAATTCTTCGCAAAGTATCCCTCCGCGGCAGGGGGCGACTTGAGGACGCTCCAGGAGCAGTTCCATGGTCCCGGGTTGAAGATACATCTCCTTCTTATTCAATCCAACGACCGGAAGGAATAGTGGATCCGGGTCGTCGCGCAGGTCCATTTCTTTCTGAACCATAGCAGCGACGGAGCGGCGCTGATACTTGTGAAGCGTCGTTCGCAAGCCGAGATTGTTCAGTTCGTCAGAGAAGTCCAGGAGGCGCCGCGAGATGGGTGTCAAAGCCGCCTCGGAAGTCGCCAAGGGCTGTGGGGATGGGAGAGTTTCGTATATTCCGGACAGAGTAGTTCCCTGTATTTTTCATGTCGATGATTATTAGTGTGGTGATAACAGCAGATTACTCACGGGTATGGGGGAAGGCGCCTCCGGAAGCTTTTCAGCACCCCAAAACTCGGCGTCTCGAGATAGCGTAGGGAGCAGCGCGGCGAGATAGCGTCGAGCAGTCCCAACTATATTCTTTTTTCGGACACGAAGTTTGCCCTGCACGCCAGGCAAGTCGTAGGGTATCATGTATACGCGCACGGTAATAGAATTGCTACTCTCCCAGGGCAAGTACGAAGCAAATATGAATTTGTGGCCAATTAAAAACTCGATTTCGCGCAGGAGACGGTCGTCCTTCTCGCTTTCGAGGAACTTTCGCAACACGTCGGCATCGAACTTGTTCCAGCCGTCCTCTGCGACCGGATTATCTTCTGCGTGTAATTCGTAATGCAGTTGCTCCAGGGTGTCGGGCCGCAGAGACACAGCAAGAGTGCCATAAGCCAAGAAATTCCTGATAGAAAATGGGGAGCGGAGACCCTCCATGCTCCAGTGGGTTCAGTCAGAGCGTTATCATGGCGCTTATTTCGGCGCCTAATATGTGATGTATTCTCACGCCCGATTCTTCCATCTGCTGCCATGCAAATTTCTGCTTGGACACCGCTGCGCCAAAGCTGCAGAGATCTCCCCCGTCTCTTCGGCAAGGCAAATGTCCGCTCCACCTTATTCCTGCGCCCTAAATCCACCGCCGCAACTGCGAGCACAAGCGCCAGCTCAAAGGACCAGCTGAACTGGGTAGAATATTTCGAAATTAGACGGCGGCGGCGGCAATGGCAGACGGTGTGTACCCGAGTCCGCCTAATCAATAAGCTCGTCGGTATTGAAGGAGAAAACATGCATAGGTAGTCACAATCCCCAGCGCAATGGTCGGCTTTTTCGGCGGCTCGCTATACTTTGGATCTCTGCAAACGGATCCGACGAAACCTATCATGGCGCGTTAGGATAGTTCACAAGGACGCTCGTGTCGCTCATTCCACTTTTTTCACAGGGTATCGACCCGATGATGTTCTACGGCGGCTGCACCCTGCTTTGCATGGGTACGCGATTTTTTCCCCCTCTTCGTCGACGTCGACGCGCCCACGGAAAACTAACGGGGGATTGGTAGGCGCGGGATACGTTATCGGCCCCAGCATTGGCTCTTTCCTTTGGCGAGTTGTGCACCGCAACGCCATCGCCAGAATCGACGCATGCGACCGCGAATTCTACACCCACATCGCCAAACACCGCGTCGATGCATCCCTTCAGAGCGCGACCAATCCCATACCAGACTACTATGGTACGCCTGTCTGAGACTGCCCACCCTTTCGCTTCGCTTACAATTTTGCGTAGGAGAGAAAATCGGCTCGCTGCGACAATACCGACAGGTACTTCTAAATATTGTCACAGTTCTTGCCTTTCTAATGTATTCTCCTATCAGTGGCTCCGAGACCAGGCAAAATACAGGCGGAAGGCGATGCTCGTGGAGGAGTGATATCTCTCGGTGTAATCTCCAGCCATGTCCTGGTAAATCTGAATAAAATCGGATTAAAGTTTCGACATACCCCGCCAGTCGGGCGCAAGCATTGGGGACGATCCAAACGCACAAGTGGTCGAGGACTGGTCGAGGGCATATCTTCAATGGTCATCACCTGTCACATCACTCGAAACGGGCCTCCGAAAAGATAGATAAATGCGTGTGGCGTGTACAACAACAAACAGTCAAGTGTATTTTGGATATGTAGTGGTAAAGGGTTGGTTAATTTGTCTGCAAGACATGGGATGGTAGAAGTAGTTAAGGTAGCTGATCAAAGCGAGTCCGCGGCGATAGGTGACAAAGTGCCAGCCTGGCTAGCAGGCAAGAAGCGTGCAGCCAAGTGCACAATATGGGGGGGGTTGTCAAGAGTAGGAGAGCAACGAAGGAGTCGAGTGAGGAAGCTACGGAGGACACATCCAACAAGGGCGTGGCGCGCCTCCGAAATAAATAAAATAACGGAAGGCCGCGGCGACGACAGTGTGCATGTCAGGCAAATAAATATAAGAAGGGAATGTAGGATACAGAAAGGAGCGTGGTTGTCGGACGGGTAGAACGCGACGGCGGGCGTAGACGGGCGTTACGAGGGCCCCAGGGGAGCAAGCGTGATGATGGTGGGTGGCGGGCAGGCGGGGAGGGGTACCTCACAGCCTGCGTCCGGATTTAAGAGTGGTCCGCTCGCGATCAGCGAGGCAGGTGCGCGGAACGACGCCTTTCGGCGCATCGATCCGCCCAATCCGCTGCACGAGCGCCCACCCATCCTGATACTCCTCCAGGACGCGCACGGTCTCGCCAGTCGAGATCGGGAGCTCGTCCTCGAGCGAGGGCGTAAAGGGGCAGATGACGGTCATGAGACGCGGCATGGCTTCCTCGTCGGACTTGTCCATGTTGGCGAGGCTGTCCGCCTGGTGGGTGGCGAACGAGGCCGAACGAGCAGGACTGGGGAGCGGCATCTGCGGCGGGAGCTCCTTGGGCATGGGCTTTGCGGCAGGAAATTCGCGGGAGAACGGATTCAATGCCTTCGGCGCCGGGGGAGTGGGGGGTGTAGGGGGGATGGTCGACTGGTGTGGCGGGGACGGGGGCAGGGGAATCTGCGTCGCGAACCCGGCAGATTTGGAATCGCTGGACACCATGTACGACGGGGGAGGGGATCGTTCGCTGGGTGCAAACTTGGAGAAGGTTTTATCCCATCCACGAGAGGACCGCAGCGACTTCTTTGAACTCTTGGATTTCTTGGAGCTCGAGGATGATTGACTGGCCAGGTCCGCGCCCCGGGTGGGGATTTGAGGAACCCAGTTCGGGTTCATGTCGGCAGCCGAAGCAGCAGGCATGAACGCGGGGCTGGGCTTCTCGAGAATGTAGGCGGACGCGTGGAGGTCGAGCTTGCTCTCAACTTCATAACGTCTCGTCTTTTCAGACGTGAAGTCGATGATGGTCGAGGAGGGAGCATTGTTTTTCTTTGCGTTGCGCTTTCGTCGGAATATGCAGATTCCGAAACCTGATGAAGACCGCGTCAGTAATCGGGACTCTAGCCCAAGGGTAGGATAACGCACCGAACAGGACAATCACGGCCAGGATGCATACCACGACGGCGAGCGCCGTAGTGGACGTGGGGACCGTGAGGTTCACAGCCGACGTGGAGGTTGGTCCAACATTGTCGACAACGGCACTAGCAGTGGAAGAAACGACAGGGGTCGATGCGGCGACCGTTTGGCGGCGCTCACGGACCATGCGGGCGGGATTGTGATGCATGGCTTCGGACGGTCGTACAGAGAGAAGAACGAACGAAAGAAAGAAAGCAAGAGAAACGAGAAAAGAAGGAATGTCAATTCCACCCCGCCCAGTCACTTTTACATCTGATTCCTGATGCGACCCGAACTGGATCAGTTTGATCGTGTTAGATGAAACATCAGATGTATCAGAAAACACGGAACCGGAACGGGAACTATTCTAATTCAATGTCGGGCAGTCGGGGACTGGCGACGAGTAGCTATAGCAAGCCTTGTACTGGGTTCGCTTGTTTCAATCGGAAAAGCTGTACATATCAGAGGTCCACTAGCTGGTTAGATACAGCGCGGTACAGCGATCTAGCACCTTCAGCCGGGACGTAGCTCAGCAAAGCAGCAGAGATGAGCTTGTCCCGATCATCCGGCGGGAGCTGCGTTACCATCTCCCCTGCGAGCGCGTGAAACGCCTCTGCGCAGATGGCCGTCTGCTCATCCCGCGTGAAAGGTACGAACGGCAAAACAGTTGTGACCCGCGATAGAACCGAAGCCTGTTTTTAGCCCGATCGCGATTAGGACGCGTCCAATGGAAGGGCATCACCACGTACCCCCATATGTTTAGATACCGGCTCCCGCACCATGTTCATGAGCTGAACGTACTCCTCCCTCGACATCAGCTCATCTGGCCGTGCACGGGAGCTGTGGTGCTCAGAAACCACATCGTGCCCAATATTCGAAGTGCCCAGCCATACGACATTCCGCACATCGATATGGCGGCTGTTGGCCTCAAAGGAGCAGCGGCCTATAGTGCAAAACACCGTCAACGATTGGTCAAGTCCGGACAACGCCGCACGTACCAGACTCCCAAGGCATTAACAACGGCCAAAGGGTCTTCTCTTCGACCTTCTCAATCTCCTAAACAAGCAGCCTGTCAACACCCTCCGACCTGTCAAAGCAGTCCGCGAAACCCACATCAAGGACGACAACACATCGCTTGCCCTCGTTGTTGATGAGGAACTCCGCTAGAGTGAACGTGGTTGGCTCCTAAAAATATACGAAGTAAGAACGTGGAAAAAAATAAAACGATAAATCATACCTCATAAGGGCTCATCGAATAGGCTTGCCACAAATCGTGGGCGGACCTGAGAGTCGTCATGTTGACAGTATGTGTCGGAACATCCAGCAACGCGCCAACTAAACCAAGTTCCCATCAATCACGGAAGAAACGGAAAATTAAAGCGGAGAAGGTTAGGACCCACACTTCCGAGCGAGAAGGCTCTTGCCGTGCCCACTTGGACCTAGATGATACGCGGTTAAATGCCCGAGATTTCTAACGGCGTTTCAACGCACCACATAACAGCACCACGACCGGGAGGACGGCCAGCTGCTGCGAGTGGATGCTCAGGACCCGGAAGAGCTGCTCCAGCGCACGGTCCTGTCCCACGATCTCGTAGCGCACGCGGGCCAAAGGACGGAAGAACGACCGGTGTATGAGTGCCGACGATCTCCGCGCGTGCTCTTCTCCTGCGCGTTGCACATAGTACCTGCGGATCAAATTATCGATAAAGATCCATGCACCACAGCGCCACCACACGTACTTCATTGCGGGGTCAATCGTCCCGGGTACCTGCTCCTCCTCCTCCTCGCCGCCCTGGGCCCCGAACGCGAGGAGCACGCGCGCGATCTCGAGACGCTTAGTGAGTTGCTTGTTCGCCAACGTGAACTGTAGTGCGCTCTGTCCTTCAGGGCCCGCAGAGTCCGTGGCCTGCGCTTCGCCGGATTCGAGGACGCGGCGCACAGCCTCGGGATCGTCGGACGCGATCGCGAACAGAAGGGTTGGTCGCGGTGTGGCGGCATGCGTAAAACCAAGCGCCGACGCAGCACGCGTCGGGGACGCAGCGCCCGCCTGCGGTATATGGATCGGCGCTGGAGGTATTCGGCGCCGGATGGTGTAGTTGGGGTCATCCTCGTCTTGCTGTTCTTCGTCCTGCTTCCCGCCGTCGTCGTCATCGTCGTCGGGTGCATTTTGCCACCCGCGTCGCTGTAGTGGTGCCGACCACAGCGGTCGGTCTAGGTCCTGTCCTGGTCGTATCGTGTCATTATCCTGGGTAGTGTGGGTATTCGTGGGTATCAGTGGTAAATGCTATATCGTCGACATCTTATCAGCATGATTAGACGGTTCCTAAGGAGCAACACACCGAAGATGGGACAGAGAAAGATGCAGATGCTGAATGAACGGTAGATGCTGATCCAAATCGAGCCTCAGTACATATCCAATGGAATGCTGATTCGAAGCTTACCACGACGCGAAACATGAGAATTAGAAGATGTCTGATCATTGAAAGTGAAAGCCGACGGCGGAGGAACCAGTACCGTAGAGGACTGACCCAGTCACGATCAGCGACGAAGAGAGTAACAGATGTAAGTCTCACTAATCGCAGATGCTTGAGCCCCTTCACTGTCGGTGGTGGGCTTGAAAGTAAAGGAGGTTCTGGCTCGTAAAAAGACGTCCGTAGCGCGGATGCCGACTGCGGCGCGACGCTCCTTGATATGCGTCTCTTCCTCTAGGCACATATATAAGAAGTCGCGTGGGGAAAAAGAGAAAAATAAAAACGAACGGGGGAATTGGGGGCCCTTGAAAATGTGGTCTGCAGCGCGGACGCAGACGCTGGTCCGACACTGCGCCGCGAATTTCGGCTCTGGGGGTTTATATGTTCATGAAAGTTCTTCGGAATGAGGATATCGGTAACACACCTCGCTGCGGAACCCAAACGGCACTTTCCCTCCATTGGACATCGAGGAGATGGGTGAGGCCGTGATAGCAGACGACGACGGGTCGGAGGGAGACTTTCGCCCTCTGTTCGACATCGATGAGAGCGACCGTGGTGGGACGGATTCGGGCGAGTCCGAGAACACGGAAGACGGAAACTCATTACGGCTCTGCGAGTAGGTGAGAATCAATTTCAGAGTACGAGATATGAGATACCTCTCTGCGCCGTGAACGGGGTGGCGTTGACGACTCTCGTGGATTGAATTTGCGCTCAGTCGGTGCAGGCGTGAACACGGGCGCACGGATGCGGCCTCTATCTTCTGCATCCGAGGGGAGGGCAGGTTGTGGCGGCGAGTGGAGATACACGTCGTAAAGGGTGTTGATTGTATCGTTTTCCTCGAGGGTGAAGGTCTGTGTGGTCGTAGGCGAAGAGGATAGATACGCGAGGTGCGCTGTCGAGTCCTCCTGCCCCTCCCCATCGGAGCCAGAATCCGAATCGGAATACGAATCTTCGGTGAGTGCCAGCGTGGACGTTGAGAAGCGGCTGGTCTGCTGCGGCTCGTCCAGAGTGGTGTCGGGCGAAACGTGCCATTGGGCGGTAGTATATTGAGCGTCGTCCTCGTCCTCGTCCTCGTCGTCATTCCCCCCCTGTCCCAGCATTATTGTCGCGGTAGAAAGCCGGTTCTTTGACGGAGAATCAAGCTCCGGGCTATCATCCCTATTACTCATTGGCGACGAGAAGCCTGGGCTAAACGGTGAACGCGTAAACAGACGGCTTGCACCCATTCGAGAAGACGGAGAGCCGAAGGGCGACGCCAACAAGTTCAGCGTGGATGGGAGGGGCTGAGGAGACGACCATTCCGAGCCGTACCCCGAGTCAAACGAATCGTTCTTGAGAGTGGAAAAACGAGATAATTGAAGGTCCGGAAGCGAGACGGGAGAAAGCAGCGAATCCTTGGTGATAGAGGTATCGTTCACCAGCGTCCATCCTTCGCCCGAAATGTGGGGCGATGTACCGTGTTCAGATACAAGTGAAATTGTGTCCGGCGGGTCCAGCACATCGCCAAGTGCGTCGAGTAGTTCTGGAAGTCGGGACGAGGACGATGAAGCGGTGGTGACGGAGATATCATGCACGAAATTGCAGGATTGCTCAAAGACACATCGTCCTTGCTGGTAAAACGGGCAGGGTCGTGCTGAAAAAGCTCAATGCTTGACGACATGTTATGCTGGCTGCTCACTCACTTTTGATTCGCCACGGGGCATCTGCTACATTCATAGCGCTCGGCGATTCCACTGGGTTCGTACAGGGTCGTTGGGCGAGAGCAATTAGGAAAAAGACCCGTTGATGTAGGGAAATCGGCGTTGCTACATTGAAATTCATATGCTGGTTCGTCTCTCGCAACGAATAACACATTACCTTGGCGCCGCTGTATTTGTTATCCCTCGTAAATCTGGTATATAGTCTTGGTCACCACACCACGGTTCTGGTTGTAACTTTGGGGTCAAAGCCGGGTGAAATCCACCGCGCCAGGGGTGGTCTTTGAGCGATTGGTTGAGTTACGGCTATCAGATGTGAACACTTCCTATTTTCATAAGAGTCTGCAGTCTGGTGGAATGGGTTAAATTGGATTGACAAGAGAGTCGTTAATGCTAACTTTCCAGCTTCGTCAAGCTTCGTCGTAGTGGGAGTTGGAGATCGATTAGGTATGCCAAGAAGCTCAAGAACGCGAGCTATAACGTCGAGGTGAGCACCAGTTCACTATCCTGAGCTCTGGAAGAGGATGAAGGCGAAGGGGCGGCTAGGGAGGGCCGCGGCTGTAATTATTGCCAACATGAATCCACGATCACGTGGACATCACTCAATTGCTCCCGACGTGCTCGTGGACGCGCCGGTTGCGCACTTTCTGAGAGGTCTCCTTTTGCGGGATTTTATACACAGGACATAAACATACGGAGATAAAGTCTTGTGAATTTTGCCTATCTGCTCTCAATGTACAGTGCACCCCCGACTTGTCGTCCCATTTGGCATTGACAGGATCTATCAAATATCCTGTGGCGCAGCCAGACTAATATGTAGCCTGTGCGCTACAACAATTCTTACTCGTATTCGCATTTTGTACATAGACTTCGAATCAATCCATGGACTTCAACAAGCTGCACAGTCGCGTTGAGTCGATTATCGCAAATCAACAGTCTTACGATCTTACTAATTTTCCTGCGGTCCTAGAACGATTCTAATCAAAACAAGAGCGCGCCGGGACCGCGAAGCGGTCCCGGCACTTCCACCAAGTCACTTCAGCGGTGCCTTTGGGAGCCGTCGGAAACGCGCGGTCGGAGTTTAAAGGCTTCAGACACGCTCAATTTTATAAAGAGAGAGAAGTACTTTTCAGGTTGTTACACTGGCCGAAAGAGCCTAATAGTAATACGGTCGTACGGGCGGCGGTGCGAACCCGAATCGTCTTGCGCAGGCTTATAAAGTTGACTGCAACCTCGCCGGTGTTTCGCAGCTTTCAAACAATTCGGGATTACATTCCAAATAAGCCGTCCAGTATCTTCCGGACAGCCTTCGGAGGGGGGTGCACTGAGGAAAGATTGAGGATATATTAGAACAACTAACTTCCCGAAGTATCTTTGAGACCGAAACCTCAACTCCGGTCGTCAATGACCCAGGAGAAAGGACCCTGCCAATACTCACAGCCGTAAAACAGAGGCAGATAACAGAGAAGGGATCTCGAGTCTTTTGAAAACTTGTCACGCCGCACCCGTTCGAACTCTAGGGCAAACTTCCAATTCGAGTTTACTATTTGATAAGTATAACTCCTGGACTAAGGTGAATATCGAAACTAGTATAGACTATGAGCTCTATAAATCATGAGCTCTGTACACGGCAGCCGGCTCTGCGTCAAGTCGATGGAGTGTTCAAGCGCGTGAGGGTCGCGGAATAAGAGAAACGAATCTATTCTTTTTCACGTCTGCTGCGGCTTTCCCGAAGTACCGCTCTGTCATAAAGCTCCAATGGAGCGAGCTAAACAGGACGAGCGAGCGAGCATCAGTCAAGGGATCCACTACAGCGGGGAAAAAATGGTGAACGCACCCAACTATCCATGCCTCCAGCCCAAGGACGTAGCGGCCCACCATCTCGTCGATCTCGGGGCCCCAAGACGGGAGGGAGGTGCGGTTGCGCTGGAAGGTGTCGATCGTCGTGCGGCACAATTCGCCCACATAATCGACGGCCGTCTGCAGCGTGTGCCCGTGAAATTCCATTAGGATGACGATCATGTTGTGCGTGTCGTTTCGCGATTGTTCGACGTTGTAAGAGAATATATCCTGCAGCAGATTAAAGTCAGATTCGGGCCCTGGTGAGCTAAATAGAGGAAACGAACGTTGGACCAAGTAACGAGGTCATTCGTCGACTGGTTGAGGGCCTCCATGACGGGATCGTCCACCACGAAGTCGGGGAGGTCGATGTCAAGAGCATATCTGGAATTCTTGTTAGAGGGCGGATTTTTTGACAAGGAAAACACGCACTCGATCAGCGCCCAGCAAGGTTTGCAGCCTACGGGTCAATAAGTTACCGGTTACACAAATACCAACCATACAAACTCACCGGAGGTATCTCGCCGGAGGGCAATATAGGACTCGAGATCAGGAATGACGTCGGTGTCGCGCCAATTAGCCTGGACATTGACGGCCTCGAAGAACATCCCGAGCGTTTCCTTGAACCGCCCTTGAGTTCCAGGCCCGGCATCCGTGATGCACCGAGCCCAAAAGCTGTAAAAGTCCGGTGAGTAATCACGAACGGTGGGAAATGTGGAAGAGTTACGAACTCCCGCGCAAGTTTACCCGCGTTGAGCTCCTCCGCAGGCTGCGCCTTACCAAGCGCGTTGGTGGGCTGATATGTATCGCTGAACCACAGCGCGTTCATGACTGAATCGGACAAAACTTCGGTGTCGCGCGTCATCATGCCGTCGCTGATATTGTCTCTGCAAGATAATTATAATCAGTGGCCAGGGAAGGCGGAGAAGTTTTTTTTTGCGTACAGATGGAACAAGTAATTCATGAAATCTGAGATGACCCTGAGTCTGTCGGCGGGCGCAGTATAGTAGCAGTAGGCGGTGAGTTCACCGGCCTTCAGTCCGTGTAAAGCTTTGCGCTGCTTCGGAGAGAGATCGGGGCAAGAGGTGTCGAGCCAATCGACGGACTCTTGCGCAACGACGTCGCCAATTGGATGATAAGTCAGAGAATATGGACAATGGGATACCAAGTCTGGAAGCATGAATGAGGTCGCCGCGGCTTTGCTGGAAGTCGCAGAACACCCGTTAGAGCCAGTGGAAGGGGATGCCATCGTGTAGCAAAGTTCGGGCCTCTGGAAAGACACGAACCACGCACAGAGCGCGCCTTTTAAAAGGGTCGGCCGGATTTGTATCACAGATCCGACTTCTTTGTATTTACGATCGTTGCGGCGAAGTGAGGATTGCAATCGAAATAGCCGACAGCATCAGTCCCAGGGTTGGTCTCACCCCAGTGAATGTCCACGACCCCTCCACGCAAGCGAGCAGCGGTAACCGGTCCGCACGGGGATAATAAATGATTTCGAGACAAAAACAAAAGAGAAATGGCGGGTCAACGCAGTCATGCAGGGACACACCGCCCATTAATCTTATATATTCTCCATGGGCCACATGCGTGTTCGGCGAGGCTGAGACATCGGCAATAGCTGCCGCAAGACCAGGAGTGGATAGCAGCAATGTTGCGAGGCGGAGGTTGGACGTCGATATTCCAAAGATGTACCGCGTTCAACAGACTCCGTGCCGTACGGGCCACCTTTAGCCGGCCTACAACGTGGCGGAGATTACCGCTGAAATAAAAAAGTGAGACCAGGTGAGATCGCTGGGACTGTAACCACAAACAAGATTTCATGTTCCGAACAATAACAGAAGGACAAGGTTACTCGGTCTCGGACCAATCTGAGAGGTTCTCTGAAAACAAAAGAAAGTGATCGGGCCGGAAAGACAGCCTGAGAGGTTTCGTGGTGCATCCTAAAAAGGTTGATATGCGGAATGCATGGATACGTACAATGCGCCTCAAGGCAAACCAGCGGATTGTCGTAGAATGGAGAGATATCGCCGTGATGTCAATTTGGGCCCGCAATTTGTCCGTCTTAGGGGAAAACATGCCTTGTGAATTGGCTTGCATTAATTTAATGAAAAAATCACGTCGGACAACAGCTCCAGGAGTCAACTGTGGCGGCAAGTTCCGACTGCGCGGCATCCTAGTGTGACGTGAATATAAGAGCCCCGGAAGTGATTAGAAAGCTCTCTAATTCGAGAGAAGCGGCATGCGTACTGAGAAAGCGTGGTTTCATCGCGACGGTGTCCATGTCAGACCAGACAGTGACGCAGAGTCAGACAGTGAAGTGAGACAGTTAAGAGCTGCTATTATGTAATCAGCATGCAACTACCACGTGATACCGCGTCCTCCCGACTCCGACTCCGAGTCCTTGAAGTCCTTCCGTCGCTGAAGCACTCACTAGGACTGTTCAAGTAACAAGCAGTGTCCATCTCAATGGTAATTAATTCTTAGCGATGGTCAAGTCCGAAAGAGAGGATATTCTCCTCACGGGCTTCACCCGAGGACCGCACAGCATCGGTGTCAAGATCGATGAATTTGGCGAGACTGAGTCTGAGCTCGACCTCAACTCCAGCGGATCCTATCAAGAACCAACTATATGCCTCGAGTTACTCAAAAGTCAGTTGCGGCGAAAGCTTGAGGTCCGCGTTCTGAGTTCTCGCAGCGATGATTACAACTGTTCTCGACACCGAATCCGATTGCAAGCTCTTGACATCGAAGGAAACAGCCGTATTGGTCTCATTCCAACACCTTTCTCGTAAGTGGTACACCTAATCGTTGAGTTGCTAATTCCTACCGGTCGCAGTCCACGCGCAGCACCTGTTCGTTTTCCTCGTTATTCATCCGAAATGGCATCGTCTAGGATCTCTGAAATTGGTCGATATTCCGGTGGGTGACGTCTCGTGCGCCATCGAAGAACTATGCCGCCGAATACCGGAGACGTCCGACTGTGAAGAACCCCATGTAAAGACGGAGGAAACGGAAATGTCCGTCAAGCTGGAAGAGCGTGTCAAGACGGAAGAGGCACCAATCGACCTTTCGGAATCGGTATGCATCAAGCAAGAGCAGTGCGAGACCAAACCAGAACTCCTCCCGTGCGGCATCCCGGGACCCAGTAACTTCAAGCCCGAGCCCTCCACCTCCACATTGTTCCCCCTCCCCAGGCCGGAGTCTAACCCTCCCTCACTTTGCATCACCGACTCTGTGATGACTCTCCGGCAGCTCGTTGAATATATGGAACTGGATGATCTGCGCATCACAGCGAAAGATCTCAAGATCAAGGCCGGAAAGAAGGTACTTTTGCGTCATCTTCCAGCTTATGTATAAGCGCATCAAGACCGTCCTATTAGAAACCGGAATTAATCGATTCTATCCTCGAAACGTCGAAGACGCAAACAAACTTGACGAGCTTCTTCGCAGGCAAGGGCAAGGGCAAGCCGAGCTCGCAGGAGGACAGACTGCGGGCGATGATCATGAAGAGACTGCGTACGTTGACGCTCCGTTCTATGGACCTTCATTCATCCTCCCCCAGAGAAACTTGTACGAGTCGACCCAGGTGTCTTTGATATCCTCATTCGCGCGCGCATACTATACTCCCGATGGTAGGTTGTCTCTCGTCCCTGGGATTATCTAATTTTTCCCAGCACCCAATATCCTACCGAAATACTTGCCCGCCCGCTACGCCATCTCAAGCGCAAATATCCTGATTTCGTCCATGCGCGAAATCTTATCTGGAAGACGAGGGAGATGTTCAGGGAGTACGAAGCCGCTCTCCGGGCCGAAGCCATCCTCGACGGGGTCCTTCCGTCGGGGATCGTGCCAGATCCCGAGCCATTAGACGAGAAGAACATCAAAGGGAAGCGGAAATCCCGGGCGGTCGACGCGGAGGTGGAAGTCAAAGACAGGAAGGCAGCGGCCGTTCGGAAAGCGGAGGTCACGGTGAAACTATTCAATGAGATTTATCAGCGGTGGGTATACCATCTTGCACTGGCAACGAAGGGCGCCAGAGAGACGACCACGTCAGAACGGTTTGAACCTGGTATGAAATTCAACCCTACCTCTGCTTTCTCCTTACATTCGATATAGGCTACGTTCTCACCCGTGCGGTTCACAGAGGTGTCAAGGCGTTCAGGCTTTTGAATCAGCCCGAACATGAACTCGCCGTATTGGACAGCTTGCTGAAGCAGACTTTTTGGTGCACCGGACTGCGCGGACCCTGGCATATCCGCCAAACGGTTATTCTGGTTAAGATGGCGACCGATGCGGGGGACACCGAGGCCATAAGCGCCTGCATGGTTGGCTTGCAGGATTCATACACCGGTTTAAGTACGCTCCCGAGCCCATCCGAGTCTCGTTACTGACCGTGCAACAAGTCTATCGCCCGACGCTCATTAGAATGCTCGCCAAGCTGCAGAAACGTGCGTCAACGCCGCCAGAGGAACAAATCAACGCCGCGGAACCGGCGAAGATTCCTAGGATCGTCTTTCATGCGACGAGGATTCCCACTGATGAGGTACGACTTGATATATGATCCCAGTTTGTTGTTTCAACCATCACGTCCACCAGAAGAAGAAAAGGAATCTTCAATGGAGGGCGAAAGACGGCGAAGAAGGGCCGCTCGAGACATTAATATCGCAGCACTACGAGGGAGTTGGGTTCAAACGGTTCGTTTCACTCCCAGGCTTGCGCTTCCGGGACTAAGAATGACTGCGTGCCCCCGCCTGCGCAGCATCATGCCGGGCGGCTCCGTCTTCACAACCTTATTCGCGTTCCTATTCTGGGACATCCTATTCCTGCCCGTCGACGGTGCGTTCGCCACGCACTACCAGACCTGCCCGCTCGATCTGTGCGAGGACGGCTTCCTCGCCACGCGCAACGCCGCTATAGCCGTCCGGTTATCCGAAATCGCGGGCGGCAAGGCGGCGGAGTACCTGAGGAAGCACGCCGCGGAGCACCGGGACGCCAAGCCGTGTGCCGTCGGCGTGCGCTGGGATCTGCTGTGCCCACGGAAAGATCTGACCAGTGTGCTCAAAGTAAGTGCGGTTTATCGCGCCCGTCGCCGGCATCCAACCCATAATAAATTTATTTATTTCAACCCAGTGCATACCGCACAAGACGCTCGCGACGATCTGCGAGATGTTTTGCCAGGATTACGTCGGTGGGTGCGTGGGCGCCCCGGACCTGGTTGCGTGGGACGTCGAGGACGGGTCGTACAAACTGGTGTATATCAAGGCGCCCGGGTATTCCAGCGGGCAGGGCCAGAAGGTAGACCGCATCACAGAGCGGACAGCCTACTGTTTTATCCTTCTTCTCACGCTGACTGGTTTAGGCCTGCCGGGACGTCCTCGCGCGCGGATGCGCAGATCAGGAGATCTGTGAGGTCACAGATGGAAAGAAGAAGAAGAGGACGGGCAAGAAGAAAGCGGCCGACTCTGATTCAGATACAGATCGTGAGTCGGAGGACGATGAGCTGGATCCCGAATCTGAGGACGACGACGACGACGAGTCCGGACGTGCGCGCAGCCAGGCGTCAAAGAAGCTTAAGCGGGCACGACAGGCGGACGAGGACGAAGATCACGATTATCGGCCGAAGACGTCGAAGAAGAGGAAAACCAGCGAGTAGGTGGGGTTGTTTGTATCACCTTTTTTGTTGCAATCGTCTGCGAATCCGCTGTATTTTCTAGCCTGTAATATCGCCGGACGGATGCATATCTAGAAATGTCAGATTACCTGTTGTAGACGCCGACGAAAACTACATTTCCTCCATGAAATTGAAGCAGTATGTAAGTGGGATCACTTATTTGAGTAGAGCGATACTGACTTGAGATCGAATTGGGGTGCATCGACTTGAGGAAATCAACCAAACTCAAACTCGAACAAACACAAGAGTTGAAGTTGCCAAAACAAAAAAGTACGTGCCCGCTCGATCTGTGCGAGGACGTCTTCCTCGCCACGCGCAACGCCGCTATAAGCGTCCGCCTATCTGAAATCGCGGGCGGCAAGGCGGCGGAGTACCTGAGGAAGCACGACGCGGAGCACCGGGACGCCAAGCCGTGTGCCGTCGGCGTGCGCTGGGATCTGTGCCCACGGAGGGATCTGATCGGTGTGCTCAAAGTAAGTGCGGTTTATCGCGCGCGTCGCCGGCATTCAACCCATAATATTAATAATAAATTTGAACCCAGTGCATACCGCGCAAGACGCTCGCGACGATCTGCGAGCTGTTTTGCCAGGATTACGTCGGTGGATGCGTGGGCGCCCCGGACCTGATTGCGTGGGACGTCGAAGACGGGTCGTACAAACTGGTGTATATCAAGGCGCCCGGGTATTCCAGCGGGCAGGGCCAGAAGGTAGACCGCATCGCAGAGCGGACAGCCTGCTTTTGATTATTATTTTTCTTCTCACGCTGACTGGTTTAGGCCTGCCGGGACGTCCTTGCGCGCGGATGCGCAGAGCAGGAGATCTGTGAGGTCACAGATGGCAAGAAGAAGAAGAAGAGGACGGGCAAGAAGAAAGCGGCCGACTCTGATTCAGATACAGATCGTGAGTCGGAGGACGACGAGCTGGATCCTGAATCTGAGGACGACGACGACGACGAGTCCGGACGCGCACGCAGCCAGGCGTCAAAGAAGCTTAAGCGGGCACGGCAGGCGGACGAGGACGAGGACGAGGATCACGATTATCGACCGAAGAAGGCGAAGAAGAGGAAAAGCAGCGAGTAGGTGGGGTTGTCTGTATCAGCTTTTTTGTTGCAATCGTCTGCGAATGCGCTGTATTTTCTAGCCTGTAACATCGCCGGACGGATGCGTACATGTATCTAGAAATGTCAGATTACCTGTTGTAGACGCCGACGAAAAACTACATTCCCTCAATAAAATTGAAGCAGTAAGTGGGATCGCTTATTTGAGCAGAGCGAGGCTGAGTTACAGCGACGAGATCGAATTGGGGTGCGACTTGAGGAAATCAACCAAACTCAAACTCGAACAAACACAAGAGTTGAAGTTGCCAAAACCAAAAAAAAGCATGCAGCAAGCCTGAGCAAGGTACATCCCGCTACAGTTTTTTTTTTGTGATACGAAACTCAAAATCCGAAGCGTCGACCAATCAATCCACCATAGCAGGGATTTTCGATAAATACATGATATTGCTGCGAGTCTAGTATGGTACACTGGTCGTTACAAATACATTAAATGTTCGCGTGCGAAAGCTGCTTTTGGTGCATTGAATGGAATGATTGTTGGAATTTGCGAGCGAGCGCTCTGGCATTCACTTGGATCCTTCTTCCCCCTCGTCCTTGACCTTCCCATCGCCCTTCTTCCCCTCCCGCTCCGCCTTCTCCTTCTCGATGTCCTCCGTCTTGCGCAGGCGCGTGAACGTGTCCTCGCCCTTGAGGATCGTCATCTGCGTGCCGTACTGCACCTCGGGCTTGGTGTCGTAGAGCGCCTTGCGCTCGTCGCGGATGAGGCGCAGCTCGTGGTCGAGCAGGCCGTGCCCGCCCACGGGGCCCCAGTAGGTTATCCCCGCGAGGGAGCCCAGGATGCTGCGATGCGATGCGACGCCAATGAGTGACGAAACCCCCTTGAGCTTCGAAGAAACGCACCAGGTCCCTGTCAGGATCGAGAGGTAGAACCGGTATTGCGAGTACCACTTTGGAGCTGAGAGAGCAGATCAGCTTCGGCGACCGAACGAACGAGGCTCATGATGCGCACTCCACCCCGCATTCGTCGCCCGCGAGTCGGCCCACCAAAGCGCAGTGAACCCCGCCCACTGCGCCGCCAGCGCCATCGTCGGATCGAGCACGAGCGTCGGCCACGCGTACAGCACCGGCGCCGCGCCGAGCGCGAGGCGGCTGTAGCCCTTGTACCCGCCGAGGCCCGCGAACTCCATGCCCCAGTGCAGCGCGCCGAGGAACGAGAGCATGACGGCGCCGTAGGTCATCTGCACGGTGAGCGCCTGGTCGAGGATGGTGGTGGCCACGCCGGGGTCGACGTGTGCGAGCTGGCCGGCGGCGGCGAGGCCGGCTTCGTGGGCGAGGTACACTGTCGTTAGGGCTGTGCCGACGTATGGGATTCCGCCTATGGTCTCGTGAGAAATGGAATAAGTATTAGACAGGACACATACCAGCGAGACCGAAGACCATCACGGGCTTGGGGACCTGCGCCGCGACCGAGCCTGTGATTCCAAGCTAGAATCTGATTAGAACGCGCGAACAGCGGTCGTGTGAATGGACTGACGAAGCCGCCCTTGACGCCGTCGGCGTAGACGTTGGCGCCGGCGATCGCCTTGGCGAGGTCAGACGCAGAGTTTGCAGCTTCTTCCTTGATGTTCTGCTTTGCATGGGCGAAATCTTCGCTTCCGGGCTTCAGGCCAGGATAGCTGGCTACAGGGCGAGCATGGAGCAACGGCGAGACGGGGGTCACAGAGAGACGGTGGCGGGCTGCCAATGGGCTGCGGTTAAAGGAAGAGCGGAGAGGTCGAACGAGTGAATTCATGGTGGTCGTTTGAAGAGACAAGTCGGTCTTTGAGCGCACATAAATGCAATTCCCCCGCTGATGTCATACCTAGGTCATATGCCCTCATTCCATAATCGACTCCACGCTTCTGCCCGCTGCTGATGTTCCTTGCCTCAGAATCACCTCAAGTCCTGTCTGAACATTCGGACAGAGGGAAAGGAGACCACGGAATCGAAATGCGGTCGTCTGAATCTGGAACGATAACAAACAACAAGGAATCCCGATTGGGAGAAATGAACACCGCCACCTAGGAGCCCCTATTTTCCTGACTGCTAAATATTATAATCCATCACGGTTGAGTGCCGAATCTTGGGTTCGAAAGCGCGACGATGAAAAAGGGCGCATTGTTTGCTTGATTTCGAAAGAAATATCGTCGAGTTCCTTTCCTTGTACTCAGGCTTCGAATACAACATTGGCAGCACTTCACGTCCAGATCTCGAGCTTGGTGTTTAATCTACTCAGGCTGTTCTCGTTTTGATGCTCAGGCTCTAACCGTTCGCATCCAGTAGGACTTCGAGATTCCTGAGAATGGGAGAAGCAGGGTTTGAACTTGACGATCGTAAGGGTAAAATGGCGGCCCAACTTGAAGAAAAACGTAGTAGCCCAGTAATTCTTCTCAAAATTCAACCTTCGTCGGAGTCCGGCTCAGCTCGCATCTCCTATTCCTGAGTCTGTTTGTCCCCGCTGTTTTCCGAGCTCGAAAAAAGTCCTCTCTTATCGAACCTCTCGGGAAATAATCCCAGCGAGACTATGGGTGGGCGAGCACACAAGATAGAAGAAGCCAGCAACTTTGAAAGGTGGAGTACGTTTATCCTATGGGCACATGGTGGTCGTGCGGAGGCAAACGGATGGC
Organism: Mycena galericulata; assembly: GCA_029289565.1. Classification (NCBI taxonomy): domain Eukaryota; kingdom Fungi; phylum Basidiomycota; class Agaricomycetes; order Agaricales; family Mycenaceae; genus Mycena; species Mycena galericulata. The sequence continues at coordinate 310,874 of JARKIA010000146.1, forward strand.
GCACTACACGGGGATAAACAAAGACAATGTCCTGGAAGCCCATCCGTAGTGGATCGCGAGCCGTGCTGCTCGCATTGGCCCCATCGGACGAAGAAAAAAAAAAAAACTGAACGATGCGATGAAGATTCGGAGCCCGGAACTGCCTGCCTCTTGACGTCATCCGCTCCGTTCCGTTCATTTATGGCTGTCATGACGACAACCCCATTTGGCTTCGTTCTTGAACCCCAACTTGATGAATTTCCGAACTTGACTCGGAGCGACCTTACGAAAATCTCCGGCCGCCGCAGGATTACGCCAGTCAGTGGGCATTGACACGAAGTGTCCGGGGAAAAAGTCAGGGGAGAATTGACGTGGCAGCGACGTGCCGGCGCTCCTAGCATCGCACTTGCAGTTACCCCTAAATCGCTTTGCACACTCGAAATTTAATGTTTCGAGCACAAAAATGTACCCTCCAATTCGGCTTCGGACCGGATAACGAGGAGAATTGAGGTGCGCTGCGTCCCCCTTCTCCTGACTCTGGCCTCAAAATCAAATGCTTGAATTCTGCTCTAAATACATAGCTATTAGGCTCCAGAAAAATGTGGGCCCAGTTTCAACCAAACCTAGTCACACATTTCACTCGTTTTCTGGACTTGTATAGCAGCATCTGTGTTCGGAACGCCTGCAGTGTATTCAATAAAGTTGTATAAACACGTTCATATTTCATTCTCATATTCGTCTCTCTCTGGTTCCACACTCCCTGGTCGGATTTGAACATGTGTATGTTTATGCGATAAAATTGATTCGTCAAAGCCATCTGTAAATTCATTTCGCACGCCAGTGCGAACGGACGCGCACAACACTCGGGCTAATAGCATCCAGAGTTTCGGTTGAAAGCCCGAAATCCGCGCACGGTATTTCTTTTATAAGTCTAATCAGTCGGTTTGAGTACGGAAGTCCTTAACAGAGAGTAGTTATGCGACGGGATGCACCGTGTTCCGGAATTTCAACCTAGCGGACCACTAAAATCGCTTCGATCCATTAAATGCGCACTGTAATCATGACCTGCTGTTACCGTGTTCCTAGTCTTTCAGGGATATTGAAAACGGCTGCCCATGGAATGGGCGAAGGGAGTACCGGAGTGCTTGGATGATTTTGATAGAGCTTGACCAGCTCCTTCACCCGTTAGATCGCGCTTTCAAATAAATAATACACCAAGATCGGAACGGACTCTGGAATTCATGTATGAAAAGCGCAGCTTTGCGGCTCGTTATGGTTTGTAAGTCCGGGATGTTACCGAGGCAGATTTTTTTTGTAAGTAGAGAATGGGCTACGTTAGGCAGTATTTCCTTTACGCAAGTGAGCTCACAGTTGATGCAAGGTACGTCTTCTTCCCGTCGATATTTAATCAGGTAACCGCATTATAGGACCCCTGAAAATAGCGGCCGGCCGCCGAATCCTCCAACTAGGTTTGGAGGTGATTTGGGTAATGGGATTAGCCGAGCTTCTAAAGACTCTGCCCGAATTCTTCCCGGAACAGGGGTTATTGTCAGACGTCCTTGTATTATACGAGCAATTTATCAATGCCCAGTCAAGTTAGTCTCTTTTATGAACAGACGCTACAACATTTGAATTGCCCGTACCTCGCATGTTGTAATGCCCGGTCAACTCTAAGTTTAATCCGTAGCACTCAGGTTGTGCAACCACTACCTGACACATTTTGTCAAATGTGGATCTTTGTGGGTCCTTCGGGGTCATTATCGGTCTCCGGTTAGATATCAAGCAATGGATTGTTTTCTGCGAAAATTTTCAGTCCATTGCCCGATAAAGGTGGAAGTTGGGCGAATGCGTCAGATGGCAAAAAGAAAGGCCATACAGTCAATGCGTGCGGTCCATCGGACGCTCGCTTGGAAGTAACTCAATATGTATTCTCGTAAGTGGCTGTGTTAGCCTAATTTGCGATCGATCACATCAGTAACTGCTTTGCTTCCGCACTTCCTTTCTTTTGGCCTCTCTTTCCACGGGGTCCTACCGGATTCTTCTGGCTTCAACATTGACGGATTGGTCTCCAATATTCTTAAAATTTATCCGAGCTCAAGCGGACTAGAAAGACACCTCAGGTTCAGAAATAAGCGGTAAGCGACGGCGGTCTCCAAGAGTCTCCAATTTACATAACCTGGTGATAACCATACTGGGCGGGCCATCTTCCACCCGAACGAACGGCAAGCGTCGCTTCGTCTGGTGCACCGAGGCGGCGGCGGCCGGGCTGGGCTATATGTATGTTAGCGTCTGCAAGCAAATCTCTTTCGCCCAAGCATGTTTCCCATCTTGAAAATGCTGACCCTCACACTCTCATGTATGCTTTATTTTTCTACGTGTCTCGCTGCCACGGACTTGGACGCAGCCACATTCGCCTGCAAAAACCTCACCGCGTCTCTTGGGTCAACGATCGTGCAGGAATCTGGGGCTCAATTCAACGCTACTGCAGAGGGAACATGGAGTCTCTTCAACTCTTTGGATGTTCCGACTTGCATCGTCTACCCCACATCCGCCGCCCACGTCCAGACTGCCATGGCCGCCATCTACGAAACTGGCTCCAAGTACGCGGTCATTGCTGGTGGCCACAGTGCCATGGTTGGATGGAACAGGTGGGTCTCTTGATCTCCGGCTCAGCTCTATTGCTAAACAATTCGCAGCATTTCCAACGGGGTCCTTATCGCCTTCTCTCAGATGCAGAACGTCTCTTATGATGTTTCATCGGATATTGTCACCGTGCAACCTGGCGTACACTGGGCGGACGCGATCGATTATCTTCAGTCTTATGGAGTCGCTGTTTTGGGAGGTCGGGCGGGGTACGGAAGACGCATCCTCCAGCATACTTATCATTTAACCCTTTCCAGTGATATCGGGACCGGGCTGTTGCTGGGAGGAGGGATCAGCTTCCTCTCGCCTCAATACGGATGGTCCGCGGACTCCCTCGTGGAGGCCGACGTCGTCTTGGTCACTGGCCAGATGGTAACTGCCAACGCGACCAACCAGTATAGGGACCTATTCAGGGCGCTCAAAGGCGGCGCCAACCGCTTCGGGATCGTTACGCGCTATGTGCTTTCGCCTGTTCATGTTGGAACTGCGGCCGATCTGAACTGGTACGGTGGAGTCATCGTCGTGAGTGTGATTTTGAGGATACTGTACTTGACGTCAACTTCGTTCTTAGTATCCCGGTTCCCAGTCGGTGTCCGTCAGCAGCGCGTCTGCTGCCTTCATCCGTGAAAACACAGACCCCAAAGCCTGTAAAGAACTCGTTGTTCCAAAAAGGCGCTATGACTGACTCTACCGTAGCTCTCATGGTTCTTATGAACACGATGAATCTGACCGCCGACGACGCCAATATTGTTTATCTGTTCTACGAGGGTGCTAGCCTCCCCACGAGCATCTTTGGCACCTTCCTCTCCACCCCCAGCACCTCTCAGACCCTATCCGCCACATCATACGCGAACATGGCGAACATGATAAATGGTTCCGCTCGGGGCAATGGCCAGCAATTCGGCGCTTCCGCGTTCGTAGGAAACGAGACTACGTTCTTGAATGGATTCAACTCGCTTGTCAATTTTACCGCCCATTACGAGTCTCAGCTCGAAGCCTCGTACATGATCATCTCGCCAGTTCCGCGATCCCAGTGGGCCGTTACGCAGGCGCGAGGCGGAAACGCCATCGGCGACCCCGGTGTCGCATACGCAGCCATAAACTTTGAGCCCATCTACCCGGCAGGCGTCCTAGCTGTTCCCGCCGACGTCACCGCCGGCTTCGATCTCTTGCTATCGCAGTACGTTCTCCGCCGCCGCTTTCCCGCTTGCGCGACCTTCTCACTCATTTCTACCACAGAGCATCGCAGTCCCCAGGGCTCCCGCTCTACATAAACGAGTGCGACGCTAGCCAGTCGGTCTTCTCGACGTATCCCGCCTACTCGATCCTCAAGACAACGTATGCAAAGTACGACCCCACTGGGTAGGCAAACGCGTGCTACAGCTACACTCTGTGCTTACTTCCTGTCTTCCAGCTACAATGCGAAGAACACTCTGGGGCCCATTGGGCTTTGATTTTTTGTTGTCTTTTGCGGAATTTCTGGTGAACCAAATCAATAGTGCTATCCTGCACCCCGTATATACCTCATCACACATAATTCAATATCTAATGTACCATTCCATAAATTTTACGCCAATACCCAAAATAGCGTGTGAAGCTCCAAACGGGGAAAGTGAGTCAGCGGACCCGCATTATAATTGTCCTTACTTTCTACTTTGACCCCAATGGACTCTTTCGACAACTTTCAATACGATTCCGCTTCTTCTTACGGCGGGATTGGCATAGTGGACGATAATTCCTCGGTATATACCGCCAATACTGCGGACAATGCGTCCTCGGTGGATCTCTCCAGCCTCTCCATCTCGGACTATAACCATTCGCACCCTGTGGCCAACGGACACGTCCACCATGCGCATTCGGTGCGGAGTGGCATTGACGAGGACTTTGACGCCGTCCTGGATGACTTGAAGGACGATGGCGCGGTGGATCTGCCCCCGCATGCGTGCAGGTGCGTGTACTCTGATTTCAAGCATTCGAAATGGGTGCTTATTGCTCTCCAAACAGCTACTGCGGTATCCACTCGCCATCTTCGGTCGTCAAATGCCTTGTCTGCTCCAAGTGGTTCTGCAACTCGCGCGGAAACACATCTGCCTCGCATATTGTGAACCACCTCGTCCGCGCCAAGCACAAAGAAGTCATCCTGCACGCGGAAAGTCCGCTTGGGGAGACTACGCCGGAATGTTACAACTGCGGGAGCAAGAACGTGTTCATGCTTGGGTTTATTCCCGCCAAGAGCGATACCGTGGTCGTATTGCTGTGCCGGTGAGTGCTTTTCGCGCTAAATCTACTGGTACCCATTTTCTTTCCTTTGCAGTCAACCCTGTGCAGCAATATCCAAGGACATTTCTTGGAATGCAGCTCTCTGGGCTCCTCTCATCGATGACCGCTCATTCCTGTCATGGCTCGTCAAGCCCCCGAGCGAGACCGAGCAGCTCCGCTCTCGTCAGATTTCATTTGCACAGATCAACCGCCTCGAGGACCTCTGGCGCGACAACGCCTCTGCCACCCTCGAAGACCTCGAGAAGCCCGGCGTGGACGACGAGCCCCAGCCCATCCTCCTGCGGTACGAGGACGCATACCAGTACCAGAACATATTCGGCCCTCTCGTCAAGATTGAGGCTGACTATGACAAGCGCCTCAAGGAGAGCCAGACCCAGACGGACATCACCGTGCGGTGGGACCTTGGTCTAAACCAGAAGCGTGTGGCGTGGTTCGGGCTGCCGAAGCTCGAGAGTGGGGAGGTGCGTTTGGCAGTCGGAGACGAGTTGCGGCTCCGCTACGCCGGCGAGTTGCACAAAGCGTGGGAGGGCGTGGGCCATGTTATCAAGATTCCGAACAGTGCGTTTCCATTCGGCTTCCCTGCGTTCGTTGTGCTCACTATGTCTAGATGTTTCCGACGAGATTGGGCTCGAGCTCCGGCGCACGGAAGGCGTCCCTTCGGAGTGCACGCACAACTTCGCGGCGGACTTTGTCTGGAAATCGACAAGTTTCGACCGCATGCAGCTCGCTATGAAGACATTCGCCGTCGACGAGAAGAGTGTTAGTGGATATATCGTGAGCCGGCTCCCTTTCCTTACCCATCCAATGGCGCTAATGTGACTCCCAGTACCACAAACTCCTCGGACACGAACTGGAGCCCCAGAGCCTGCGCACTCAGATGCCGAAGCGGTTCTCCGCGCCCGGGCTACCGGAGCTCAACCACTCCCAGATGTACGCCGTCAAGAGCGTCCTGCAGAAGCCGATCAGCCTTATCCAGGGCCCGCCGGGAACAGGCAAGACGGTCACCTCCGCGTCGATCGTCTATCACCTCGCGAAGATGAACCCCGGGCAGGTCCTCGTGTGCGCGCCGTCGAACGTCGCCGTCGATCAGCTTACGGAGAAGATCCACGCAACGGGGCTCAAGGTCGTGCGCCTCACGGCCAAGTCGCGCGAAGCGCTCGACTCGAGCGTGGGCTTCCTCACGCTACACCAGCAGGTCGCGAACAGCACGACGCATGTCGAGCTGCAGAAGCTCATCATGCTTAAGACGGAGCAGGGCGAGCTGAGCAGCAACGACGAGCGCAAGTACAAGACGCTCATTCGGCAGTGCGAGAAGGAGATTCTTGGCGCGGCAGATGTGATTTGCTGCACTTGCGTGGGCGCGGGAGACCCGCGGTTGAGCAAACTCAAGTTTAGGACTGTGCTGATTGACGAAGCTACACAGGCTGCTGAGCCTGGTGCGTTGGCTGTTTATTTTGTGTTCGGTCCCATTCTTATTCTTTCGCCCAGAGTGCATGATTCCCCTCGTCTTGGGATGCAAACAGGTCGTGCTCGTCGGCGATCACCAGGTGGGTTTCGTGCTTATGTATCGCCTCCGCTGTAAATTAATGGCCTTTACAGCAACTCGGCCCTGTTATCATGAATAAGAAGGCCGCGCGTGCGGGTCTTACGCAGTCGCTCTTCGAGCGCCTCGTCGTACTGGGCAACCGTCCCATTCGGCTCCAAGTGCAATACCGCATGCACCCGTGTCTCTCCGAATTCCCTTCCAATATGTTCTACGAGGGCACCCTGCAGAACGGCGTCACCGCGCCCGAGCGGCTGCGCAAGAACGTCGATTTCCCATGGCCCGTTCCCGACACGCCGATGTTCTTCTACCAGAATCTTGGTCAGGAGGAGATCTCGAGCAGCGGGACGTCCTTCCTCAACCGCACGGAGGCGTCCAACGTCGAGAAGATCGTGACCAAGTTCTTCAAGTCGGGTGTCGTACCTGGGCAGATCGGCGTCGTGACGCCGTACGAGGGGCAGCGCTCGTACATCGTCAACTACATGCAGTTCAACGGCTCGTTGAAGAAGGATCTGTACAAGGAGATTGAGGTGGCGAGTGTGGATGCGTTCCAGGGACGGGAGAAGGACTACATCATTCTGAGCTGTGTGCGAAGCAACGAGCACCAAGGAATCGGATTCCTGAATGACCCGCGTCGGTTGAACGTCGCGCTCTCGCGGGCGAAGTACGGGGTCGTGATTCTGGGGAACCCGAAGGTTCTGAGCAAGGTATTTTTCACTCGTTTTGTTTCGATCTTTGGCTCACCGCTGTTGCTTGCAGCATCCCCTCTGGCACTACCTCCTCACTCACTACAAGGAAAAGAACTGTCTCGTAGAAGGCCCACTCAGCAATCTCCAGCCCAGCATGATCCAGTTCAGCAAACCGAGACGTACACTCGCCAAGTCGATGGATCAGTTCCGTCGTCACGAAACCAATGCGAGGGATTACATCAACGGCCCCACTGGACCAGGAGCAATGTCTGAAGGTACGGTGATTATTGGGCCTCAAAAAAGTCCGTCACTCAATAATCTTTCACCTCCTAGGTCGTCGTTCCGGCACTCCGAGCCGCTTCGACGCGAGCTTCTACCGCACCCACGATGCCCTTGGCTACATCCCGTCCGACGTCCAGTCCCTCCGATCCCAGGCGACATACTCCTCCGGCCTCCCCATGTTCTCACCTGCTGGTCCCTTTGGCGCCGTCGGCGGTGGCATCCCCCGCGGGGTCAACGGTGCCAAGCGCAGCACCTACGGCAGCTACGCTTCGTCTGTGATCTCTCAGGACGCGGGTGCGAACAGCGTCACAGACACCAGCAGCGTCCTCGGCATGGGCAGCGCCGCGAGCAACATCGCATACTCCCAGAGCGACCGCCTGCGTGGGCGCCGCACGTCCTTCGGCAGCGCCAGCGTCGCCGGCGCAAGCGATCTTGGAAGCCTCTCGCAGTACGACTACAAGAGCCAGGATGACGCGGGCGACATGGACGACATGAAGAGCCAGTACGCCGGGACGCAGTCGGGCGTGACTGTGTTTTGAGCAGCCCTGCGCTTCCTGATAAATGATGCGTGCTTGCGGACAAGAACATAGCCGCTGAGGCTTCCCCACCCCGCGCGCCGCCCTGTGCTGCCCCTTTCTGCTGCTGATCCTTTTACTGGGTTCTGGACAACGATGCCCGCCGGCGCTGACGCACGCATGCCATCACGCATCGTGTCGGTTTGCCCGTGCTCGTTGGCTTGTTCCCGGCGATTGCCCAGGTTGCTTGCCTAGACTTTCCCGCCCCATGCGTCTTGCCAATCGTCTGTTCGATTCGGTACATTCGCCAGAAAATTATGAAACCAAAAAAAATACTATGTAGTTTTCCTGTTTATTGCACGCCTGTATCTTCAGACGTCACAATATCAAACCATGCCTTTTTCTGCTTGTGTATGGATCGATGTGCTCAACACTACAGGCATGAATCGTTGTCAATGAACGATCGATTTACACTTCGTTTACATATCAGATGCGACTGCTAAAATCCCCCTTCAAAGCTTCAACAAGCGCTGTTTGTTGTTATGATGAGCCAGCAAGTCAAGTTCCAGGGTCTCCATGAATGTTGGCCCGGTTGGCTTCCAGCCAAACAAATTCCTCCCCCTGTCCGCTCTGCTCCTTGAATTGCTTCCAAACATGTATCGCCAGAGTCCAGACATGCTCTGAACTGCCCCAGCCGGATATTCTTTCGCTTCAGCAGATTCTATGAGACCGAGCGACGCCATGAGTTTCCCGGTGGCTACTGCGGCGTCCTTCCAGACAAGCTCGGAGCTCCCGTTGAAGTAAAATCCCTGTTATCCAAATTCAGATCATCTTAACTGCAGACAGGCAGAGATCCTTTACATTTTTTCCCCAGCACTCGTCCCGGATAGTTCCCGTCTCCAATGAGGTTACAGCCTCCTCCACGACGCTGACGTACAGGCTCATCACATCCTGGATGTGCACGAGACTCCGCGTGTTTTCGCCCTTGCCGATGTAAAATGCGGACTTGAAGGCTAGGATCGCATCGTAGAAAGCGGGGACCATGAAGCTTTGTGTGATGCCTGGGCCGTGGCCCTTGCCATAGATGTCCGGGGGGCATATTATCGCGGTGTGGATGTGCGCTCCGTGCGTCGCCGCCGCCTCCAATACGATCTTGTCGACGTGCCGGTGGATACGGTTGTCCGGGAGCTTGGCAAGCTCTTCGATGTCGTCCACATCCGACCATACGCGAGGGCTGAGCACACCTAACGTGCCGTTGTAGACGTCCGATATGCACGCTGTGCCGCTAAGATGGATGAGAAAGGTGGGCGTGGTGCGCCTGCCCAGTCCCGCAAGAAAGGACTCCATGGCGGGCTTGTGGTCCGAGTCTCCGGCATCTGGATGCGTCGCAATTGGTTGTACAATCGAACACACATAAGAAAACTCTGCATACGGATAACGATATCACTTTCCGACGTTGCCTTCGCGAGAATATCTGCGCTGTCGTAGTCACCGATGATAGTTTTCACGTTCGGATACGCGTCGGTATAACTTTGAGATACTTTGCGAAGAAGTGCAGTCACGGCGTATTCCGGATGGGCCGTCGTGATGGCTGCGAGCACACTGCCGCCGATGTAGCCCGTCGAGCCTGTTCTGCGAGAGGATGAGCGGTATGCGAGGTAGGATAAGAGGGTGAATGTACATCAAGATTTTGGGACCCATTTGTTGAGGTGTAAGCAAGAGAGGAATGCAGCAGGACGATATTGTAGCTCCCTTTCGGAACGTGCCAGGGTGTACGCTTATACGGGGGCCGATTCCGAAGGAATTACTAAGGCTACTTCACTGTAGGAAGTTTGCGCAGTCGGATCAATTGCCTCAAAACACTCGGACCAAGTGCCTAATGGCAATTGGTCCGAGTGCGTTGACACACTCAAACCGACTGCGCTCACACACTTGCTGGTAAGTGCATTTCGGCCATTTTCGCACTCGGAGCAAATGTGTTCGCGCGCTCAATCTGAGTGTATCCCGGCACTTGGTTCGACTGCGTAGTACATTTGTTCTGACTGCGTATTGACTGCCGAAAATGAGGTATATTAAATGGTACATAATGACATCCATCGTATCCTACAACCTACGATCTGTTGAGAGACGCACCTACTAGTATTGGAGTTAGAGTGCCGCATCTTGAGCTTGACATAAATCTAGACAGAAAAGCCCAAGTCAGCTCCAGGTTAAATGAATGATTCGAAAAATCAAGCCTGGCGCTCGAGCGTTTGGGTGACCTCGTCATTGATCTTCTAGAACAATTACAAGTCAGTGATGGAAGGGAAGGATCGAAAGAATAACAAAATACTCGATTAGTGCTTGACCGGACCTTGACTGCCTTCGAACGAGATTCTATCCATCTATCTACTCAATTAACCGACACACGCCAAAAGAAATTGCGACCACGTACTTTGCACGAACGAGCACATCTAGTATCAATAATCCGCATTAGAAGAGATGTCAGCAACAGTATGTGTGGTCCACCGAGAACTTAGCTTTTTCGACAGAAGCTACGGCGGACCTGCACCAACGGACGCGCCCGCTGCACCACTCCGCTTCGCATCTCCCCTTGCTCGCCGCTGCCACCACCTCCGCACACCCCGCGCTGCCGGAGCCGTACCGACATCGGCACCACACCAAGGGCACGCGCAGCATAACGCGCTGCAGGCGACCACAAGCGACACGAAGCTCTCGACGGCGATGGCCGAAACGCAGCGCCAGCGCGACATGTTCACCAAGGCGCCGCGCGGGAGCTACGAGAACGTCACCGCCGCCTGCGCCCGAGCCCACGCACGACGCCGCGGTCTCGCAGCACACGCGGCTCACGGCTGGGTTTGGGCTCACGGCTGGGTCTGGGCGCATGGGGCTGACCACCGGTGTTGGCGGGATCGGCGCCGGCGACGGGGGTGGTGGAGTAGCAGCAAGCCCCCGTGCCACCGGGCACACCGCTCGCGCAGGCGACGCAGCGTGTGCCGCCATCGCTGCGCCGTTCCCGCGCGACTCAACGACGTCAATCTCGCCGCTTGCGAGCCAGGCGCCGTAGGTGTTGGTGACGGGGAGCATTCAGAAGGCAGGCCAGAGCTGGGGGGTGAGTGGGTTAACGGGTGGGGGAGAGAGGCGAGAGATGAGGAAGTCCGAAGAGGGGGGAGGAGGGTGAGGGAGGGCGAAGGAGAGAGATGGGAAGAAAGAAGGGGAGGGAAGAGGGGGAGGGGGAGAGGAAGGGGAGGGGGGAGACGGAAGACGGAGCGAGCGGGGAGGAAGGGAAGGAGAGGTTAGATGACGACGGGAGAAGATAGGAGCAGAGAGGGCGGAACACAAGAAGCGGAAGAAGAGGACAGTGTGGAGTGTACGGAGAGGGAGAGAGGAAGCCGTAGCATGTCACGCGCCCTGAGTGAGGGAGGGATGTATGTGAACGATGTATGTGAACAAAAAAAAAAGCACCCAATCCCTCTACGGTATCTTCGTGCACCTCGATGCGGCCGTACTGTAGGATCCCGCGAGAGGGGACGGTCTCGTTGCCATTGCCTGTGGGGAAGGAGTTAGTATAAGTAGGTGCGCATGGGACGACAGCGGGAGGGGATAGAGGGCGTGGGGAGGGGAGCGGGAGGGGAGGAGGCAGCACGAAGGAGTGAGAGGGCGGCGGTGCCGGAGGGGGCAAAGGAGAGGTGGTGGCGACGAAAGAGAAAAGACAGTGAAGGGGAGGAAGGGAATCGTTTGATGCAAGGGGAGTAGACGGCTCGGTCAACGGAACGAAGGAGGAAGTGGAAGAAACGATCGGATGGCCAGCGCAAACAGTAAAAGAACGGCAAAGAAAGTCAAAAAAGGAGAACGCAAAAAATAAGATCAAAAAATGCACGCGCGCTAAGAATGGTGCTGAGGGGGGCACTCTGCATGGGTTGATAGCGGAGCCGGCGGTGGAGTTGGTCGTGCGGCTGCAGGCGGCGACATAGCTAGATGCGGTGCGGGGCGGCTGGTTAGTGTTTTGCGTGGTGAAGCGAACGAGAGGAAGAAGGATGAACAGAGGAAACGGGAGGAAAGAGGGTGAAGGGGAAGGGGAACGCGAAGGAAGAAGGAATACGAAATCTCCACTCGCCCACTATAATCAAACATCGCGCCCTCGTCCTTGCTGTCCGGGTTCGCGTCCCCGACACTGAACCCGCCGGGCGCGGTAAGGTTAAACGTGCAGTCCGTCGTGTTGTGGGTCGTGCCTGGGTGAGAACATTAGCGAGCGAGCTTCAATCAGGTCGATGGGTGTTGATACAGTACGGGTAGAAAGTCACGAAGGAAAAAAAACAAGACAGCCCACCATCAACAAACGGCCACCAGAAGGCTTCGACAATGAGGGAAGGTCACTAGGAGAGGTATGTAGGTGCGTCAGTTCAAGATGATCCACGCGAAATGGCCCACACTGACCATTTCCCCGACCCACCCGCTCGGTGTCCCTGGTGCGAGTCAAATCTCGGTCGGATGGGCGGGGAAATGGCGAGAGGGGCAAACTGGGGATCACATACCGTACTATGAGGTTGCTTATGAGGGAGTTGGGGTCCCCAGTGAAGGACTGCGCCGCCTTGTTGGCGAAGTTGCCTGAAATCGCGTATTCGCGCGTTTCTGCGCCGATTTGGGCACCGATTGGGGTGGAAGAGCGTGGATAGCGTGTATCTGGGGCCTAGGCAGCGGCTGAAGATGCACCGGTTGTGCGAGAAGTGCACGATGGTACACGATGCGCGGGGAGATGGTGGTAAGAGCAAAGGAAGGCGCCGGCAAATAGAGGTAAACAACGTTCTGATGGGATGAATCTAAACCGCGTCCAACAGTCTCGCGGGCACGGATGACCTCCGTGAGTGCTTAGTTTGATTGTAATGTTTAATACACAACCTGTATGTAGTTAATTCACAAGAGGAACAGAGTGCAGTATTTGAATTCTTTGAACATGGTATGAAAGTGACGAAACAGGCGCTACGGAAAGTTAAAAAATGCAATAATTCAGTCCATGGGATGAGAAAGCACAGATTCAGAACGAGGAATGAGCCAGGGAGTCCAGTAACAGGGGCTTTGAGGGTAAAAAAACTGTCATTCCACTACTTGTTTTGATTTTGAACGGGTCGTTATTGTTCTGGCCAACGCGGATGCCGAAACCTATTCCTTGTGAGGAAGCAGACGGCTGGAACTGGAGGAGTGCTCCTACCTGGCTGGGCTTTTTCGGTTCCTTCGGTTTTTTGGAGGGCAACTGTTTTTTCGGTGCTACTGGCTTCTTCGAATTCTTGCCTTGCGGGGGCTAAGCAGTAATTAGACTGGAAACCAGAGGGAAAATCAAAAGCATTAACGTACAGGAGTGAAATCTTGGACCGTGATTTCTTGTTCTATTACGGGTTTCGGCGGGGGAAGTATGATCTATCCAACCGTGAGTGATTGAGGCCTGCGCGATATACACGATGAATGATACCCACCTTAATGGAAGTAGAGGATGGTTCAGTTTTGACAATCGCCCGACGGTGGCGCGGTGGCGCTGTCTCGGGAGTTAGCTCTGCTGTGGGTTCCGGTTCTCTATCACGTTGTATGCTGTGGATAGCTTTCATGTTTCGACGGTGGATCTCGTGCGCTTCAGGCGAGTCGCTTTCAGGAAAGAAGAACTCGCCGTATTCGTTGCTATTATTGCGTTCAAAGAGCCCTTCTTGGAAGGTTTCTACGGCAGCCAGATCTTCGCGGATGAGAGAGACAGCGATAAATGGAACCAGAACAAAGCGCGTAAAGTCTTCAACAGTCAGGTATTGAGAGGAGGCATTATCGTTGTAGTCAAGGAAGTGATCATTGTCCGAAGTGATGATTGCATGAAGAGTCGAGAAAAGAGTATCAGCTAGCTCTTGTTCGTCGTCATCGTCGATTTCCACGACGATCCGCATCAGGCAGGAATATATCACGAACTCGCCTTGAGGGCCGTAACTGCGGGAGGTACTTAAATACAGGAAACAACCCAAAGCACAGAACAACTCACTATCCGCACCGCTTACCACTAATAGCAGATGGGAAATTCTGCTTCGACTTGGCGTCCACGAAGTCGAAGATATTGTAGTCGATAGAAACTAGAAAGCTTTCCCAAGCGGGACATGTTGCAAGTTTTTGAGGATTCTTGAATAAGGCGATTACAGTGGGCTGTAGCGCAAAGACACGCTGCGACACGTCCTCCCAGTCGATGACGTTCGGCCACCGTTGTCGTTCGCCAAGCTTCTCTAGATAAGGTCGACGTTTTTCGAGTACAATCATTTGGCAGATCTGTGCCCTCAAAAAATGTCTCCCTTTTGCCGGAATGCCGTTTGCAGCAGCAGCGTCCCGGAGGTCCTTCTCCTGGTTGAACAACGCTAGAATTTTCGGGACTGCAGTCCTGGGCAGATGATCAGAGCACGGAATGCAAGGACAGCGTTCAGGGAGGTCGGCCCAAGTCAACGGGGAGGGGTTAGTAACTTCTGTAGACTCTCCAGAGTTTAATTTTTTCTGTTTCAAGATGTCAACTTCGAAACACAATCTAATTGCGGTGGAATACCTTTTTTGTGGAAGTTTTATCAGACGATTCAGTCGTGTCAGTGGCTTTACGCTTCTTTTGCGCGCTGGTGGCAGGCTACGAAGGCACTGAGTGGGATATATTCACCTCAAAGTCTACGACTCTACGAACCTTTTCTTCTTTGGGTTCGATATCTGACTTTTGATTTCCCTTAGCGTTGAATGAATAAGTACGCATACATGGGCGCATATATCGACCCACGGAGCCTTTGCTTTTCTTCTGTGAAGAAATAGATCAAATCCAGGGGTGGCCGTCAATAAATTGGACACACCTTTATTTTGTCAGAAAATTTGTCGTCGCTGAGGACAGTTGTAGCTGATTTCTATACACAAATGAGCTCAGAACTGGACAGAAAACCTTTCCTCACGCTTTTCTTGACAGGCTTCCCGGCCTGCTGAGTTATCAGGTACGGTATTGAGCGCATATAAGCACCTAGCTGACCGTTGTTTGCCCTGCCAAAGGTTTCCCACCCTTTTTCGCTGGTTTTTCCCGGTCTTGGTCTTCTGCTGTGGTGGCTGGTGACACGGGCTTCTTCGTAGTATTCATAGGGGTCTGTATATATCACTAGCTATCGAACGCATATATGCATGCTACACACCGATTTTTCCTTGTCTGATTTTCCTATCAGTTTCCTGAGGTCGTCGTCGTCGTCGTCGTCGCTCTCGCTTCCGGAGAGGATCACGTTGGTCCTTTTCTTTGTCGACCTCTATATGTCGACTCATCAAGCTACAGTCGAAACAGAGAAAGAACGAAGCAAACCGGCTTCGCTGGCTGCTTGCCGACCATGTCAGGATGATCAGTGACGAGGGAGCGCATATATCGTACCTTGAGGGCGCCTTCTTCTTCTTCCTCACCGTCCCCCATGTCTTCATCCTCATCTTTGGGTTTAGTACGAGGCTGTTGATAATTCATGAATATGTTGGCAGAGGAGATAATGAAGATAGAAAAACCTTGGTCGTCGCCTTGGACTTGGATGGCCCGGCTCGATGGGAAGTTTCCGCCTCTTCGTCTGTTTCCAAAAGGAAATGGACCCTTGATTTTGTTCCGGATTTTGAGCGCATCGGCGGGGTCTCCGTCTCGGTCTCCGCATCGGACTCGTTATGTTCTTGCGCCTCTGCTTCTAGGTCTGCGCGGCGGCGGGTCTGTTCGTTGGAAAGCCATATACGGGCAATGTCGCGGATACACCAGCCATTGGCAAACTTGCGAAAAAACGGGATGTCATGCTGAATCTGGGCAGACAGATCATTAAGCGGAATATGTACGAATATAGACGGAAAGGTAGAGAAGGAATGTGCGCACGATCTTAATCATCTGGTCGACTCTCCCCCGATCTTGCTCCGAGATTGGGCGAAATACGGACAAGTATTCTTGTATATATCGTTTAACGATTCGCTGGAACACAGTCGGCATACCGTACATTCATCCCATATTAGTGACTTACCGAAACACGGTTATACCGTTCATCATTCCCCTCCAACCCCATCTCAACCTGGACGTTATATCCTCCTTTGTCACAGCTTCGGCCAGCCTGCCCCTTGGGCGCAGGGATAAGGTTTTTTCGTTTCTGCTTGGCAAATTTTGCTTGCAGCGTGGCTGGGACATCCTAGTCAATACTAATGCCACGGGTGAGCTTTGAGACATGATACCGTTCTGTTGCTCGCTTGCCGCGAGTCTTGCATTTAACTCTCGAATCTGGGTTTCAGGATCGACTCTGGGTTTCGACTTGGGCATGGTAGACGCAGAGGAAGAGAAGAGTAGCGATCACGTGTAGCGTTGTCACAAGTGACATTGCGCGTTTGCGCGTTTGCATTCGTGCGTTTGGTTCAGCTCACCCCAGCTCCCAATTATTTGCTATTAGAGGTGGTCAGAGTAGAATCAGAATTGCCTTGGGAGAGCTGCTCTGACCACACCTATTATTCTGATAGGACAGGATCACTGACCCTGTCTTCTCTCCTTGAATTCATGTGGTCCAGACAGAGATGGGCACACAGTTTTCACCCACCAGTGAGCTCTACTTCATGTCTTGAAGCACTGAAAAGGTCCATTGACCACTCATTTAACAGCCTCTTTGTTATTTCAGTGGTTGAATTGATGTGTTGCATTTCTTGTTTTTTATTCCTCAAACATGGGGGGTGTCAGTATAGTTGCGACGTCAACATGTAATACAGGATTTAGTGATACATGTTTTCTTTGGCTCATGAACCTAGAGCTCCGAGTCAATAGTTTCCGCACAAATAATATTTTGAAGTGATAAAAGGCATTCATAGGACGGCCCTTCTCAAATAAGAACTACTGTCGTTTTTGACATTTCGCGGGGACAATGGATACCTAGACATCCTTTACATACGTCTGAATATTTTCAGATTTCTAAATGGGACCCCCCATGTTTTACACAAATATCAGTTCGGCAGGTTCGGACGCGATCCCGTGGGCTTCGTCGAAATGATGTTCAGGTTTGAAAAATCTGGAGTAGATGGCATAAAAGCGTACAAATAACATTTTTTATCAAAGAGGAAGGCCACGCAATTACACAAGCTAATCATCATCGCGGGTAGCAAATTCCGGGTGCAGAAGCCCGGCACTTCTGTCAATAATCGACCACTCACCCCGCGTTTCGATGCGTCCAATCACAGCGATGATGGTCTGTATGTCTGTGACAATTGGGGTGGTCATGTGCGTATGAAATGTGATCTCTTTGGTTGCATCTTTGCCGGTCGTGGAGCATGGTGTGATCACCGCAAGCAGGCGAGTTTTACCGGACATATATCCCCAGATGAGGTCCTCTGGTAGCTGGCAGACCAGGATTTCCTCAAGGCGCCCATAGAATACCTTGGTGACCCAGCTATCATCCTGTGCTTCAACCTGCAGCTCATACTGAGACACAAAGATGAGTCATTCAAGTCGCGCGGATGCATTAGTTAAGTGACCTTACCCTGACAAAAGACATATCTCTTTGCGTCTCAGCATCAGCTCCATCGCCACATGCGGACACGCTCCGAACGGAGTCCCCATCCACAATCCGAACTTTGCCCCATTGCGGCATCACCTCTGGTAATTTTGGCTTGAGATCCTTTTGTCTCTTTCCTAATGCTGCTGAGAAGTACGCTGCTATCCGTTTCCTCATCAGTTCATCGGGCACGTTGTTTTTCTTATAGGGTGCTCGGAGAACAGCCTGTGGGTCTAAGAGAGAATATATTATTGAATATCGACGTTAAGCCAGAGTAAAGTAAGACTCACAATCATCATAGGTATGTTCCGATCTGGACAAAGTTGACTTCGACCGAGTCCGGCGGGTTGAGAGCTCTTTTTCAAGATCATATCGTGCACGGAGCTGCTCAAGATGGACTGTTCTGAGAAGGCGGTTATTCAAGTTCGCCCAGGGATAGCGCCTAGATCTGAGGCCGGACTGTAGATATCCACAGTAGCGCTCCATCCAGAATGTCCATGTTGCCCATGAGGGGCCGCAAAATCGAATATCATCAGCAATATGTAGCAGCCCATGGATGGTCAGTGGGCAGGCTGATAAGCGTGCCTCATCGTACTGATAATAGTATCTAGTTCACACGCAATTAGTGAAAGAAATTTGAAAAATGAACGGGTTGTCAAACTTACTCTTCGTATTTTCTCACCCAGTCAATAATATTATTTTCTAGCTCGTCGATCTGCTTGTATGTGATCTGAAACCCGATACATCTTTTGATGATATCCGAGTATTGGCAGAGGTGGACATGGTATTTTGGGTGGCGAAATCGTCCCTTCAGCAGTGCAGGTGCGAGGTACACAATCCAGAAACACCAAGCCTCCGCAGTGAAGTATGCCGGATTGCCGCCAAGTACACGGACAAAGTCGGCTGGGATATGACGAACCGCGTCGGCCGTTTCCTTCCAGATAATCTCCCAAACAGCGTCAGGAATCTCGTAATCTTCTGCACCAGTGTCGAGTCCCTTGTATTTGCCGCTCCAAAGCTTGTACAAGTTCGGCGCGTTATTCTCGAAGCCGAGGTGCATCAGATCCCACGGTGCGGATTTTCCAAAGTGAGTGGATCCAACACGACGCAGAGCGGGGAGACCTTTAATCCCATAGAATCTCGAAATCCTCTTCCGACCGGCAACGGTGGTGCACTCATCCAACTTCTCTGCAACTTCCGCAAAGCTTTCGTGTGATCGACCAGGTAAGTTTCGGGGATTCCAGGACCGTCTAGGTTGGCCGTCAAGAAGAGGTGCAGTCAGCGGCACGTAGTAAATGGTATCGCCTGCTGTGACATTTCGTGTCCCCTTGATTTCGCATGAGCGACAAGGGCAATAACCGTTATGACCTGTGATGTTCAGCATTTTCTCCATCGCAATAATATCGCCCATCTCAAGAATGTTATAAGCGCGCAATGGAAATTGGGTTTTTGTTAGAGAATCAAAAGTGAGAACTCCCTCAGCAAGCTGAGCCAGCTCATCGTCGTAGGGAGTTAGGTAGCTGTGCACGTCTTTCGGTGTTCCTGGAATCATACCCGCGCACATCAGATATTCGAGGTGAGTCCTGATCTCGGGAGGGAGGGAATAGAGTTGGAGGAGGATAGGAGTAGCAGAAGGGCCGGCACGGTTCCGTTTGAAAAGGAGATAACCGTCTAGACAAACACCGAGGGCAATGTCGTATTTTCCGGAGAAGTATTTGTGTGACAATTCCTTGTCGTCGACAACAACATTCTGCTGGCGCAACGTTCTATAATGGATACTGTCGAAGACGTCCGCGATGGTTCCCGAGGTATGCTTGTATTGATTCCGATAGAGAAGCCGCTCAACCATTTTTGGGTTTTGAAAGAAACCTTGTAGACGCGGGATTATGGGTACATAACAAAAGAGCCGACGTGGCTTTCCGGAGGGAGTGTAGCGGGACTCGGGGCAAAAATCACAGGAAGAGAGGGAGGAACGGGAGCCAGTGTAGGCCATGCATGCGTTGACACAGCAATGATACCATACGGGCTCGACGCAGGAAAGAATGGCGACGCGGTGCAGGATAACCCACTCGGAGCTGATATCGAGTTTATGGTCAAATGTGTACCGCATTTCTTCGAAGACCTCGCGCGACATATTCGACATCATTTTGAGCTTAAACGCACGTATATTGTCGCGATCTTCTTCAGACAATACATCATTGCCTATAATGTTGTGAGTTAAAGACATCACAGCTTCGACAGAGACGCACGCATTTCCCATAGATCCTCCTCCCTCTCAGGACCTATCATTTCCTCCAGCTTGCGGATCATCTCTTCTCGGGAGATGGGGTTATCGGCGTCCCGAACCTCATCATATGCTTTCCATCCATCAATCTCAAAATCCTCCTCCTCTTCTGGTATGAGCGAGTTGAGTTGGTGCGCAACATCATCCTCCTCCGCAGAAAACTCCTCATGATCATCGAAATCAATGACCCTCGAATCACTGTCCGTCATATAATCTCGACCTTCCGAAAGAGCCGCGGACCCCTTGCTTGAGGCGTCCGAGTCCGACAATTCCCCGTCGTCATGGGGCTCAGAGCGACTTCGTTTATTGGGGATATTGTGGGAGGGACGAGTGTCATTCTCATTCTCAGAACCAGGCTCAAAGGAGGCATCAGAATCGGATTCGGATGGTAGCATGGAAGAGGGGGACGCTGCGCGATAATGACGTCGTCGAGTGCGGGCAGAGAGGATTTGACCGCAGTGGGGGTTACAAAAGCATCGTTTTTTCTTTTCCCGCTTCCTCTTTCCTGGCATGAGCTCGGGAGATCGCGCAAACGGCGCGACGGCAGCAGATCTTGTGCGTATGCAAAGACACGATGGTAGACACTATTTTCAAAGCACAAGCTGGGAAGCAAAGGCTGAGATCGATTCCGGAGAGTGAAGATTGAGTCACGCGAGGCAATAGAAGAGGCAGAGTACTAGTTTGGCGCTCGAGTCGACGTGAAAAAGCGAAGAGCGCATCCGATTTGGCAGGTGGCCAAGCAGGTGCAAACTCGGCGCTTGCGGGCCGGATTTCAGCGTTTTGGGTCACTGGATATCATAATGGGAAGGCTAGGGAGGTGAATTGGAAGATTTTCAATTAGCAGTCAAATTGACTGCCTTGCCTCCAATTGCTCTCAGCACACTCGGAGCGAGTGTCTCAAAATGCAATCAAATCGTTGGCACTCGGATCAATTGTCAAAAATGCGGATCAATTGCTTACACACTTGATCTGAGTGTGAACTCTCTCTACAGTGACTTGCTCTCTAAGCAGAGATGATGAATCAGCTTCAAGCTTGTACGGGCAACTGGGACATGGTAATAGATACCTGTAAGATCGATGCAGAATGCCACACCTAGGTACCTTCGTCCAGTTTTGAATGTGACCGCCAGCAGTTCTGAATACGGGAGCCTGTGCCGGGAATCTAGAGTTTAATTGAGGTTGGTAGCGACATCGGGGTCATCCAAGGTCCAGTAGGGTCGCGTTCTTTGTCCGGGAATGGAGGTTATCGGAGGGTGCAGGATGGTGCTCGCTCCGGTTGTAAGTTAGGGTTTTCCGTCGGCTTTGTATTGACCAAAACCCATCTTCACTTCCTCCGGTGAGATTAAAGGCTTCACAAGGAAACTCAGGAAACCGTAGCGGTGAGGTGAACAACCCGTTGAAAACTTGACGTATGAGTTTCTAGGACGTAAATTTGACGCGCCATGCGTGGGAGGTTTGCACTGGCCGGAGATCTCCGCCGGCTCTCTTTGTTTTCCCAATTTTGCGCAGGCAATCCTCCTCCTCCTCCTCCTACGTACAACTCCACCGCTGCACATATGCCTGTAATCTGTTGGTGCATAGGCTCCCCGTCCGATTCTCTTCTCGTGTCCCCAATATGTCAAGTTAACGTCCCGCCTGGCGCGCTCGGGCGCCCGTGGTTTCCCCCAAATTGCAATGACGGAAGCCCAGGGCCCCGAGTTTGAAATTCCCTACGTATTTTACACCTCAGAAACTTCTGGGCCCTTTACACGGCTCTGAAGGGGCTTTTGGAAATCGTCTTGTCAGATATGGATCTCGTCGGAACACCAACATCCAATTCATGTCCCATCTTGTGTGCCATGAAAATGGACCTGTTGTTGGTATGTACTCAGGCCAGCGATCCGGTCCAAGGCTCTACCGATGCTTTACCGACCCAACACCTGGACCATGGCTATTTTCCCGTCATTCCGAGACCTTAGCGTCTTCAAATGATCCTTCTATCCGCGCGGGGCCTTGCTGGTAGCTCCAAGTTGTGGCGGCGCCAAGAATCAGCTCCTTTGGCTTTCCTTTCTTCGGTGAAAAATGCCCACTTATACGCCTACTTATCCTATCAATCTTTCGAATCGACGGTTCCGACTCGGGATGTTGTTTCGGCATTCCTATCGACATACCCTACTAACCTATCCGTTGGACCAGAAGCCGTCCTCCCCTTATCACTCGCAGACTAAAAAGTTACACCAAGATTGGTACATCGTTGCAAATTCCTGCAAATGGATCATCCGTCGTCGTGCCGCGGCATGCAGCTGCAGCTGCCAACGCTGGCAGACATATACATCGATCTTGTCGTATGTAGTTGTCTACGACGGTGCCGGTTAGACCTTCAATCATTATCCATCCCAGCAACGCCCATCAACGTGACTTGGAAACATCGGTGAAACTCTAGTGGATTAATTAAATTTGCAACCCTAAGATAACCGTTATTTTTCGCCGTCCACATCCGCATTTTTCTGTACTCGAATAGTTAGCTCTGAAGCTTTGTGCTACAATTGCGCTCGGTATTTTTGATCTGTTGATGCGTACCTGGGCGCTTAAGTTAATGAAGAAATTTTTTTGTCCCTCCGAAGCGGTGCCAGTCACAGTGATCCGTTAATTCCTTCTCCTCCTTCAACACTCTACGCATCTTTTCCTTCCTCTTTTTAGACAATCCAGCTGTCTCTGTTCCAGCTATCATACCCGGGAGTATTATCCCACAAGAATCCACCGAAAAATGGCCCGGCAGAGCCCACAATCCAGAACCCCCTTATCCCCCGCGTCTACCAGTGTCAATACCAAGCCTTTACCACCATTAAAACCTATAGGAATCATAATCCTTCCCCCAGACGACGAAGACTCACCGCCGAGCTCGACCTCTGACTTGCAGCTCCGCGATTCGTCCTCCTTGCCCGATCTGCCAGGGGCCAATGCAGCGCGCACCCTGAATCGTCGTGCGAGCACCAGCACCAATTCGCTGAACGTCAAGTTCGCGCCCTTGCCGCAGCTCGCTCCGCGCAAGCGCCGCTCGACGACCCCGCTCGGGATCGCCTCGCGCGGGCAGATGATGCGCCGGCGAAGGGCAGGCCTCCCTGGGTACGACATGAACGGCGACCCCCTGCCCCCACCGCCGCCCATGTGGAGCGATGAGGAGATCGAGCTTCAGACGCAGCATATGCTCACAGAGCGGGGCCTTCGCCAGGTGGGGACGCCGCGGGAGCGCGACATGGACGACCCGTTGCTGACGTTCGGGAAGATGGTGAAGGGCGCGGGGAAGCAGTTGTGGCGCAAGGTCAACAACAGCAAGAAGGTGGTCGAGGTCGACGACAAGGGCTTGGAGGTGAACGGGAGTGTGCGGACGGTGGTCGGCGGGGTGGTGGTCGCGGAGCGACTGGTGCTTGCGCCGAGATCGAAGGAAAACTCATCTTCCCCGGAGGAGGAGGGAGGTGTGTGGGAGGAGGAGGTGGGCGATGGCTTTCCGCTCAACGTCGGGCAGACAGAGACGATTGTTGAGGGGCGGTACTCGTGGCATGCCGCGCAGCTCAAGCCATCCCTCGACGACAACGGGTCCGCGAGCGACGACGCTAGCGGGAAGGAGCACAATCTGTCCTCGGCGGAGGGAACAGAGGAAAGTTCTTCAATACACGACGGTTCGACGCAGGAGGAAGAGGAACCCACAGTACGCTACTCCATATCATGACCTTGGGAGTCTATTCGGGCGCAGCTAGAGAAGGCGACTACGACTGATTACACTTACTAACACCACTATCCTTATATTTTAGTTGCTACATTGTTTCTTGGATTACTCCCTTTGGTCTAAGATCTACTTCAACTTGGACTCTCCGTCCAGTATCCTCGACTACAAATTACACCTGGATCCCGTTTGGTTTTCGGTGAAGTCAAAATGGATGAGGCAATCGTCCATAGGCCACCACGAGAACGATCCTGGATTCAGTTGCGGGCTGTATTCATGGGTTTTTCCAACAAGACCATGGATTTATCCGGGCATAGCCAAAAAAAATCGTAATGCAGTGATTTCTTGAACGAGAAAAGGGGGAAAATGCAATTTGGATGAAAAGAATAATAACCAAATATGTACGGTCTAATCCATTTACTCTGGAAGCTCCACATGTACAGAGCAGCAACACTCAGGAGCGTCAATTGTCCAAATTGGATACATTTTGATCCTATCAAGAATCGCAACCCTTATCGGACGAATAGGGGCTTTTCAGTCGATTTTTTTTTTCTGCGAAATTTTGATGTATTATCTTTGCTCCATCCACTACTATACTAGCTATATGCAAGGCGCGGTTCCGGATTCAACACCCCAGAAGTCTAACTATTATATCCAGATGTATAGGAGGAAGAGGATGATTTATAGTGCGGTCCCAAATTGAAACACCCGGTCTCCTCACCACGGAGCGAGGGATGGCACAGTGTGCGCACTGCGGAGAGAAATTTTCTGAGCCACTGGATCAAAGGTGGATAACTAGCCAGTTAGCGAATTTTGAGATTTTGGTACCCGTCTGCGAAAATCCTTACTTGAAAGCTTGAGGTTTGAATGCCTCAAGTTAGCTCGCTCACTAGCCCCTTCGCTTCTCCCCATCTAGTTCTGGCCCATTCACTCTTTCCCTCCTATCCCCTCCCCCCCTTCAATACCTAATACACCGTCTCGAAACACCGCTTCTTATGCCCTGCAACCCAAACCCAATCGTCAGCTCCACCCGACGCTTCACGGACCCAACCTGACTCACCGCGCCAGTCTTCCTTTTGGTGTGCTGCAGAGGCAAGGGGTGCAGTCGGGATAGATGGGCGTACACGGAAAAACGTGCAGTGGGGATAGACATAGACGTAAAAGTGCAGTCGAGGATAGACATCGGAAAAGTGCAGTCCGTCAGCGGCAGCCCATGCAAATAGCCAACAGTATAAGGAGGACGGGATGTACACGCACTCCGACAGCAATACGCGACCGTCTGGCACCTTGCGCACTCCAGCCTCCTCACCACGTCGCCCTCGTGGCGCACGGCGTACCGGTCGAACGTCTCACGGCGCGTGACCGACAGCTGCAGCGCCTCGGACTTGAGCCGGCCCGCGAGAATGTTGAGGATGCTGGAAGAAATTGTCAGTGTTGATGTCATGCAGTGCGGCCACAAATTGCACGGGGACTGCGCGAGGGCCAGAAGTCGCGTACGGCATGGGATGCGATGATGGGATAAGAGGGAACGACGTACGTGAGGGCGTTGCGGACGAGTCTCTGCGGGATATGAGCCAATGATGCACGCATGTACTGAATCGAGTGCAAAGGGAAGTACAAAAAACCGTACCTCGTGGATGTTATAGTCATGGGCCCGCTCCCCCGCCGTTCGTGGGTGGGTAACCTCGAGCGAGCGGAGCGCAACCGTGCGGAGCCAGTCCTTCAGCTCCGCAGAGGTGTCGTCGGAGAGGGGCTGTATGTGGGATTTGTACTCGTAGGCATCTATGGGTCGGTCAGTATCCGAACGGGCAGACGGACGAACGGACGCACACGTAGCGAGAATTAGCAGCCCCACGATGCAGGACATCGTGTGCAAAGGGTCTGCGTAGTACTGCGGTTGACGATGTTGTAGTTAATATAAGTAATGAGATATCGAATCGAGGCGAAACTTGGCGCACCTGGCACGCGCACCGCGGTTCGATCACCTGCGCGACATAGAACGCGTACAGGTCCGCACCGGCGGGGCTGCGCATGAACTTGGCGAAGTAGAGGCTCTGCGCGATGCCGACGAGCATGGTGTGGTACGGGCCGTCTGCGTGGGGCTCGGCTTTGTACGCGGATACCAGAGAGGGGAGGTATTTGGCGCAGAAGGAGCACTAAACGCGACAGCAAATAAGCGGCGGTCGGAGGGGCAACGGACGAGAGGATATAGTTACGACTATGGGATGGGCGGTGTCTTCGAACTCGCCCGGCATCAACTCGTTCCATAGGTCGCGCAACTGGGCGAGGCGGGATGATTTTTTGGTCGCATAAGTTATGACTAGTACACACCTTCTCGGTGGCATCCGCAGCCGTGTTGAGTTCAAATCCGGTGCAAGTCAGGCCGAGATGAGCAGCGAGTTTGGCGGCGCCTTCTTCCGCGGGTAATTCTATGTCGTCTACGTCGGGTTGAGTGGCATTTGGGTCGGCAAGGCCTGTGGAGATCCCAAGAGAGGTTCGACCGTGGCAACACGGGCATATACGGTTTTCTTCAATGTTCCGGCTTGCGACCCGTGTATTCATGTTAAATAAAAAGATTCAAAAAAAAAATGGATGAGACAAGTTGGAGAGAAGAAGGCTGCACCGCCACTGATAACAGGCAGAAGCAGGTGGGTTCGGAAATTTCCGATAGCCGGCCCGCGTCGGATCCTTGAGTCCTTTCCACTGCCAATGGTCTCTGTAGGTTTTCTCATTTCCAGTCTTTGGATGCAGCTGATGTTCGCAGCTGTGATTAGCGTATAGCTATGAACGAGGGACGTGCCAATAGCTCGAACGCAGTCCAAGTTCCTTGCGTCGGCGATCTGTCGATATCATTATCCTCATTTCCAGCGGAGATTCTCGGCGAGATCTTCCTTGCATCTACTCCACCTCTGGATAGAACCGGAAAGCCACGAGCGTTCTTTCCGTGGCGTCTGAGCCACGTTTGCCGCCATTGGCGGGGTTCCGCCCTCGCTTTCGCGAAGCTCTGGTCATTTCTCGATCTCGAACAGACACAGAAAAACCAAGACCGCCATTCTGCGTCTGTTCACCGCCTTGAAGTGTACCTGCAGCGCTCTGGGCAGCACCACCTTACGTTTCGTCTTGCCTACTCGCCAGATGCCATACATGGGCATCCCTTCCTGGAGTCCCTCCTCGAGCATTCCGCGCGATGGAAAGACGTGCACATAGAACGGTGTCCACCCGCGCTCGCGAGAGGGACCTTGGCCCGGTGTAGCCCTTTGGATTTTCCAAGCTTACGCAGCCTCGCCCTCTCTGACTGCAGTTTGAATTCGCACGATAGAGGCCTAGTTCGTTGGATTCCCTGGTCCCAGCTAAAACGGTATCACGAATATGGCTGCTGGTGGGGCAAGAACCACACCTACCAGTGGTCCACCCTTGCTCAGCTTACCAGCGTCGTCGATCTACGCGCAGAATTCGAGGGTGTCTATCAAGGCATGATTTCCATGCCTAATCTGCGATTTGCGTCCATCGTGATTGACGTCGAACGGCCCCAAGGCCTGACGGTTGAAAGAATTCTGAACTCATTTGCCCTCCCGCAGTTGGAGGGACTTCGCCTGTCCCTTACGATATCCCACCACTCTAACCTGCTGTACCCTATGCTCTCGCAGCTCAAGTCCCTAAAGGTTTTGAGGCTCTCTGGTACGGTCATGATATCAGATGTCGCTGTTACCTGTATCCTCACGGAACTGACGCAACTGACGGACTTTACTGCGGAGCCTCACTCTCACTGCATCGATGCCGAACACGTCTTCACGCTCCTCACACCGACTACGGAGTCCGTTTTGGTGCCGAAATTGCAGTCGCTGCGAATCACCCAATTTCCCTACAGTGACCGTCAGGCAGCGGCGTTGTTTGCCATGATCCGTGCTCGATTTAATGGAATTTCGGGCGTTGAGTTCAGCCGGCTCCAGTTGTTTTCACTCTACATCATCTGGGAGGAATCAAGCCCGGACATCGTGCCCGCTGCGATGGTGGACACCCTACGCTCAATGAAAGCGATTGAGGGGTGGAACGTCCAGGTGTGTGAGGACTGGGAAGATATCAGGGGTTTGTATGAAGAATTTTTGTAAACGCGTATGTTCTGAATCGATCCGAGTCGGGCACCAAGATCATGCATACGCTTTGGACTCCTTGGACTTCCCGCAGCTGCAGGGACTTTTCTTGTGCATATGGGAGCCCGCACCCCGACGTGCTGTTCCCCCTGGCAGCTCAATTCCCTGAAGGTATTCGAACAACTGTCTTCGATCTTCGAGGATACGCTGGGACTGGTTCGAGTCTAGGCAAATAAGTAATAGATACCGAATTGATCATCTTGGCCTTGCGTCTTTTGTGTCTGTTCATTTTTATGAAAACTCGGAGATTCTTGCGGTTACAGTCTCGACTCGTGTGAAGCTTGGAACTTGTCAAGTTCAAGTTGTGCGGAAATGAGGGTGATCCCCATTCGGCCTCGTATTGATGGGTTTGGACTTGTTGAGGCCAACTCTGATTTCTCGTCCGACGTCCTCGTTCCTCCCTATCCTCTTATCTCAACTCCAATGGCAGAGGAAATCCGCGCAGAGTCCTATGTCGGTTTCGACTCGATTACTCAGCAAATCGAGCACAAGCTCCTCAAGCGTGGCTTCCAGTTCAATGTCATTGTCGTGGGTACGTTGGCAGCACTTTTTTTTCGCTTTCCAAATTCTGACTCTCTCCAGGCCAAACGGGGCTGGGAAAGTCTACCCTGATTAACACCATTTTCGCGTCGCACTTGATTGACTCCAAGGGTCGCTTTGCGTCCGACGAGCCAGTCAGGCAGACAACGGAGATTCAGGCGGTTTCGCATGGTGAGTTTCGCTCCTGCGTGCCCAAGAAGCGACGAGGTAAACACCATTGCAGTCATTGTTGAAAACGGCGTCAAGCTGCGGCTCAACATCGTCGACACGCCAGGGTATGGCGACCAGGTCAACAACGAGAACTGGTACGTAAAGCAGGGCGACCTGTTGCAGAATATTTTACCGACCACATACCTCTTAGCTGGGACCCAATCATCAAGTATATAAAGGACCAGCACAGCGCGTACCTCCGTAAGGAGCTCACTGCCATGCGGGACCGCTATATTCAGGACACCCGCATCCACTGCTGTCTGTACTTCCTCAACCCCACCGGCCACTCGCTCCGTCCCATCGACGTTATCGTCATGAAAAAGCTCAGCGACGTTGTCAACGTCGTTCCCGTCATCGCAAAGTCCGACAGCCTCACTCTCGAGGAGAAGGAAGCCTTTAAAATCAAGGTGCGTTCTTCCGAGGCACCCCACACTTCGGAGCCGTTTTTATTTGGGAATGCGTAGATTCGGGAAGAGCTCGTGTACAACAACATCCGGCTGTACCCCTTTGACACTGACGAGGATGACGAGGAGGAGGTTGTCATCAACGAGAACATCAGGGTACGCCCACCGTCCTCATTTCCTGCTTCCTATCTTACTGGCATGTCGCCCTCTTAGCAAAAAGTCCCCTTCGCCATCGTCGGCTCGGAGACGAACGTCATCATCGACGGCAAGTCCGTCCGCGGGCGTAAGAACCGTTGGGGCGTTGTCAACGTCGAGAACAAGGAGCACTGCGAGTTCATGGACCTCCGCGACTTCCTCACGCGGACCCACTTGCAAGACCTCATTGAGACGACTGCGCAGATCCACTACGAGGCCTTCCGCTCAAAACAACTGCTCGCACTCAAGGAGGGTGTGAACCAGCGTCCGGCCGAGCAACGCTGAGCATCTCCCCTGGGCTCACATCGCCATTGTAAGCCAATCCGCCTTGCCGCCTTCGTGGTTCCATAAAGCTTACTCGATTCTTCCTTTCATTGTAGTATACCCCTCAGCGGCCGCTGCCGGTCCGCGGGAATAACTTGCTTGTTTCTTGTCACACGGATTTCTCTTACCTGGACCTCTTTCAGTACCTAGTCCCGCTCCTCTGTCATAACCGCACGCTCGTTCTTTCGAATTCTATCATAAATCCTCCTGGTTGTCCTGATCACTCATGCCAATGTGAGAGAGGTAAGAATATGCTGTATAATAGATTAAATGGTGGTGAAGAGAAGTATGCTGCTAGTGAATACAAAAATCCAAGTACATGCGATGCTGCAAAATATGATATCATCGTCTACTAGGTATCGTTACTCGTCGTGTCTCGTTCGTCAATTTCCCCAGATTAGTCTTCATTCAATCCACGTTCCTCGGTTGACGGCGGTTCCGTCCTATAGAGAATACGTTCCCGAGGTTCCGAAGGCGCCCCTGCCGCCTGGACGGATCCAGCGGGAGATTGCGACTGCTCTGCCGCACCTCGGACAAGTTCGTCTGCATCCGCTGCATCGCAACCCCACCCTCTTCCGTTGCAAAGTCAAACCCGCGGTAAATAGAGCGCACGCCCGTCGCCATGTCAGTACGGCTCGCAGTGCGCAGGTCGCTCGACATGCGCGGCCCGCGGGGCATCGAGTCAACGGTCGAGCGCGAGATCACCCGCGAGAAGTTCGACGGCGCTCGCGCAAGCGCCGCGAGGTTTAGCCCTCCGCCGAGCTGCGCGTCGGTGTGGATGTCGCGCTCGGGCTCCTCCTTTCGTATCCATCGTAAAATGTCTATGTCGTGCGGCATGAACCCGAAACTCCACGCCTTGGAGATGTACCGCGGGGCTAGGGCGAGGCAGACCGTGAGTGGGATACACAGCCAGAAGTAGGCGGAGTGGAAGAGGTAGTGGTCGTTCCCGAAAACGGGTGTGCTGATCCATCCTGGTGAGACAATGGAGTATATCGCCTGGGAGATCATCAACGGCGCACAAACGACGATTGAAGGAGGATGCTTACAGTGTATGCCCACACCAAGACGATGCCGAGAAATACCGCGAAGAATACCCAGCCCGTCCACACATTCGTATTAAGGCCATTAAATAAGTTTACGGAAAGAATGGTGGCAATGACCATTGTCTAAAGCCCCATGAATACAAAGTAGAGAAAGGAAACAAGCAGGCGAACGCACCGTAGAAAATTCGAATTGGTAAACGTTGTATCCGTCAGTACGGGATGTCGTCGTGTCGTATGTGTTTAGAATAAGGAAGAATAGAACGACAGACTGGAGTGACTTGCGAGTCAGGGGGATGCACATTGATATTGGCATGGAACTGACCTGGTAGATACCGTCGAGCATATACAGGATGAACCACTTCAACCCAAACCACCGCCCCTCTCGCCCATGACGATACAACTCTGGCAGCGCCATCAGCGCTTCAGCGTCTGCCCGAAAATGATTCAGAAATCAAGCTGTAGAACCACCATTCGCAACGCACCAACGAGCCGGTCAAATAAGCCGATAGCGATAACAGGGGCGATGGTCCAGAACGCGTTCCACCATAGTAAGTACGTGTATTCGAAAACGCTTGAAAAAGCGTAAGTATGCCAATCATCGCAGGCACAAATGAATACACGTACTATGATGCACTCCACGCGTTGTATATCTGAACTGAACTGAATTGGAATGTACTAGACTTCGAGTGTTTGCCGTACCTGGAACCACCACAGGACGCCTATGCAGACGATGTTCTTGTACCAGAAATTTAGAATCCTGCGGCGATATTAATGAAGTGCATCACAGTTCAGATTCAGGGAGACAAACATGTTCGCGTTACGGGCATAGGACCAATGCCCGTGAACAAGAAGTAATCGTTTCAGAAAGCGGAACTTGCATGGTCATTAGAAAGGAACATGCTATGGGCCTGAAGTATGCACCTGTGCAATCGCATAGTCCGAGGAGTTTACAGCTTGTAGACCCTCCTCGCCGGAGATCCCGACACCGACATCCGCAGCCTGAGCCGCTGTCAAAAAACGTCGGGAGCACAGATGAAGTGAATACGCGCCTGGATCATGCTGACGTCGTTGGCGCCATCACCAATGGCCAGCGTCATCGCGCCAATGCCGTCCTTGATGAGCCTCACGACGAGAGCTTTTTGAAGCGGGGACACTCGGCAGCAGATTACGCCTTCACAGAGCATCGCAAGCCGCAGCAGCAGACTCTTGATTTGCTCATCCACCAGAGCCTACGATAGCCTCGTTAGACGGAACACCTCAGAAGCGAGACGAGTGAGACTCACATGTCCCAGGGCGGTTCCGTCAATCACTAACACAAACCCTCCTGGCCGGCTGCCGTTGTTCGAGCCCACGATGGAAGAGACCCCTGTGCTCATGCGTCGAAGACGGTGCGGATGCTCCTGAGCACTTGTCGAAGAGGAGGCTCTCCGGGGGGCGGGTATTACGGTGCCCTCGTCATCGAGTATACCGCTCTCCGGGAAGAACTCCTCGATAGCGCGGATCATCTGATCGTAAACGGAGCGGGAGCCGTCGTCGCCGCCTCGGAGGATGATGATGTTTGACTCCTTTCCGATAAGATTTGTGCTGTGGCCGATGGCTACAGACACGCTGAGCGAGAAGGTACTTTGAAGCGATATGGGGCGAGCTTACCGATAGCGGTCTCCAGCTTGTCGCCAGTGGCGACCCAGACCTTGATGCCCGCCCGCTTCAAATCAGCAATGGTCTCTGGAACGCCATCTTGCAGACGGTCCTCGATGGCAGTGGCGCCTAATAACCGCAGGTCGTGCTCAATCTCATCCGACACGGCTTCGATGAGCTCCTCCCGATCGTCAAGTGCGACTGTAGCTTCGTGATATCGTTCATTCCATGCCGCATACTCGTCCTCTACGAAACCATCCACGTCAGGTCGGATGATAAAAGCGGAAGCTACGACGCACCCTGAAGAACCTTGTACGCCAATGTCAGTGTCCGCAGGCCGTTGCTCGCAAAGTCGTCTAAATGTTTCTCCGTCTGCACCTTCATCTCCTCCGCCGTCCCCTTCTTCAGCCGCTCGAATATAACGTTATCCGCGCCCTTGCTAAGCAAAAACAACCGTGGCTCCCCGTTCCCGCCCTTCCCCTCCCCATCCTCAAGCCCGTCGTCGGCATCGCCGCTCCCCAGCTTCCGCAGCACCACGCTCATCCGCTTTCTCGCGCTCGTAAACTCGAGTATATTCAGCAACTCGTACCGCTCGACCGCGCCGGGCGCGGTGAACGGCGTCTGCAGCAGAACCACCTCGCGCTCGCGACCCCGGAACACGTACCCGACGTCCGCGGCGGCCTGCACGAGCGCCGCCTCGTCGGGGCTCTGCGCCTTGTACGCGAGCACCGCGCCCGTTTCCGGGTCCGTCGACGTGAGGACAGTGTGACAGAGCGCGAGCACCGAGAAGAAGCCGTGCAGCGCGCGCGCGTGGTCCGCGTTGGGGGTCTTCGGGTCTGCGTGAACGGCGGCGGCTAGGTCCGCCGTGAGCGCCGCGTCGGTGAACCGCGGTTTTGTTGTCGTAGCTGGGCCGGGTTCGCTGTGTGTGCTGCTCGCATTGTTAGAGTCGACGACGGTGGAAGATTCTCCGGAGGATGGGCGGGCGTCTACGGTGGTCGCGGAGATGGGGTCGCCATCCGGCGTCGGGTCGCCGCTGTACACCTTGCCACCTATTGAGCATTCCCGGAAGACCATGGAATTCTGCGAGCCCGATTTAGTTTCTTTGTTTTCGAGATAAAGATTTCAAGGACGCACCTGCGTGAGCGTGCCGGTCTTGTCCGAAAAAACGTACTCGATCTGCCCAAGATCATCCGACAAGTTCCAGGACCGGGCAAGCGTCGCCTGGCCCGTCTTCTGGTAACATATCTCCGAGTCAAAGTAGATGAATAGTGCCTGGCATGTCCGCACGAACTCGATTGAGATGTACAGCGAGATGGGCACGATGTTTTGGAAGCTGTGCGCCCAGTGATTAACGCGTTGCAGCAAAGGAGCAGGAAACGGCGAACGTGATGAGGGCAAACGCCCAGGTGACGAGCCCATTGAAGCTCGGGTTGTCGTCGCTGGTGTCGTCGTCGAACAACCACGGTGCACCCTCGGGATAGTCCCTTTTCTCCAGGGACGAGTCGGCGATACCGCACACGATGGCCATTATGGCGAGCAGGATGAGGTTCACGGCACTGCGGCAGAGGTGAGTCGCAGAACACAAGACAAAAAGCAACACGCACACTTGAGGGTTCATCTGGCGCTCGACCTTACTGCGCTTGCTCGGCGTGCCGCCTGAGTTGAGGACGATCTTGGTGTCCTCGCCGGTGAAGAGGACGAGGCCGATGACCCAGCGGGTGTTGCGGAGGACCGTGCCGCGGAGGAGGGTCATGGTGAGGTCTACGGGGGCGGACTGGTCGCCGACAAAGACCGCGCCGTTGAGGCGGTACATGTTGTTGTCCGGGCGCTCGCAGTCGACGCGGAATGCGTTCTCAGGCGCGGCGCAAGCGGCGGCGTCGCGCAGATGGACGAGGGCGGGCACCGCGTGCCGCGACTTGAGGTTCGTCTCCCCGTCGAGATTCTTGGTCTCGACGAATGCGACGTTCTCGTCCTCGGACGTGGCGCAGACGAGGATGTCCGCCGGGATCGGCTCGTCGTCGACGATCTTGACGAAGTCGCCTACGCGGACGTCCTCCCACAACATCGGCCGCCAGCCGTCCTCGTTCTCGTCGAGGTCCGTCGGGGCCGGCTTCTTGCCGACCAACGACTGGACACCCCTGACGAAGGTCCGCTCCTTGGGTTTCATGGCGTTAGGGTTGACCCAATCTGGATCGGCCAAGACCCGGACAGGACTCTGGTTGACCTTGCGGTCAGACTGGTGGCGTTTTGTATCCTCATAGCCATCCTTTCCGGCCGTAATCGCGAGCACCACGAGGAGTGGGAAAATCACCAGCCCAGGAGAAATGGTCGAGAACTTGTTGAAGAATTGGAGAATGGCAATGGCAAGGAAAAATCTAGAAAATCAGATATCAGTCATAAGCGCGTCAAAGATATGATCCTCCCTACACATTTGCGACTCGGCGAAATTGCTCGAGCAAGTTCCGGGGTAGGAATGTTATTAGGGTGTACTTTGAGGTGATTACTTGGTTTGAGATGTATACATGCTCGTGTTTGATCTTGCCCTTGTGGTCATAGTATTCCTGCGGTAATTTCTGGTTCACAAAGACTGTCCGTTTTGGCCCCGGCTGTCGTTTGCGCGAGAAAAGGGACTCGAGATTGAAAGCGGCGGCCTTTGCGTACCAACGAGCCACCACAGACTTTTCTGGGGGCATGGTGGTGGTCGAGAGAGAGGATATCAGTATAGGGCCGGGGACATTGTCGTGGTTCACTTGCAGTGCCCGTCGGCTCAGCACTATGTCATAGACGATTCGTGGGGCTTACATCAGCGGCTTGGCCTTCCAGTCCCCTTTAGGTTGCGATTTGTGATGGATGCCGTTTACGGCTAAGAAGGGAATGACTGGAATGCGAAACCTTCGGAGGTTTTCAACACCCTCTCTGAGCTTTTCTTCCGGCAGAAAATACGCGGAAACAAGTGGTTAAAAAGATAATAATCGGCACTCGCTCCTGTCGGCCAACTCCGGACTCCATGGTTAAATCGGCCGGTAAGGCGGTGCCCGCTCGGCAAGCGTCTAATACGGCCAGGGTAAGGCGGGTCAAATTATGAGGAACCGTGAGGAAGGGATGTTAATTTAGAGGTTCGGGACTTGCCGAGCCTGGCCTGCGACTCGGCTCTTCGAAAGAATGGCCAATCGTCTTGAGCGCTTGTTTTCAGTTTAGAGGCGCGGTCGGTTTAGCCAAATCAACCCCTCGAAGAGGGGCCCAGTGTCGATTGCCGTTTCTGGAAGGCATGTACGTAGAAACAAGTAGATATGTAGGCATGTGTGCGTCAATGAGCAATGTACCGACAAATCTGTTCCATGGGTGCATAAAAAAACTCCAGTGGGAAACGCTACCGGGGCAGTAACAAGGAGTTACATGAGTTATATGCGATGTTTGAAGAAATTGAAGACAAGGGATGGGATAATGTGCATCGACCTTGAGGCATGGATATCTGCAGAGAGATATGCAGTGTCAGTTAATGTATGGGCGGGTAATGCGAAAATAATGTCTGCTATGACTGGCAGGCAGTGAGAAAACATTATTGAGTTGAGGACGAGCAGAACGTACCTGGCAGGCAGTGAGAAAAGCTGAAAAGCCTCGTGACTGCCCGCCAGGTGATCTGTCGAAGTGACGGCCCGAAGTGGCCGAGAGTGTAGAGCCTTTCACGCGCTCAACGATTACCCTTGTGTAAACTCCCATTTAAACTCGACCAATCGTCTTGAGCGCTTGTTTTCAGTTTAGAGGCGCGGTCGGTTTAGCCAAATCAACCCCTCGAAGAGGGGCCCAGTGTCGATTGCCGTTTCTGGAAGGGTAAAGGGAAAGAGAGAAATGGAGGAGAGCCCGAAGGGCGAAAGATGAGGAAGAAACGGGAAGAGAGTTTCTGGAAGGCTATAGGAAGAAAGAAAAAAGAAAGTTGAATTACAGAGAATTCGAAAAGGGTTTGTGTCCCAGCTCAGACTCTTACTTGCGACCCATGGGGTGAAGAGGAGCATGCGGGATTGGGAGTTTGACTCACCAGCTCAGACTCTCGCTTGCGACCCATGGGGTGGAGAGGAGCATGCTCTCATTTACGACCCAGGGGGTAGAGAGGGTGAGTGGAGGGTATAATATATACGCTCTCATTTACGACTCGAGGGGTAGAGAGGACATGAGTGCTCGGAGTGGTATCCTTGCACGATTACCGCTCCGTTCAAGCTCGACCAATTGAGTAGCGAAATGGTTGCTCAAAGATAGAATAGGTAGTCGGCGTGGCCGATATAAGGAAGCGCGAGGCATGTGCGTAATGAAACGACTTCGTGTCGAAAGTGCACACCTGTACGCTGCACGGGGTCCTGGCAATCAGCAGAAAATGAGCAGATGCGCAGGGATGAGAATGAGGGGGCGACAAAAGGGGGACGGTGACCCGGGAAGAGAAGAAACAGAGGCAAGAATGCAAGGCCCGAGTGGCCCGAGTGGGCCAAGAGGCCGAGGAGAGAAGGGGCAGAGAAGCGAATGAGAGGGCTAGCAGATGCTGCTGGGGAATGGGAAGTCGCAAGAGCACAGCAAGGAACGGGCACGAGGGCTCAGTATGAGACAAGCGCGAGAGCGTTGGATGGGGAGGAGTGCAGGGTACGGGATGAGAGAAGCATGATGGCGCTAGAGGCAAGTGGGACGACGCTGGAAAGGAAGAGCGTGAAGGCGTGGCATGGGAGGTGCGCGAGAGCACGGGACAGGTGCATCAGAGCACGGTGTATAGGTGTGCCAGGACACGGGATGAAGGTAGAGAAATGCGACGGTGCTAGAAGCAAGCACGACGACGCGAGAGGCAAGTGCAACGACGTGAGAGGCACAACGACGCTGTGAGGGAAGAGCGTGAGGGCGTGGCATGTGAGGTGCGCGAGAGTGCTGGACAGGTGCGCCAGGGCGAGGGACGAGGGTAGACTAACAGCACGAAAGGAAGTAGTGTGACAGCGGCCAGGACGCAGGATGAGGTAACTAACGGCGTGAGTGCGACGGCGCTGTAAGGGAAGAATGTAATGATGGACGAGACACCCATCTTGTGGCACAGGGAAGAACGACGAGCTCGATGGGGTCGACGTTGTGGACGATGACGACGAGCGACGCCTTCTTGGCCTCGATGACCGCGACAATATGGTTCAGGCCGAACTTGTGTCTGGAAAGGATGAGTGCGGCGGCATTGAACAGGACAAGCATGATAGTGCTGGAAAGGACAAGCACATGGGCACGTCAAGGGAAGAGCGCGACAAGGCGGAGTGGCCGAGGTGAGAGGACACTAGAGGGCTAGGACTTTCGGGTTTGGCGCAACAGTATACCGATTGCATATGGAGAGTATGATGTAAGGCATTTTCGCAAGGAGCAACGTGACCGGGGCTGCAACGAGCACCCCTGCAAAGCCAGTCCTGGTATTCCTTGGATCTTGACAATGAAAGTGCTGTGGAAGCTGGTGTCATCCAGGTGCCTCAGTCCATTCTGCATTGTAGGGAAGCCGGAACCCGGGTACGCAGCATGACGGGGGCGCAAGACTGGGCCAAACCGTCGGTGCGAAACAGAGGTACGTCCGGAGGAAAAGGCTTGAAAGACATGCCAAATTGAAAAGTCGAGTGATCGGGAGATGCGCACCGGTTCCGACTAAGGGCCAGGAGAAGGAGACTTCAAATGGACATCTGTATATGAACGAGTGCATGCGCGATGTTGGAAAGAGTATGAAAAGAGCGGCCGAGACTAGTTGGCTCATGGTGCATGAGCAGTTACTGAGTTAGCAAAAGTTTGGCGGACCGCGTGCCATCAGTGATGCATGGAGAAATCGTCACTTCGACATTTGCATCAACGACGCATCGTTGAGAGAAAACCAGATGCTCGTTCACGACCACCTGGCGTGCAGCCAAGGTAAGGACGTGTAGCAGAGAGAGCGAAGAAAAACATAAATGTTGACAGGAATAGCAATGATTCTGGCACCCACGCCAGGCGTTATGAGCGCGATAATATGGGGCTCGTAAATTGGAAAGTTTAGTTGTCGACTCTGAGGTCGCATAATATTTTGCTTGCTTTTGCGTTTAATGCATGTCTGAGCACAGTCTCTAGCATGACCAGACGATCGTCCAAGTCATGTAGTATTGTTCAGTTTCTGTGCTGCCAGACGCTCGTCCGAGCAGCGACAAAGATCAACGTGAAGGGCAACCAGACGCTCGTCCGGGTCACTCAGCCACAGTTGACATAGAAACTTTTGGGACGAAATGAGTCCGAGTCGGCAAGCCTGGAATCAAAGGCCTCAAAGAAGCCTGATTGTTTGCGAGATCAACTCGCCGCTGGCGAAGAGTTTTAATGAATATGATATACTGGCCGAAGAGGATCGATGCCGGGCGTAGCTAGACATTCTCGACGTCCAAGGCCAAGGTGGAGAAGCTTGTTGCTTCGAGTCGAGTGATAGGTAGGAGATGGATCAAATTGCGGTTAGGTATCACCCTGTCGACAACTTCGCTGTGGGAGCGGCGATACAGCGGACCACGGGAGTGGCAGTAGTTTGGCTCTGGTGGCAGTCTTACGACTACTTGATAAGAACTCCGCCAAGTTACCTTCAGGGAATCGTCGAGAGTCGGAGACTAAACGGGAGTAGCGCAACGCTGACATCGGTTGGCTCCGGAGACGATGAGGATAAAGTGTTCTGGTCGTTCGCTGGGTGGAAGGTCGTTGGCCCACGTCGCTGCCACATCGAACGCAAAGGTGGAGTCGATGGTCGGCGTTTGAGGTCATGAGCTCAGCAGCATCAACGGTCCTTGTGTGTGGACTTCGATACGCACAAATCTCGGGAAGGGGTTCCCGATTGTGCAAATGGAAATGCTGAACAATACAATCCAGCGCCAATGTAATGCACAAAGACATATTAGAGAGAGATGTTGCACAGTCAATGGATAGAGCAGAGCGCATATTGATTCTCGCGATCAGAGAGCGCTCCAGCATGTGCACGCTGCACAGTGTGGGCGCCACGGGCGAGGTTTGGAGCAAGACGCTCGACGAGCTGGAGCAGGGCTATATTGTGGATGTACGCCCCCACAGACGGTGCTCCGCACGAGTGATGGTGTGTCCTGCAGCGTGGAGAAGTCGTACGATATTGTACTGGGTGCCGGGTTTACCGCAACACATGTAATGGCAAGGACGAGTTCTTTGAGCTGATAACCTGAGTGGCGTCGTTTTCTATCGTAGACACTCAGTGGTGTAGCGAGAGGAACTGGTGTCTCTGAGCAGAGAAGACTCCGGTGGCTAGTACGAAGAGTAGAGTCTAAAGTCATAGTCGATGGACCCTACGCTGCTACCGAAGGTAGCATAGGACTGATCCTAATGCTGTCAGGCATTGAGAGCCGGGCGTGCATGAAGAGCGTCGCCTCATTGAGCGATTATGTCGCCTGTTAACGGAGGGACAACGCAAGTGAGTCCCAACCGAGTGCGTCGGATTTTGGAAGCTGCAAAAGCACTCGCAAGAGAAGGCTGAGTACCAAAGAGTTTCACGGGTGAAGAGTCCGTCTCCCTGTTGAACCGCGGTGTTATCGGTATGAGCGAAAGCAGTGAACGAGGTCGGAAGGGGTTCTGCTGCTTCGTTGGGCACGCCAACACGAGGCAGCAAGTGCCAAGAACGTGGATCATAATGAAAGGAGGATAATCCGAGTGTAGACCTGGAATCATCAAGCAGCGATGTGTTTAATCCGTGGTTGATCAACGACGAGACATCAACTCGCTCGAAGTGACTCGGAGTCCTCTCAAGCCTCACGCTCACACGCGTGCGTCGAGTGGATACGAGATGTTCGCCAAATGTATCCATGATATATAGATGGAATGTGTATGCATTCAAGGAATAATGCGAAAATAATGTCTGCTATGACTGGCAGGCAGTGAGAAAACATTATTGAGTTGAGGACGAGCAGAACGTACCTGGCAGGCAGTGAGAAAAGCTGAAAAGCCTCGTGACTGCCCGCCAGGTGATCTGTCGAAGTGACGGCCCGAAGTGGCCGAGAGTGTAGAGCCTTTCACGCGCTCAACGATTACCCTTGTGTAAACTCCCATTTAAACTCGACTAAATTTCTGCATCTCCGGAATATCCTTTCGTGGAGGTTTACGGGAGTCATGCCGTTGACTGGGAGTAGAAGAGACACGACTCCACTCAAAGATGGATAAGCAGTACAATACCACGACCGGACGTGGAAAGAGACCAGCCTCCGCGGAGTTGAACAGATTTAGAAGGCTGAGATAAACGCCTCGTAATGGGAACAACGAAACAAGAAAATCGAATACACCCCTGCCAATTTGTTCAGCCGTCGACACTGTCGACGGCGCGACCCTCGAATATTCGCGTGACGTCACCTACACGTGTTTGACCGCTCCCGTGACTCCAAAGGTCCTTTGTCACTCCTTTGTCCGAACGCTCAAGAAGTTGAACGCGCAAGTATTTCTCGATTTCCCCCCTGAGTAATGCCTCCTCGGAGTCGTAATGCAACAGCTCGAGGCACGTACTTTAATCGCGCTGATCTATTTCCCTTCAAGTTTCCACTCTAATTTGGCTCTCTCCCTCCATTTTGACTCCGCTCACATGTATTCTTGATCTCCAACAGCCGCCCCTCACGTATGCAATTCTCTTCGATTCATGCCGATTATATTTGACCGCAGCCCAGATAGGGATTCCGACCGCGGGAGCTCACATCACCACAGTACACTTCTCTTGTTATCTGTTGGAAGTTTTATGCAACTCCTCCAGGTCGGCGTTAAACGTCCCAACTTTGGAACTGGAGGGCAACCCGTCTCGATCCACGTCAACTCGTTCGTGACCACTATACCCTCTTCAATCATCCACCATTACGATGGTATGCTTTCTGAAAATTTGTTTGATCGCTCTCCATGACTCGTGGCTAGTCGTCATCACTCCTTCGGAAAAAACTCTTCCGGCAAGGCTGACCCTGGAAATCATCCGTCGTCTTCAATTCGACGTCGCACCCCAGATGTGAGATCATCCCCGATTACTCTTTACTTTTATTTATTCCCCGACTTTAATCAGCTTCACTCCTCGTTGCGTCTATGATGGACGCAAGAACATATTCTCCATCCGAAGACTCCCCTTCGACACCGGATCCCAGGAATTCGACGTAACTTTGGCTGATCCCACGCCCAGAACCAGCGAAAAAGGCCCTAAGGTGTACAAGATCAAGCTCACCCATGTCGCGGAGATAAATCCGGAGTCAGCGTTATGCCTAGCCTTTCTGACTTTGATTCACTTTGCCCAGGGTTTTGAAGCGCTTCATCGATGGCGATCAGTCCCACGACAACACTGTGCTGACTGCTATTACGGTTCG
Organism: Mycena galericulata; assembly: GCA_029289565.1. Classification (NCBI taxonomy): domain Eukaryota; kingdom Fungi; phylum Basidiomycota; class Agaricomycetes; order Agaricales; family Mycenaceae; genus Mycena; species Mycena galericulata. Next base: position 352,180 of record JARKIA010000146.1, read on the forward strand.
CGTTTACTCCACGGTTTGTCGTTGATTAATTGACCGCTTTAGGCTCTCAATGTTGTGATTCGCATGTAAGTTTTTTGAGGCTGCATCAGATATAATACCAGTGATATCCGCATAGGGAGCCCACCATGACCTATCCTTGTGAGCACCTGGAGGTATGGTAGCACCGACTAATCACATCATGATCCTTCAGTCAACGTGCGCTCGTTCTTCACCAACCGCGAAATCAAGGACATAGGCTTGGGAATTGAACTGTGTCCGTATCTAACCCATTTCCACTTTCCTCATCGTTGACATTGTTTCTCCAGGGCGTGGGTACTTCCAGTCCGTCCGTCCTGCGATGGGTAAGATGCTCATCAATGTCGACATTTCCACGGGGGCCATGTACAAGCCAGGGCCCCTTCTGGGCCTTTGCCTCAAATACATTAACAAGGACAAGCCGAACTTTCTATCCCCAAAGCACGGATTTCCCGATCGCGAACGGCTCCGCCTGCAGCGCTTCATCGCCGGCATTCGCGTGCTCACGAGCCACTCTGGACCTGGTGGCGGAGTGCAAACGCCTCGCGTCGTCAAAAAGCTTAGCACCTCCGGCGCCAGCTCCCTGACGTTCCAGCTACGCGAAGGACAAACGATGACGGTCGCCGACTACTTCAAGAATACGCAGAACAAGCCGCTCCAGTTCCCAGATGTCATTTGCTGCGAAGTCGGCTCTGGCGCTCTCATCCCCCTGGGTGAGTTTCTCCTCCATTCTTTGTTCACAATTGACACTCTCCCAGAGTTGTGCGTCGTCCCTCCGGGTCAAGTATGTTTCTCCCACGTAGCAACCAGTTGTTTTCCATGCTGACACTTTCCAAGTTGATGCGGAAACAAATGGTATGTCTCCGCGTCGGTGCTAGATATTTTCAGGTGACAAGTGCCGCACTGTAGCCCCCCGAGAAGACCAAGGACGTCCTTGATTTTGCCACCAAGAAGCCCGCCGACCGTCTCCAGAGCATCGTCAATGGCCTTGGCGTAAGACCGATTCAATATCTCAATTTTTCCCTTTCTCCTCCGTGGAACAGGTTCTCGCGTACGGGCAATCCGACTACGTCCGTCAGTTCGGTATGGCGGTCGAGACGACGGGTCCTCTGAGTATCCGGGCGAGGGTTTTGACGCCTCCGACGCTCAAATATGGCGCCGGCTCACGCGATCCGACGATCGTAAGTTTCTTATCGTGCGTTCACATTTCCTTGCTTACCTGTCCTCCTAGACTCCTCGCAACGGCGCCTGGAACATGATAAACAAGCGATTCTTCAAACCTGTGTCGATAGACCGCTGGGTCGTGGTAATCTACGAGCGGGAGGTCAGTTTTAATTTGACGTACCGGTTTGAGTCTGACCGTATACAGGGTCGGTTCGACAAGAAGGCGGCGGACGACATGATCAAAGGATTGTGTGACGGGTGCCGCGACGTCGGTACGTCTTTTTAGCCCCTTGCTTCGTGTCCCATATTCATGTTCCACCAGGTATCAAGCTGGCCCCGACCCCGTTCATATCTTGGCCAAATAGCCAAGGCAGCATTGCGAACCAGCTCAAAGCCGCCGGTAGCGCTTGCGTTCAGGGTAACAAGGGTCCCGACCTTATGGTTGTTGTCTTGCCAGAGGTACAAGCAAATGTTTCATCAGCTGCATGCACTTACACTGCGTTCAAAGGGTGGCAATGACATTTACACTTCCGTCAAACAGTGCGCTCCTTTTGTCCCTTCGAAAAGCTTTCTCTTATAGTTCATGCCCCAGCTTCGGCGATGTCACGGTATCGTTTCCGTCTCATGGCAAATCTATTTAGAGCTCACCCGTTTGCCTTCAGATGGGCGTCGCGACACAATGCCTAAAGTCGAGCAAGTGCTTTCGCGCCAAGCCTCAGTACTACGCGAACGTTTGTCTCAAGTATGTCGTCGTCTCGCAATCACCCATTGATCTTCTGCTCATTGCTTTCTCTCAGGATCAACGTCAAGCTGGGTGGGATCAACAGCATCGCAGACCCGTCCAGCGTTAGCGTCTTGACTGACCCGCACAATCCGACAATCGTGATGGGTGCTGACGTATATCCTTCCTTTTCGTTTCTCCCTTCACTCGCTAAATTCATGCCAGGTGATTCACCCGGCGCCGGGAAGCGACGGTCGTCCTTCGTTCACCTCCCTCGTAGCTAATGTGGACTCGAATACCGCAAGGTATATCGCCACCAGCTGCGTCCAGACTTCCCGCGTCGAAATTATCGAGGATCTCGAGTCCATGAGCAAGCAGGTCCTTTCCAAATATATTGAGTAATGATGCTGTTTTCTTCCCGCCGTCTTCCCCTTTACGTTTCACAGATACCGGGAACAGGTGGAGAAGAAGGCTCCCGGGGCCTCGGCGCCCAAGCGCATCATTTTCTATCGCGGTGCATTACTATTCTCCAAACCCCCTTTTCCATGGCTTACACTTGTCTCGTAGATGGCGTCTCCGAGGGGCAATTCAAGCAAGTCCTGGAACAAGAGCTCCCGCCCATCCAAAGTCTGTTATTCCCTTTTCGGATTTCCTTCCTGTCTCTTCACTCATTATCTCATCCGTAGAGGCTTGTGCGTCGCTGAAGATCAACCCGAAAATCACTATTGTAATCGTCGGCAAGGTCGGTCTCGCGTTTTTCATTTTACACCATTTCCGTTCTCTGATCCGTGCCTCGCAGCGTCATCACGTCCGGTACGGGTCTCATTTTTTTTTGCTTGTCCTCATCTAAATTCTCGACTGTTTGCTCTTTCAGCTTCTTCCCTCAAAAGGAGAGTGATGGTGACCATTCTGGCAATTGCAGAGCCGGAACTGTTGTGGACAGGGAGGTCTCTCACCCCACCGAGTTCGACTTCTATCTCCAGGCGAGTCCCCCTTTCTTCTACATAATTCCTTGCTTACCTTGATTCAGTCGCACGGAGGATTGCTCGGCAAGCCTATCCCTTTAGGTTATCTCCTTCCTTGTTGACCTCCATCCAGGAACTAGTCGACCGGCACATTATTCAGTTCTCTATGATGTGAGTCACTCTTTATACCCAAGGTGTTTGGAACTGAAGCTGCGGCAAGGAAAACAACTTCTCCGCTGATGCCTTGCAGTCGCTGTCCTTCGCCTTGTGCCATGTCTATGCCCGCTCGACGCGCTCCGTTTCCATCCCAGCGCCCGTATATTGTGCGTACGATTCCTATCCTCATCTTTCCAGCTCTGATTACTCCTCAGATGCGCATATTGTTTGCTCCAGGGCTAAGAACCACTATGACCCTCAGGGCACTGTCGACTTCTCGTATAGTTTCCCTCTCCTCCCATTTTCAGCTGCTCTAAACGAAATAAATATAGGGACTCTGCCACGCAAAACGACGAAGAGCAGGTCGCCAGTTCGCTCGAGGCATTCAAACGCGGGTTTCAACCCCTTCACTCGAATCAGTCCAGACGCATGTATTTCTCAGTGCGTGTCTTTCCTCGTTGGCTTCCTCGCTAACGGTCTTCTCCAGTAATATATCGCTCGAGGGATGTTGGATCCCGACCTCTTTTCATCTACGATCCATACCCCTGTATTCTTACTATTGCAATTGGAATGCTTTGTACCTGCAATATGCAGCTTATTGTCCGGCAAGCCATTTGGAACGCGCCGCCATGATTTGAAAATTCCACGTGAGATTTTATCGCGACTGGGCGCTGACGATTCATGAAGATACAGGATTGGTTGATGACGAGGATGTTTGGCTTCCTCGGAGTTTCTGTGAAAGTTCGGAAGAAGAATGTCTGATACATGTCGATTCAGAGATCAGTGGTGCGGCAGTAGCAGCACTTCACCAAATCGTTCTGCTTTATGTCCTGAATATTCGATACAAGGCACACAGAAGTGTACACAACTTGGCTAACCTGGCCGATTTTGCCTTTCAAAGGAATTCATCATACCTACCCCGAATATCCCCCCAGTCCTCATGCACCTGGATGTTCCACCCCTCGATTATCTTACTTGATCGCAGCCTGTCCACCATCGCAGTGGCGGCTACCATATCTGCGCTTGTTTCCCAGACGTAAAGCGAAAACAACCGGAGCCGGCTGAAGTCAACGCCTAAAATTCCTTCGAACCGAGCACGGAGCATGGCAAACAACGCCGCTGCCGGACGGTCACTGTAGGGAAATTGGGTGATCCGCAGCGAGTGCAATTTCGGCACCAAAACGGACCCCATAGTCGGTGTGAGGAGCGTAAAGACGTGTTCGGCGTCGATAGAGCGAGAGTGAGGCTCCACAGTCAAATCCGTCAGTTCCATGAGCTCCGGGAGGATATAGGTGAGGCCCTCATTCGATATATTGACCGTCCCAAAAAGTCTCAGGACCTTCAGAGATTTAAGCTGAAAGGGCAGAGGGCACAGCGCGTCGGGGGTGCGGGGAAAAGTGAGGCTCAAGCAAAGTCCCTGCAGTTGCGGGAGTTCCCAGGAGTCCAGGACGCTTTCAGCGGATAGGCTGTGCGAGAGGATTGCGATGGATGCATATCGGAGATTGGGCAGATGGATCGCGCCTTCGAACACACCCTCGAATTCCGCGCGTAGATCCACTACACTAGTGAGTTGAGCAAGAGTGGACCACTGGTAATGGTACTTCCCACGCCACCAGCAATCGTATTCGCGATACCGTTTCAACTGGGACAACGGAATCCAACGAACCTGCGAATCCAAAGTGTATCCAGAGAGGATGACGCTGCGCAGGCTCGGGAAATCCAAAGGGTCACACCGGGTCAAGGTCTCTCTCGTGAACGCGGGTGGCCACGCTATGCACACGTCTTCCCATCGCGCGGAATGCTGGAGGAGGCATTCCAGGAATGGATGCTCATGTATGGTGTCTTGTGAGTAGGCTAGACGAAACGTAAGGGGATGCTTCCCAGAACGCTTCAGGTAGGCTTCGAGGAAGTGAACAGACGCAGAATGGCGGTCTTGGTTTTCCTGTGTCTGTTTGACATCGATAAATGACCAGAGCTTGGGGAAAGCGAGCGCCGATCCCCGCCAGTGGCGACAAACATGACTCAGGAGCCACGGAAAAAAAGCTTGTGGGTTTCCGGATCTATCAAGAGGTGGAATGGATGCAAGAAAGATCTCTCCGAGAACGTCCGCTGGAAACGAAGACATGCTTGGAGTTGGAACGACTGCAGTGTCCATGCCTCTGGATTGGTGCGTGTTCAACAACAATAGAAATTGAGAGACCTGGAAGGGGAAACCTACGAGGTCTTTACCATTTTACTTTTAGTGTGACTGAAAGCAGAAAAGTTGTTTGGCCAATCAGATTATAATCCGAGTCAACGGGCGGTTTCTTTGCTTTCTCTCAATCTCTACGAACTCTACTTATATAATTACCTTCTGCGTAGTCTTCCTGAGGCAGAGTAACTCAATTCCTTCGAACCTTTGCCTCAGGATATGTATAACCGTATCCTGAGGTTGCGAGGGTTCGACGGTTACTGTACACGGCTGCCTCTAGGAGACTACTTCTGCGCGCGTCACAGATTCAAGATAATTTATGAATCCAGTTATCGCATTGGGGCACCTGGCCGTCCAATTTCTTCGAGCGTCCTGCAGTGCTGCAATACTTGGCTTCTCAGAGTTTTATGTGAATGCTGGGGAGACAGCTAAGAATACGATTGCATTTTCTTGTGCCCAATCGACTCAGAGCGAGCATACGCGCCTTTACAAGAATTCTTCATCCAAACCCCAGATTTCTCCCCAGTTCTCATACACCTGGACGTTCCACCCCTCAATCGCCTTCTTTGAGCGTAGGGTGTCCATCATCGCAGCGGGTATGATGTCCGGGCTCCCGTTGCGGATGTAGAGTGAAAACAACCGGAGTTGGGTAAACTCAACGCCCGTAATTCCGTCGAACCGCGCATGGAGCATCGCAAGCAACGCTGCGGCCACACGGGAACTGTACGGAAATTGAGTGACGCGCAACGACTGCAGTTTCGGGACTAAAACGGATTCAGTAGTCGGCGTGAGGAGCGTGAAGATGTGTTCGGCGTCGAAGGAGCGAGAGTGAGGCTCCGTAGTCAAGTCCGTCAGTTCCGTCAGTTCCGTGAGGATATAAGTGAGGCCCTCATTCGAAATATTGAACGCCCCAAGGAGTTTCAGGACCTTCAGGGACTTGAGTTGCGAGTGCATAGGGCACAGTATGTTGCGGCTGCCGGGTACCACGATGTCCAAGCAAAGTCCCTGGAGCTTCGGGATGTCCAAGCAGTTCAAAAGATTTTCAAAGGCCACGGCGTTCGTATGCTTTGGAAAGGACGCAAATCGAAGATTGGGCATGCGGATGACACCTTGAGCCACACTTCCGTATTCTGAATCAACGCGCAGATCGACGATGCTGGTAAGCCGACCAAGGGTGGACCACTGGTAAGTGTAGTCCCCGCGCCACCAGCAGCTATATTCGCGATACCGTTTCAGCTGGGACCACGGAATCCAACGAACTAGACCCCCGTCATGCGAATCCAGAATGCATTGAAAGAGGGTGAGACTCAGCAGGCTCGGGAAATCCGAAATCCGAAGCGTTACATCGGGTTAATATTTCTCTCGCGAGCACCGGCGGGCTCTCTATGCACACGTCTTTCCATCGCGCGGGATGCTGCAGGAGGCACTCCAGGAATGGATGCCCATCCATGGTGAATTCCGAGTATACTAGACGGAAAGTAAGGGGCTGGTGCCCAGAGCGCTGCAGGTACGCTTCAAGGCAGTGAACGGACGGAGAATCGCGGTCTTGATTTTCCTGTGTCTGTTCCATATCGAGAAATGACCAGAGCTGGGGGAAAGCGAGGGCAGATTCCCGCCAATGGCGGGAAACATGGGTCAGAAGCCATGGAAAGGAGGCTCGTGGCCTCAGCTTGCTGCCAGTCTACCGAGAGGTGGAATGGATGCAAGAAATATCTCTCCCAGAATCTCTGATGGAAATGAGGACACGCTTGGAGTTGGAACAACTGCAGTGTCCATGTGGTGCGGTGCCTGTTCGCACAACGACTCGGAGTCCAAGAGGCGGATGTTTACATGTGTGTATTTCACCCTCCATAGGCCTCCCTCATCTTGCACCTATCCTAACACCAGACAGCCATGGCTCTGCGCACAAACGGCCGCCCCGAGCCGGAGGTGATTATGAACGTACGCCCCACCCATCCCACCGAAAATCCGCCTCCTCCGCACTCACATCCGGTTTCATTATTACTTCCAGTACAACGACGGCTTCTCCTACACCAAGGCCGCGATGGCGGAGGCCTTCCGCCCGGGCGGGATCCTCGAGCGTCCGCCTGCCGTGTCGCACACCGCTGCGCCCCCGCTGACGAAGGCGCAGCGCGAGGCGATCAAGCGCGAGGATGTCGAACTCATCGTGCGTCCCCCTGTCCCCGCGTAAGACGATTGAAGAGAGAATTCAACGGATGGCAGGTCAGCGAGTTCGAGATCCCGAAGGCGCAGGCGGAGCGCGTGCTCGCGGAGTACAAGGGGAGCGTCGTGGACGCGTTGCGCGCGCTTATGGGGCTGTAGAGCGCGGGCGCGGGCAGCGAACGGAAAATGAATGTGTGTATCCGAGGACGGGAATGGCCTGCGATTCTGATTCCCATGCTATCTATCCACGACGGCCGGTCATCTGAGGACCTGCTTCAGTCTTGCGGCCTCCAACGCGCCTGCACCGGGACATATAATAGGAATACTCGGATGTGGTGCAGCAATATATTCAGTCGAGGCCCCGAATCTGTCCATTGATGTCTGTGAGAGGACTCTGCGCTCAACGTGAAATCGACGGAGAAGACGCGGGAGGATGAGCGATGCGAGAGGCCCGGGCGACTCATATTCGTAGCATTGACAATCGACGCGGCGTCAGGGCGCCTCCGCGTAGACCACGATCTCCAATTGCGAGGCGCACTCAGTATGCCCTGACCGCTCTCAATGCAGACAGTGAGTCTTCTTGCTTGAAGACGTCATAATAACAAAGGCGATTGAGCGTCGCTTCGCCGCAAGAAAGGTCGAACGAAGGATAACGAGGGTGGCCTCAGAGGAAATCTAGTAAGATCCATCCGCGATGTACAAGATAAAGAGAACAAGATGTACAACAAACAATTCTGAAAAAAAAAGAAAAGAAATGGTCAGCCCAGATATCTCAAGACAACGACGAGACGACAATGCCCGAAAACGCCTCAGCCTCGCCTTAAGCTCTCCATCCGCGCCCTCCGCCGGAACCCACTCCTCAAGGGAGGGATACCGCGCCCGCCGCGAAGAGCGGGAATCCTCCGCGTTGTGTTGCGGAGAACCGGGATGCGTTCCTTTACCAGGTTTTTCGTCGTCGGCGCACGGGCAAAATCCTCGTCGTTATAGAAGGCAAAACTACTCACATTATGATATTATTTACTACAGACATGAGACGGGGCAATGTAGGATATCTCCAGGTGATCCTGCGTCCTCACCCCTCGACCAGTGGGAGGAGCATTCAGCAAAGATTGTTTTTGAGGATCCACACGCGCGGACGCGTTGGCTCTCCGACGTTTGTCTGGACCATCCTTCCTTGAGAAGAGTGCCGGGCGCGGCGAGGAGGAATAGTAATTTGGACGTCGTGGTTTGGAAGAAAAGGCGGACGAAATTTCGGTCCTTATATAGGATTTGGGCACGTGTTTGTTCCCACGGCTGACGCGGTCACGATCTTCTCAGGCTGAGCCTCCTCTGCTGATAGCTTAGTCTCTTCTCTGACTGTGAGCTCTTGCGTCGGAATAAAACCCAAGAGCGATTTTTATCAAGCCTCTAAACAAAGGCATGGTTGGTTTTGAAGGCATCCCGACGTCGCGTTTCTCTCGGTGACAGACTCGGACTCGGACTCGCTCGTTCGGAATTCCAGGTCATTCTCTTGGGCGACGGCGGATGGGTACATATCTAGAGCAAGATCGAGGCGATACAATGACCTGTAGCCATGCTCTCTGCTCGTCTATGCTCATGATATCCCGCTCTCAATTTGATCTCAAAGCTCAAGCCTCTTAAGCAGTCCTCAAGCGCACCTGGGCCATCGAATTTGCTCCACTACGTGGCAGTTTAAAAGATGAAGATATCCTGTTTGCTCGAGGGACTCCTCCCCGGGCCCTTCTCCCACTGTCCCGGTCTCCGTATACTTTCAGGTGACGCGTCAACTTGCAAGGGCTGGAACCGCGATAATCACAACGACGACTCAGACTTGGAGTCGCTGCAGCTGCCGTCCGGGTCTTTCCTAATCTTCCGCTTGCCATCACCACTTCCCCATCTCTCAGTTCAGGAAGGAATTTGTCCTCGTCGCCAAGTACACTTGCCATCTCCTCCAATGGCTAATTTCCTCTCTCCTTTTTCGATTTTCGTCTCACTTAACGTACGACTCGCCTGCATATCTCAATTCATAGTAGCCCGTCTCCCCGGTCCTTCTCTCTCCTTTTTCGCAATTTTTCGCTCTAAGTAAAAATATCATTGCAAGCCGTGGTGCGGCCATCACGTAATTCGCACGACCCCGATTTAAACTTTTACTTTTCTCTCGTCGATGTCGCTGTCTGCTGCGAGCCACGCGTCGACGTCGGCGCTGAGCGTGGCAGCGCGCGAGACCGGCACCTCCCCCGCTTCCCCCTTCGCCCAACTCCTCCGCAACTCCCGCTTCGCAACCTACGACCCGCAAATCCGAAAAACCTACTATTCGCCGAAGCAATTCGTCGAGCGCGGCTACTGGGGGCTCAAGCGGCCCATCACGCAGCGCAAAAAAAACTCGTTTGTGACGATCAAGCAGTGGGAGGCGCGCCAGCACTATGTCGAGTGGGACAACGCGGAGGACCAGGTGCGGTTCATCCGCCGCATAGAGGAGCTCGATGCGAGGCCTGGCGCGCTGGGGGATAGCCCGTGGTCGCGGACGCTTGGGCCTGCGCGGGACAACTGGCTCGTCGACTCGGAGTTTTGCCCGCACGAATGGGAGGCGCCGGCCAAAGCCGAGGTCAAGGATGGTGCGGCGGAAGGTGTCCAAGCCGCGGGGGGTGGCACCCAAGTCGCGGTGGATGGCGCCCAACCCGTCGTCGATGGATTGGATGCTCAAGCTGCTGTGGATAGCGCCCAGCCTGCGGTGGAGGATGCCGTCCAACTCGCCGTCGAGAATAATGTCCAGGACACTGTCAAAGCCTCGCCCCTCCCCGATATTCCGCTGTCCTCGCTGGGGAACAAAGGGCAAGGCAGATATGGCAAGGAGGGGCTGCGCCGGGCACCCGAGGCAGTCATCCCCAACATCGAGTCCATGTCGCCCTCCGAGTTCCGTCGCTACATAGCCAAGCTGCGCGCCCTGCGCCCCGCATTCAAAGCGTACATCAAACGGGAGGAAGAGCGGCAGGAAAAGCTCTTAGCGGAGGCGAAAGCAAAGGACGATAAAACAGCCGCCGTGTTGCTGGAGGACCCTCTCAAAAACAAATCCCTCTGCGAGCTCGCGCAGTTCCCCGGTGCCGTGTACCACCGCCGCTTCCTCGCGCAGCACACCGCGGAGGAGTACAAGACTACCAACAAGATCCAGCCGCAGCCGCACCGCAACGGCGCGCTCATGTACGCGCACCCGACGATGCTCGACACCTTCTTCCACACGAAGCGCAAGCCGGGCATCGTCCTGCAGCCGGAGTCATCCTCCGGCCGCTTCGCGCAGCAGCGGCCGAACCCGGTCACCCCCAGCTGGTCGGACAGCGATGGCGCGCAGTACGTCGCCGCCTTCGCGGGCATCGCCGCCACGCTCAGCCGCCCGCAGGCGGAGGGCCGCCAGCCGCTCATGCGCCCTGGCGTCGACCGCGAGCATTGGGCGCAGGCCGTGACGCTGATGCGCCCCGTGCTCCTTAGCCCACTGATGCTGCACCGCGTGCCGCGCGTCGTGGGGCCCGACGCGGAGGGCCTCGACGGCGTGCGCGTGTCGCTGCGCGTGACGGCGCGCATGACGCTCGAGGACCCGCGCCAGCAGAATCCGTACTTCCCTGGGTCGAGGCAGTATAATGCCGTCGGTGTCCTTGAGGAGCAGCGGGGTACGCGACGGGCGGTTACGGTTACGGGTACAGGTACGGGTGGGAGCGGGAGTCCGGCGTCGGCGGGGGCGACGGGCGTGTATACGGCTGCGCTGGGCATGGGGGCGACGGGTGTGTACACCACCGGCACGCTGACGAACAGTCCGAAGCGGCTACCTGACCCCCCTGGCTACCGGTCCCCCTTCGAAGAGCGGCCCACGTCCGCTCTCCATAACACCTACCAGACAGAGGAGGAGAAGGCTGGGAACACGCAGACGCTTAATCTCCTTCAGAATCTGTTGTCCAGCAACAAGCAGGGGGCGGCGCCGCAGAATGATGTTCCCGACGAGGATCTATGAATGTATAGTCTAAGCGTAGTTGAATCAATGTGGATTGTCGTTAACTGCACCCTCGACTGGGGTTTTTCATGTGCCTGCAAGCTGAACGAAGCGATTTGAGGGATGAACAAAAAATAAAAACAGAGCCAGCATATTTCTATGCCGGGCGTTCGTTCCGAGGAACTCATCTGCCTACATCTGTGCTTTCGCACATGGGGACCGAGGGAATCCCTATTCGGCAGGTAGCGCGGTCCGAGCCCGACCCAGGTCAACGATGTTGTTTGGTGTTGATGGGTTGTGACCAACGGAGTTTTGTATCGCGTTCGAACCACTGGGTACATACTTACGTCTACGTCGCAGTAAAACTGCGTTGGAGACGTATGTTCCCCCCTTCCAGCTCTCTCGATGCCTAATTTTGCCCTAGATTTCGTCACCCGACGCACTTTGGCCGAGGCATGGACACCGCAGCGGCGCAGTCGTTCCAACTCCAAGCGTGTCTTCATTTCCACCGGAGATTCTCAGCGAGATCTTTCTTGCATCCATTCCACCTCTAGGTAGAACCAGGAAGCTTAAGCTACGAGCCTCCTTTCCATGGCTTCTGACCCATGTTTGCCGCCACTTGCGAAAATCCGCTCTCGCTTTCCCCAAGCTCTGGTCATTTCTCGATCTCGAACAGATGGCACAGGAAAATCAAGACTGCGATTCTCCGTCCGTGCACTGCCTTTGCTCTGCGCGCGGAATTTGAGGGTGTGGTCCGAGGCTTGTTCCACCTGCCCAATCTCCGATTTGCATCCATCGTAATTCACTCGACCAACCTAGCCGTTGGACCCTTGGAACTCCCTCAGTTGCAGGGACTTGGCTTGAACCTCGATTTGTGCCTCACCGCCGACGTGCTGTACCCTATGCCCTCGCAGATCAAGGCCCTGAAGGTCCTCAGACACCTTGGTGCCCTCAATATTTCGAATGAGAGTGTCACCTATATCCTCACGGCGCTCACGGAACTGATAGATTTGACTGTGGAGTCCATCGACGCCGAACACCTCTTCATGCCAACTACGGAGTCCATTTTGGTCCCGAAATTACCGTTGCTGCGGAGCACCCTATTTATCCACAGTGACCGTGCGGCAGCGACGTTGTGTTGCCATGCTCGGTTCGACGGAATCCCGGGCGTTGAGTTTACCCAGCTCCGGTTGTTTGCGCTTTACATTTTAGAAGGAAGCTTGGAGATAATAGCCTCCGCTACGATGGTGGACAGGCTGCGATTCAGCAAGGCGATGGAGGGGTGCCAGAACATCCGGGTGTATGAGATTGAGGACTGGGGGGGGATATCTGTAGCTACAATGATGAGGCTCCGGTTGTTTGCGCTTTACATTTTAGAAGGAAGCTTGGAGATAATAGCCTCCGCTACGATGGTGGACAGGCTGCGATTCAGCAAGGCGATGGAGGGGTGCCAGAACATCCGGGTGTATGAGATTGAGGACTGGGGGGGGATATCTGTAGCTACAATGATGAGTTCTTTTAAGTATCGTTCTTCCTTGCGCTCAAGTTCTTGACTGCTAGACTCCCAAGTTCGGACTGGCAGTACTGTTCTATCATTTATGCTGCCTATTCAGGAACTTCCCGAATTGGCCTCTGGCGGTGATTGTGCATGTTGAGATCAAGGGCCGAAACCAAGCGACCGTCCTCCGCATGTCTCTCAGGCTCATACCGCGCCTAACTCTTTTCTCTGGCGCCAACTGTCCCTTGTGCGACGTACGTGCTCATTCCTCCCATAAAGGATCCTCACGAACTCCTCTCAGCTCGCAAAAATCGAGCTCAATCGCGTTAGACAAACCGTGAGCTGTGAAAATCAACTTGACTGTTGCCCGATTTGACACCGCTGCGCAGCGCCCGTTCCAGCTAGAGACTATCGACATCCACGCGGCAGGAAACGCTGCCTGGAAGAAGAAGTATGTCTATTGGATCCCAGCGTTGCACCTAGACGGCGAGGAGATCGCGAAAGGCCGCTGGGACGCGAACGACGTGACGAAGGCTCTGGAGAAATGGGATCAGGACCGGGCAGTGAGCGGGACGGAGGGGACATGAAAGAGGGTTTGGGGGAACACGATGTGGAAGGAGAAATCAGCGAGGGTCCGACTAGCGGGGTGGAACCGAGGCCACGCCACGGCGCCGAGAGCAACACAGAAGAACGGAGTGGAGAAACCGGAGGACGGCTCACACTGTCCACGAACGATACTCAACCCGAGGTAGATACACTTCTTTATTTCTTTTCAACACATTTGCCTCTCTAGAGCCATCCAAATCAGCTCGTAGCTGTTTGCGACGGCGACGAAACCATCTTTGCCATTGGACGCCTTCTAGGGATTCTTTGCTTTCGACCCCAATCCTCTTGCGTCGGAATCCTGAATTTATTTTTTCCCGGACTTTCCTACTTTTCATTCCTCGTTGTTGTTGTCAGACTAACACCGAACTTACAGCTTCCTTCCCTCCCCTTCTTCACGGAGTCTTATCCCACGCACCAAGGCCCCTGGGAGCCGTCAGGTATCTACATCCGGCACGTTGACGACCCCACTTCCTCCGACATTCAACCCCTTGGCGGCGCGCGAGAGCCGTCCCCCGACCCATACGCCGCCGCAGGACCCAAGTGCTTCAACTGCTCCGCGACCACGCATGTCCTCTCCGCGTGCCCGCACCCGCTCGACAAGCCCCTCGTCGCGCTCTCGCGCCAGATCCACGAGTTCGAGCGCGCGGGGGACGGCACGCCGCGCAGCCTGCGGGAGGTCGCGGAACGGCTGGAGCGAGCTGCGTGGGCGGGCGCTGGCGGGTTCGTCCCTGGGAAAGTGAGCCCCGCGCTGCGGCGGGCCTTGCGGTGGCGGGATGGGCAGAGAGAGATCGAACCGGCGGTGCAAGAGATGGCTGAGAAAGAAGATGAGGAGGGCGACGGTTCGGGGTACGAGTGGTTGGCCAATATGATGCATTGGGGATACCCGCCTGGCTGGGTGTCTGTGGTGGACCCACGAGAGCGCATGCTTGCGCGGATCTTGCGTGAACGAGACCCGGTGGACGAGGGGAGCGAGGAGGAGGATGTAATGAAGATATGGGGCGAAGATGGTGAGGAGGAGGAGGTTCTTTCTGGCACAGGGACTGCTCGCCAGAGTCCGGAGCAGACTGGGGAAGACACCGACAGCGAAACGAACGACGAAAGCGACGGCGAAGCAACCGACGACAACCCCAAGACTGCAGTAGATGGCGAACATACGCCCAGTGCAACGGCCGCATCCGCGACCCCCATGGCACCCCAACCCAAGCGTTGGGCCCGCTATCCAGACACCCACTTCTTATGGTCCCGACTAACAGTATATAACGGCACTCTCCTCAGCCAGCGCCTCAACGGCCTTCCACCGCCTCCCCCTTCACTACCCCCACGTCCTCCACCGCCCGAGCCAGCGGGCCCGCCGCCTCCCCTCCCACCCCCGCCCTCTCTTTCGCTTCCGCTCCCACCTGCACCTCACTGGCACGGCTTCGGATACCCAGCATGGTACGGCTACCCATACGCGCCCGGTCCCGCATCCGGGCCCCCGCGCGCGCATCCGATGAGCGCGATGAGCGCACAGGTGCCTCCGCGTCCACATAGTGACACGCCAGCCGCGCGTGATACTGCGCGTGATTTTCAGCGTGATTTTCAGCTACTGCCCCCGATGCGCTCGGAGGTGGAGGAGGAAGAGGAGGCAGAGATGGATCTTTCGGATTAGTGAGAGTATTTAATGTGCATAGATTGAGGGACTTCCTCGCTAACGCAGGCGCATACTGTCAAAATTATATATTGGGATGTGAAATTGATGTTCGCCTGGGGCACAAGAGCTGGTGCAAGATGGTTTGAAAGGCTCATGTGGGAATTGAATCAATGTCGGGCCTCGCTCGTCCAACATACAAACGCATCCCTTTTACTGCTAACCAGTTGATCTCGGAGTGGGAAGCGAAAGTTTCATCGAAGTCGCGCGCGATATACGTGTGTGCCAACTGGAAAGATCGCAGCTTCGTTATCCCGTCCCCAGCCCACCTCCAGCAAAGCATGTTCACCAGAACAGGGACGGTTTTAGTCTGCAAAACAGGTGCGTGGTGCGTATGAATGGCATGAAATGATTCCAGTTTGGGTAGGAAATCGGGGGATCTTGTAAGCTGTCTGTACATCTCGTTCATGTCCATGGGGTGGGTCGGCGTGAGTTTGAAATGTACGAGTGAGGGTAGGGCTTTCAGACACAGAATCACGCTCTTCGTCGCCACTGCCATGTGGTAGAATACTAGTCTGTGCAGTTGGAAGGAGGAACGAGACACGAAAGTCAGCAATGGTGGTATTGCCAGATAGTGATCGTAGCGCCCAGGTTTGACTGGGAAGCGAAGAGTAAGGTCTTTCAAGGCGGGCGTTGTTAAGGATTTCAGGACCGACACAAATCCTTCATGTCCACCCAATGTCAAGGATTGCATGCGGATGAGTGGCGAAAGGGAGACTTGCAGCGGCGCCCCAGGTTCGTTGTTTACCTGCACTACATGGAGGATGCAATCCACGAGGTTCGATGCATGGCGGAGGATCTGAATGCAGGGGGGAAGTCGGATGCTATCAGCCTGGAATAAGGTGATCCGTGTCCATGGAAGAGGTAGAAAATTGGTGCTATGATACTCGAGGGCGTGAAGTTGACGCAGATTAGGCGCATCGAGGAAGGACATTGTGTGTTCGTTATCGTGCCTCGACATGATGGTTAACCTCTCGAGCAGAGGAAACTTTCCCGCTAAAGGAAGTAGCAGCGGTATAGCCGCCTGTGCATAGGCTATATGAACGTTTCGCCACTGCAGTGACAGCGAGGCGATGGTTTGCAGGAGCGCTTGTGCAGCAGGGTCAGCAACATCCCACCCGTAGTCAGATATTTTCAACGACAACGGGGTCGTGGACGCCCTGGAAATCCACCGTCGGCATGATTCGACGTGACCTGCTAGCCCCGCGTCGTGTAAAACGACATGTAATGAGCTCCAGAGTTTGGAAGTCGTGAGGGCTACGATCCTCCATTGATGGCAAACACCACAAAGGATAAGGGGGGCTGAATCATAACTGGGGTTTATGAATACGTCGTCGGGGAGGCACTGAACGAATATCTCTGCCAAAATTTCGTGTGGAAGGGCAAGGACGCGTCGACCGATGGCGGCAAATCGTATCCGACCCTTTTGGTCTAAGACCAGCGTAGTTTGGTTCTGAAACTCTGATTGTCGATGGGAGAGGGGCCCCAGACCTGGACCCGGGGCGAATCTTGAGATACGGCGTTCCATGCGAAGAGGGTCCGATTGTCGGCAATTGCCGACCGGGCCGAGGTTCCGTGTTCATTGAAAATTGGTTGAAAACTTCCGAAAGTATGTAGATCTTTTTGGCAAGGTAAAAAACATGTTTACCTTCCGGTCATGGGCCATGTGTTATTGAAGGCGCCTCATTTCTCAACCGTTACACCCATAGGTCGAGTTGATCGAATCTCCCTCTCCGCAATCGGCGTTTTCCTTGCGCCAAGCATCGAAACTCGAACTCGGAAAGATGCACGCTAGGATACAACGGTACAAACCAGATATATGGCAGCAGATATACATATGCCATCCATCGCTCAGCTGGTTCTACTCACATAACAAGCTAAACAGCAATTGGAAGTAATATTAGCACTCCAAACCCCAACTAGGACTCCGATCAACGAAAATAACTCACCAACGCAAACACACCACCAACAACAGGTCGCGCCATATTCGTGCTGGAGGCGCCCGTATCATCAAGGAACCTATCTCCGAATGGGATGCTCGTCAATCCACTGGTCAACCAATTGTAGAGTTTGGTGATAAAGGCGTCTCGGACGGCGGTGGAGGTCGTCGTAGCGGTCCAGAGTTGCCACTGCGCGGAGGCGTAAGCGGATCTATGTGGTTGTCAGTGGGAAAAGGAGAGTACTTCGACGGAGTGGAGGTAAAGAGAAGCCTAACTGACCGACTGTCGATATGGAATCCGTAGGTCTCTGCGATGTTGGGAAGTGTTCAACACATCCGTGACTTCTAGACTCAAGTCTTTGAACACTCACCAAAGTTGTTCGAGTAGTACGTGGATTCTGTGCAAAGTTCATATCCAAAAAAGCTAAATAGTGAGAAGAAAACATACGCATTTCGCACACCGAAGATGGAACAAGTCTAGTGCCTAGAAGTTTGTCGGCTGCAAGGTTATACGCCAGGACATCATCATTTTGGACGCCATACTTTATTCGCAGTCGTCAGGCGAAAGGAGGGGAGAGGGGAATCCGTAACGCACCTCGAGAAGTAAATGTGTTCCGTCGCTGCTCGTGCCAACTTCCTGCCAGGTAGTCATATACGAGGACGCAATAGACTAGAAAGAGGTGGCGACAAGAGAAAAATTCAGAATAACGAAGCAAACAGGACAATGTCGCACTGACGGCGTAGCTGGCAGCTTTTGCAGTGTTGCCGAGGGTAGCCCAGATCTCGGACATTGCCTTGATTCCGATGATACCTACCTCACGCACGCTCAGCAATGTCATTAATAAATACCTACAAGAAGACCCACCTTTCACCGCCAAGTTCGTTTGGTTAGGCAGTGCCCTTGAGAGGCCGAGGACATAATCAAACTTGGTGAATGGAGTTGAACGTGGAGGGTTTTTTTACCCAGAGAAATCGGTCGTCGCTAGCTGATCTGCGGGGTAAAGCGTGTTCTCCACAAGATATGTCGCCCATTGATCAAGTAAACCAGACTGTTTAAATTCAGCCGAATGTACAAAGAAAGAAACATCCGTGAGACATACATATCTCGATACCATCGAAGTATCTCCCGTCCTTCGCAACAAATCATAGACCGCGATAAGCATGTTTCCGGATTCTGCATAAAAGCAGCTCGGAGCGAGTAGAAAAGAATGCGGCATGGGTTCTTACCTTCAATGGGCATTTTCTCATCTAAATTCTATCATCAATCACCCTTAGACGGCCATGCGTTTTGACTGCTCACCCTGCCCGAGGTTGTGCCCAATGGCCGCAGGGTATTCGGCACCAAGATCGTGAGCAGCCCATGAGTTGGGATACTGACCGGTCGCCTGATACGCGAGTAGACCGTCCAACAGGTATTTTCCAAGCGTAGGATTGGTATACATGAAAATTGGCCAGGCGGGAAAGATGACATCAACGGTATTGACATTCTGTTCGTTCCCGTGTTTGAGAATTGTGCTGCACATGTGGCAAGAAGGCGTACCCCATCACTGGAGATCTCTGGACAAGAACAAAGAATAATCAGGTTCAATATATAAAAATTGTTTGAGACGTATGCCCGACGCACCTTTCATGAACATGAGGATGTCGGTCGTGTTCCAAGACCCGTCACTAGCCTTGGAGATAGTCAACTCGGTGGCACCAAACGCCTGCCTAACCGCCAAAGCCGCAATACCAGCGTATTCTGCTGAGATGACGCTCGCGTCTAACTGAACCTTGGCATCAAAGATATTGGCGGTGGCCAGAGCAATCGGGTACGCGTTGATGAAGTGCGAGATCTATTCAAACCAAATGAAAAAGTATCAGTGGGAGTCTGAACATCAGCGAAGAGCTGAACGAACCAAAGCGGCGACAGAAGAGTAAGTGCTCCACCAGTAGTAGCTCCTCTGCTGATAAACATTGCCCGCGATGATATATTCTACAGCGGGGTGGCGAACTTGACCTATGCTGAACTTAACGGGTACGGAAACGGTGGTATCAACGGTGATGGTGTGAGCGAAGGCGAAAACGGGCCAGTCATTCTCAACCGCCCGGAAGTTGGTGTCTTCTGTGTTGGCAAGTTTTGCGTTCTCGATGAATTGAGTGCGGACAACAGTGTCTTGGCCAGTTTGGTAGGTAGGGCTGTTAGCCTGAGTATCAACAGGAGGTGTCAAGGTTGGATGGCCCAGGCGCTTTTACTGACGAGACGCACGTTGATACAGGAGAAGTACACGGATCCGTCTACAAGAGATCGTAAAGCCTGTATTTTTACCCACGATGAAAGACTGACACTGTGTTTGTCCTTGAGGGCTGAACTCGCCGAATTCAGTCTGCGTAGCGAGCTGGACCTGATGAGTATAGACACTGCCCGTCGTTGTGGTCCAATTCGCCACTAAAGAGTTGTCTCCTGTGACCCATTCGGCCGAGATATCACTGTAGATCGCAACGGTATGCGAGGCACCATCGATGGAGACAGCAGAGACGGCAAGGTAAGCGAAAGGGATGGATTGGTGCAGGATACTTTCAGGCTAAAATTTATAGTATCATGGTGCTTCCGCGAGACTCTGAAATCGCACCTCGACAGGACTCAAGAAATTTACAGTCAGTTCGATTGGGCCAGCGGTCATGAAAAAGGTACTCTGAGTAGCTGTGAACTACATCGAGATTAGCATTATGTAAGAGGTCCGTTGGCGTCAAAAGCACCTTTGCGCTCGTCTGAATCGCTTTTGCAAAGGTGACACCAGATACGACGGGGTTACCCAGAAAACTGTACGTCTCCCCGTCGACATTGACAAGCCCAGCCCACCCGAGAGTCTGCAGGCAAGAAAGGTCAATGTTCCTCCGATCCGTCTTTGCTGCAGTGACTCGCCGATCCGGTCCAATACTGTGGCCAAACATCATTCAGAGCTTGCCCGGAGCCTTGAGGAAGCCATGCTGAAAGGTAAGGGGTACGGACGGCCAGAGGGTAAGAAGGGGGGAGGAAAGGCGTCGCTGTCCAGTTGACACCGTACACAGTAGTCACGGATAAGACAGCGACGAGCAGTGAAGGTATGAACATGACGGTCAAGAGCTCGCTTTACTCGGGAGCTGAGTGCGATTGGTTTCATCAAACTTGACATATACAGTATAGTCGAGCTTTCGAAGAGTAGAAACTGACAGATGGTCAACAGATGGTCGAACAATCATGGAGCCGAAAGGAAGGATAAGGTTCGGCCCGTGAACGGAGGATGATGATTCAAATTCACTCCCGTGGGGATGAGACGTTAGAGGCTCTGTAGTACTGAACCACTCTCTGTACTCCTTAATTCAACGATGCCGGTCCGACGAAGTAATCCGTCGGCATTGGAGGCTGATATGAGGAGACGATGATGCCATATGGCCCACTGGTTATGACAGGAAGAAGCAGGAGGAAGGCGAACAGCCACGACGCGGATCCGGATCAACGGGTGGCTCTTTTCGGAATAGGCTGTTCATTTTCAACCAATGAACCAAGTTCAATATGGTTGGATTGTCAAAGCGGTCGAATGTAGCTATATAAATAACTGGTGCCAGTGATCATGTTCTTCAGCCGCAGCTCGTAATTAAAATCGATTTAAAAATGAAATCGGTAGACGCCGAGTCAACGCCGAGTTCAATTCGTATACTCGAGGCACAGTACGCTACTGAGATTAGGAGGTACGAGTGGTCATTCCTTCTCCCAATGAGGTGGCGATTTTTTGGAAACACTCTCCGAATTTCTTCGCCAGCTGCTCCATCTCTTCGTTCCCGTCGATGCGGCGATAAAATGAATCGAGGTCTTCAGAGGGGTCCGGCCTGGAAGGAAGACCCGTGCGGTCGACCAGCGACTTCGCCAATTTGCAGAGATCCTTGTGCGGTGCAGCAGGGTGCTTCCATGCCTCTTTCTGGCACAATGTGGAGCAATACAACACACGCCCACACGTGGAACATTTACGAAGCGATGCAACGGCCTCGATTCCGCTGCATCCTGGAGAAAAGCAACGTTGCCACTCTGCGAGTGAGCAGAACGCGTCAAACGCTCCGGTAATGGTCCCACTGGCTTTCTGCTGCTTCGCATGAGACATGTCCAACATGCGACTGTCAAACTCGATGTCGTCGTATTCATCGTCCGCCATACTGGTATAGGCATGTACGGTGCTCCCGAGGCGGAGCAAAGTCTTTGTACAGCGATCCGCTTTGCTTTCCAACCAGCCAGGGAAACGACCCAGGTCTTCGCGGGAAAGCATGCGCGGGATCTCCTTCAAAAGGTGAGAGCATATTACCGGAATGGTAGCCGCAACTTTCTCGTCCTTGATAAATTGAACCAGGAGGGGTTGAGAGAGATCGTTAAGCAAGGAGTCAAAGAGACCCAGCGTCGACGCCAATTCGGCCAATAGATTTTCCCCGGACTGGCGATTCATACTCGATACTTTGTTGATGGTAGCAAGAATGGTGATAGTATGGAAAGGGATGATCGTCGACTGAGCGATGGGCGCGAGGAACTGGAGGGGATAGAGGACCGCCAGAGATCCCAAAATGCAATAGGGATAAGAATAATAGGGCCACGCATCGATCCAGACCTCCATTTGCTTCAAATAAATCTCGACAGCATAATCCCCCAACAAATCTTTAACTGTGGTCGGCCAAGGCTGTCCGAGGCCAGCCGTGTTAACAACTTTTTCGACGCGACGAGCAGATTTCGCCGTTTTAATCGCCTCTGCGGCACTGAAGAGGGTGCCCGAGATGATGTGGAAAGCCGTGCGAGCCATGGAACGCGGCTGGAATCCTCGGTGGCGGGTGCCGATCTTGTGCAAAAGGGCAACGAACGGGTCGTTGAGATCACAACCGGCTTGCAAACAACGGCGCGAATCCATTTCATCGCTAGCGTCCTGGGTGAGCCAGAGAGCTTTGCATTCCTCTTGGGAGCGTGGCTTGAGCATCCACGACGAGAGTGCGGAAAGAAACCGGTGTTGATGCAGTCGCAGAGCGCTACGGTTGTGCTCAGTGGAACTCGCCCATGTCAGTCCCTCCGTGACCGCATCTTCGATGGGCGCTAGGCATCCAATGAAATGACGAATACAAAGACTCTGATTCGTATTTCCCAGTAGGGCGACGAATGCGTCCAGGAATTTTTGTTGATCCCTCGCTGCCTCGAACTGGAAGTGAGGCTGGGAGGAAACTAACAACAAAAACGTGTCCTGCTTGGTGCCCATCGGTTTGGACGAGCTCAAGCCCTTGACGAGCTGTTCGAAGTCCAGTTCCCTAAAAGAACAGAGTTAACCAGGCAGCACAGCTGGGTAATAAAAGGTCCTTACGGGAAACCATTCATGGCTAAAGAAGGGCTGGAGAAGGTACCGCACGGAAGCGCGTGAAGGTTTGGAAGAAGGACTGAAACGAGCTCATGGGCTTTTTGATAGGCGAACATATTGCGGCCCTCAAGCGGCCCTGAACTCGGAGCCTCAGACTCTCAGTCAACTGAACGAAAACGACAGGAGATTTTTCAAACATTGAAACAGTCGTTCAATTAGACCTTTGTTATTGCTACACAGGGACTTGGAATAATACAGCATTATGGTTACAAGGATCCGTCGCACCATGTGAGTCGGAATTAGCTGGGGAGTTACGCGTAAGTAAGGTCGTGCAAAGAGCGTGACGTGGAAGGTCCGTATATGTGCTTGCGTAAAGGGGAAGGGAAGTCCGTAGGTCTGTGGGCGGGTGCATGCACCGGCGTTCAGTTCTTTTAGCTTTTGGGTCGCGGCGTAGCTTAGAACGCAGAGGGGTTGCGGCCGTAGCGCGAGGGGGACGAGGCGGGGACAGGCGGGGGCGTCTCAGGGCGGGGCGAATCCGGGATCTGGATAGTCTCGCGGTAGGACATGGGCGAGGCGAAGCTCGACGTCGAACTGCGGGAGGCGGACGAAGAGCGCGAGGAACTGCGCGAGGAGCCGCTTCCGCTGCGTCCACTACGCGCGCTGCGTGCCGGGGAGGGCTCGCGTGTGTCCTGCGGGGGCGCCGCCGCGAAGGTCGGCGTGGGGGATGCGTAGCGCGGGAGGGACTCCTCCGGGCGCTGGAGCATGAAGCCTCGGAGTCCCGCTGCCTTCTCTCCCTGGCGTCCGAATCCGTAGCTGGCCTTGTCGGTGCTGCGCCACGTTGCGAAGGAGGTGTCGTCGATGTGCTCCGCGCCGGCAACGTCGCGGCTGTGCACGAAATACGGCTCGTTCACGAATTTGGCCGGGCCAATGTTTGCGGCGATGATCCCCTTGGCACCACCTTCGCGCTTGCCTCGGAGGGAGCGTTTGGTCTTGGCGCCTTCGCGGAAGATGAGCCCGAGCAGCATGTTGAGGCAGCCGATGGAAAACAGGAAGAAGGCAGAGACGAGGGTGAAGTCGTCGACGTGGTGCGACAGGATCTGGGCTCCGATTCTGCAGTCATGGTCCCGTTAGCGTGATGATGTGAAGACTAGGAGGGTAACGTACAGGCACTGGAAGATGCCCAAAGCACCGAGCCCAAAGTCAGCCCCGAGGACGGGGAAGAATCGGTCGAAGAAGGCAGCAGGCCAGCTGACTTCGGAGACTACATGCTTGGTTAGTCGCCACACAGAGGCTAGTAAAAAAAAGCGATGCGTACGGAGTAGGATGATGACCTGGAAGATGATCAACAGGCTAGCGACCACGGCCCAGAAGACGCCGGCGGGTTGGTTGGGGACGGTGCTCCCTCTGTCGTAAGCAATGAAGCTTAGCGCGAGTCTTGAGAAAGAACGGCCACATAAACGCACTCGATGTAATCACACTCCAGCATAACGTCCGTGGAGTTCGCGAGGCGGTTTGCCTGGAAGCGATTCACGGCTTTGATGTTCGTGACCATGACCAAGATGGAGCTCGAGAATACGAGAAGGAGGGCGACGACGCTCAGGAAGCGAGCGGCGTTGAGGCCGAAGAAAATAACTGTAGCGTTACGTTAGGCTCGCATCAAGGAGAAGAGTGGAGTGGCCGCACATTTTTGAGGACTGGGCATCTTGAAAGCTGAAAAAAGTGGAGTGGAGTTGAGTTTGGGTGTAGTTGCAGCAAGTGGCGAGAAAGAGCGTAAAGATCGTCTAGAACCGTCGCAAGACAATGGCGTGAAGAGGAAAGGGGCTCGTGAAGTCTAGGTGGGTGTGAATAGGAAAGGTGTCCCGACACCAGGTGAGTTGTAGTGAGATTGGAAGGGTGAGCAGACCACTGAAGACAACGGAACAGCATGCTGCTTTTTATAAGTAAAGCCGGCTAGGCATGCCATCCGCCATTATGCAGCACAACACCGAGGACACACAAGGGTTTGCATTCTTCGGCTTTTTAGCCCCATTCAGAAGACAATGAGAACAAGGATGGGTAACAATAGCGCGCTTCCAGGTTCCCGCCCTTGCACCAGACAAAAGCAGCGGCGGATAATTTTTCTTCTCCTATATACAGTGACGCGCAGGATGAGGCTCTCAGTCAGTTAATTTTCAACCTCCCTTGAGCAGTGAGCATCGAGAATTTCAGCCCGACATGAAGAGAGAGGACAAAAGGTGTTTGTTCCCAATTTGAGGCCCCGTGAAGCTCCCGCCAAGGGTTGTCCGCCCAAATGCCTTGATTTCGACCTCAAAAATCCTATTTTTTGGCAACAATTTGCCCTAAAAAATCCTATAACGGACAAGGGTCGTCACGTTTTCCAGCCCAAAAAATCACTTTTTTCCATATTTTTCGCTCTGGGCCACCTTTGCGAGTATCCGCGGCGGATTTATTTAGTTCTGCCCTTACCCAGCTTCAAATTCGGCGTCTTAACCTCTCCGGCCACCGCTGACTTGGCCGAAACCTGCCGACCGATTGGCGAAATCATCCTAAAAAATCCTATCCGCGGACAAGGGTTCTCAATTTTTGGCCTCAAAAATCCTATTTGCGGACAAGGAAAATCGAAATTTTTGCCCTGAAAAATCCTATTTTGCGGACAACCCTTGGCGGGAGCTTCACGGGGCCTCCAATTTGGCAATGCGCGATTATGTAATACAATGGCGGCGAAGAAGAAAAAAAGTTGTTGTATTTTACCCGCGCCGACACGTCCAAACGTTGGATACCGACGATGGCGTGCACATGTATCTATGCTGGCGACCCGTCTATTTTTTTCCCGCTATCTCCCTTTTCATAATTTTTTTTACTCAGGAAAGTCGTCAATTGTCCCAAGAAGAAAAAGGGACGGTCATAAAG
Organism: Mycena galericulata; assembly: GCA_029289565.1. Taxonomy (NCBI): domain Eukaryota; kingdom Fungi; phylum Basidiomycota; class Agaricomycetes; order Agaricales; family Mycenaceae; genus Mycena; species Mycena galericulata. The sequence continues at coordinate 377,516 of JARKIA010000146.1, forward strand.
TATTATGCGTATGTACAAGTAGTGCTGTATCAAAACACAAAGGCGCGTAATCATCAGTCAAGGTACGCTGAGCGTCCACAAGACGAGTCGCGAAACGAACACAAGCTAAAATTAATTATCAGGGAGAAAAAATAAAGGCAGCGGCGCGTCAAGGCTGGAAGCCATCCGGCACCGGGCCAGCGTCCGTATGGACCAACACCCCAGGTCCGCCCGATCCAAGGCGCACATGTCGCCCCTTGCCATCGAGCAGCGCGGGATCCGTAAGAGGAGACGCCGACGGAGGCGAGTCCTGCACATCTTCCGATCCAACATTGGCCAGGTGCAGACGACGTTGCGGCTCATAGTCGCGTACACTTGTTGGCGAACCCGGGCGCTCAAAGTACTCCTGTCCTGCGCTGAGGCTCGGGCTGTGGTGCCCCCAGTGCGACGGCATTGCGGGCGCGACGTGCACGCTCGTACTGCTCCCGCTGCTGGTCGTGTGATTGTGCGTGTGGCCGCTGTTTACGGGCGGGGAACCAGGCGGTGGAGGATCGCGCAGAGGCCGCATGGAGCCCGCGGTGGATGGCCGCGACGACATGGTCGTGGCGCTCGGCCCAGGGGTGCTCGCGGATGTAGGGAGATAGAGAGGACTCAGGGTGTGTTGCCTGCCAGGCGGTGAAAACGCAGGGGGACTGCTTGGCGGGGAAATGCCGACAGATGGGGACCTGGTTTGGCCCACAAGACCATATTGATAAGGTTTAGGCTCGACCTCGGCGTCCAATGAAAAGCGCTTGCCCCGCGGAACGCTGTCCTCCTTGTCGAAGATATCGTCCCATCGACGCCTTCGTTTCCTTAAATGAATTAATGAGCGGATGTGGAGCAGGGGTTTAAAGTGTAATGCGTACATGATGAACCAGATGATGAGTGCCAGGCCTAGTAAACCAAAGAATCCACCGACGGCGCTTCCAACGATTACCCCAATATGTGGCGACGAAGAGGAATCGGTATTGTTCTGCGTCTGGTCCGAAGCAGCGGTCATGGAGGGGTTGATGTAGATGGTGGACGGTGGCGGGGTGAACATAATAGTCTCCGGAACGATCGTGATCTGGCCGTTTGCTAACGTGGTGGCGGACTGAGACGTGGTGACGAACGGGGTTGGTTGTGAAAGTGAAATGTTCGCAGACCCAGATGAGACGACTGAACCCGACACTGAGGTCGGTATGATGGTGCATGAGGATCCGAAGAGGGTAAATGTCTGCGTCTCAGTAGAGACTGGGACTGTTTCGGTGACAGGGACCTGGATTGTTGTTGTAGTCCCTACCAAACGCGTTTAGAGCATTTGTAACGATCCAACTGAGAATAAACGTACCTGGGATCGTGGAAGTAATAGTGGAAGTAGTAGAGACGCATGCGACGTCGCTGAGAGCCCCCAATTCACACTCTTCGGTGGTTATGGTTGTAACAGTCGGCGTTTGTGTCGACACACTCTCAGTAAAGGTCGTTAACGTCGACTCCACCGTGATCACGCTCTATGGCACATATCAGTTACCATCCAGAGGTCATGCGATCGAGCTCACGGTCGTTGTGGCCGTCGCCGTCGAGATACACGAGGTAGACATGCCCAAGTACTGCGTTTCTCTGTCAAATCGCTGCTTTACTTCAAGGGGAGAGCGCAAGGGAATGGGAGGATATCCTGGAAAACGAGAGAAAAAGGGTCAAGCAAACATCGAGAGAGTCCAGAGCCCAAACTAGCCCAAAGGAAAGAAGAAGACAACGTGCTGCGCGATTAGGTAATCCTCAACTTATTTCGTTTTTCATGTGTGGGTCGCTCTCCAATTGCTAAATTCAGGAGATACGCTTCAAAATGGCAGATTTCCGTGTCATCGTCGCGAACAAAAAAAACTTAGGTGTCCCAGGCCTGGACCCCCTTCAACCAAGGAGATCTTCGATCTGCGCTCGCCGAAGAATTTCAATCGATTCTTCTCGACCGCGACCACCGGCCTCCTTCCCTCGAAACCGCTTCACCTTGGCGTCGACCGCATGGAAAACGTACACAATCTAAATTTTCTCGGCGGTGGCCAAAAAAACCCGAAATGCGGTGCACTACCTCCTGTACATCGCCACACTTTGTACTATCCTGGCCAAATTATCGCCGTTGACTCTGCTGTACTTGATCGTGAAGACGCAGAAGTCTGGACCGTTCGTCCTCTACCAAGTCTCGAGTCGCGTTTCCATCCGCACCTCGTTTTAATGCATGGCACATTGCTTGGGGCCGTAATGGTTTGATGACTCCACCTCCATTGGGAGGACGAAATGCGAGTCGCCTGACGAGAAGGCCGTTGAACCCGTCTTTAATGATGCGCTCACTGATACGAGATGCACACAGTTGCGCTGCGCATTGAGAGCTATAAAAAAATTGATCATCATACATATCTTCCTTCTGTCGTGACTCACATGAGCATAGACAACCTTCCGCCAGAGCTCTTGGAGGTCATATTTCTTCACTGTCTAAACGCCCTAAATGCATTCCCTACCACTACGACGGATGCACCGCTGAATCTTTCTCGGACCTGTGCACGATGGAGAGACGTTGCATCCGGTATCCCCTCGCTTTGGTCAACACTCAGAGTTTCAGCAAACCACGCAGCGTCTTCCCCTCCGGTAGAGGTCGTAGAAAAATGGATGCATCTTTCAGGCGCTTGCTCTCTATCACTGTCCCTCGTATGCCAACGGAGGCCAGAAACATCCGTAAACGACTGTGCTTCTAGCGAACACGGAGTCTCGCGGGTGCTTGAATTGTTTTTGATCAATATGTACCGCTGGCGGGATGTCACGTTCGATTTCAGCCGGCGCGCGCCCCCTATCGACTATCCACCATCTCTGACTGCGCAGGGTGCACCTCAGCTAGAGTCCCTCGAGATCTACCCATTCTTGTGGTCTCCTTTCCTCCGCGAACTTCCGGTCCCGTGGCTCGCAGCCGCCGTCGCCTCTGCTCCGCTCCTCCACAGCTTCACGAGCCAATTTGGCAAAATTCCTCGCGCATGCTTTGCCCAAATTCCGTGGGGACAACTGACCTTCCTCCGGCTGGAAATACAGCTTTCCGAGTTTGCGTGTCTCTTCATCCTGCAATCCGCCCCCCGCCTGGTCGAATGCCATCTGCTCGGGGTCCGGCACGAACTCTTCGATGTCCTCCCGACGTTTGACCCTCTGCTCCCTGCCGTCCTGCCCGACCTCGTCACATTCGGTTTATCATCCCAAGTAGGCTTCGACAGGCTCTTCAGGATCCTGCAGGCTCCGGCGCTCCGGACGCTCGAGATCGCGACCCGGTCCACACACATGCGCTGGGACCACGCGCAGTTCATGGCCTTCCTCAGGCGCTCGGCCTGCTCCATCACCTCCCTCACCATCCGCGACATCTTCATCTCGCGGTTCACTGAGCCCGAATTACACGAACTCCTCCACCATGTATCGCACTCGCTCACCGAGCTGGCCATCACGTCCGACATCCCCGGCATGCCGGTGGCCATACCGGACACGCTCCTTCGCGAGCTCGCGTACCGACCCTCAAACACGGGACAGGTGCTCTGCCCGCAGCTGGAACGGCTGGTGCTCCAGATTGGGGCACTCACGACCGATGGCGAGCTCGCGGGGATGCTTGAGTCCCGGTGGGCGGGGCATCTCACGGCCCCTGCGCGCATCGCACGATTGGAATACGTAGATGTCGTGTGTAGCACGGACACCCATTCGGGGGATCTGCGCAGGCTGAACGCGCTTTTGGAGCGCGGGCTCTCTGGGAGGGTCCGGGTGGCTAATGGTGCTCAGGATGCCGAGAAAGATACTTAGACACATATCATATGGTTGCCCTTTTGGCCCTTTTAGATACATAGCGACGTCAACCTCCATTCGATGTCGTTTTGTCGAGTTGCTATTTCTCATTCCGTGGGTCACTGGACCTCCTTCCTCCCAGGCAAGAACAGACGAACGGCCGCAATGTACAGGGTGTGCGATTATTGGAATGTAAAAACTCGATGGCTCTGGTCATGTCTCTTTGCGCCCGGCTTGGGAATGAACGCGTGCAAGTCACGTGATTGTGTCTCAAGCACCGCATTGCCACGAGTCCATTTGATCCGGTGTTCAACCACTGTTCCGCCGTCCGACCATTGTTGAAACAAACTCAGAGTCAAGAACAAGTCGGAGAACAATCTGAAAAGGTCAGAAATTCTCCAGGTATTCGCAGGTCTTGCTCGTGACAACTGGCCCATTCATAGGAAAATTATAAAGAAGCATGCCGCATTTAAATAATTCGCCCGTTCTGATCCCGAATTTTCTACTTCTCCGGCCTAACTCGATCTCTGTGCTTCAAATCCAGGTAGGAGGGCAGTCAAGGTCTCAACGATTCCTGTTTCTCCGTGAAAATTTCCTTGACTACCCCGGAAGTACCGTTGTTGCGTTTGCGAATACCAAGGACTTGGGACGAATACGGCCACCCACTGGTTGCTCATTTTTCAGGAAACGGTCACCCAAAAGCGGCGCCGTCGCTGGCCGAGTGATAATGTCCCTTTGATCTAATACAAGGCCTGACTTGGGAGGTGCTCGAAGTAAAGCTCGAGGTGCAGCAGCTCGGATTGTATTGCTTAACTTGTAGTCAGCCGGCCAAACACACGCGCGGAACCAACGCGGAACCGTCAGAGAGCGCGGTACAAGTGACATTACAGAGCGGTGAAGTTTTTGGTATTTTTTGGTACTCTGCGACGGACTACCACCGAAGACCCTGAATTCGAGTTGTTCATCAGCACGTCGACAGCAACGAGGAGAAGGCAAATGTCGCCAGTGGGGATTCGGGGAGTATTTCAAAAACATGCCAGCTTTATAGTAGGGGAAGGGAAGACCACTCGCGCAGCCTAGATTCTGGGAATTTAGCACTGAAACCTTCATTAATCCGAGAAGCGCCCTTGAATCCCGCCGCAGTCATTGTGATAGATTATTTTGATTAACCCGCATGCATGCTCCCGCTGCAGCCATTGGACCAGATTGGTCATGCTCGCAACGCTTGCGCTCAACTTGTCGCGAGAATATTATATACATTCCATCTCACATAGTCGCTTTGCGCATCAGTTCGGAGAAAATTCGCGAGAACGGTCGGATTGGAAGCATAGAATGAGGGCAGTAAGTTCCTTACCTCTAAGGCCTTGAAAGTCTTAGAAGTAGATGACAGTGACAACGGGCATCCGTCATGTACCAAGCATATCTGGGGCTATTTGGGGAACTCCGCGGTGCGACTGCAAAACAAGAAGCGATATAAGCTTGCTTTTCTGATATAGGCTTGCTTTCTCTGTTCGAAAGTGATTGCTTCCGGGGCGGAGCGGATGATTCCCCGCATGTACACGGTGTCGTGCAAACTATTGCGCGACCAAGTCACCCGACGTCTGATTCTTTGGTGGCTTTGTTCTTCCGGTGGCGGACTCAGGAGTGTATTCAAACTTGCGGGAATCGAGCGTGAATGTCACCGGGCCCTGAATGGTGAATCAAGCACATGCAAACTGAAGAGAATGTCAAACTACCTCGTTTGTAAGGCTGACATTCATCATCGCTCCGAATCTTCCGTCTATGAGCTCATATGAGATACGGAGGGAAATAAATGCAGGATAAGGGCTTCACCTTGGATCTTTTCTCGTTTGTAGGACCGACGTAGCGTCTCTAAAAATGTTTCGTACAGAACCCGGGACTGTTCGGTTGGCTGGAACGAATTTCAATGCTACGAAAAGAGATGATTCGTTGATTCACTGATTCGCTGACCATTGCATTATGAAAATCGGGTTTGCTGCCCTTCGTGGTTTGTGCCATCAGGGTGAATTGAGATACACAGAGAATATCGCCATCCAGATCCTTGATGTTGGTTTTCCACATTTTAGCGGGGTCAGTTGGGTCGGAAAACGCCCGAAGGGATAGACTGTGGACAATGTGGGGTATGAGCTTCTCGATCAATTCACTGAACTACTCTATTTTCGCTATCCCGCCGCGGAAGGAACTTGAAGAGAGCTTCGGGCGCTTACAGCTTGCTCGTCAACGTCGAGACGTCGGAGTCAGTATCATCTGTCGGAACGAATAGAACTGTCGTTATTACTGCGTCAAATCTTTACTGACACGAAGGCCTCCCTTTGCCGATCCCTATGAGCACCATTAACCCTCGGGATATCTGAGAGATCACCTTGCCCTCGACTGGAAATGTTAGACAGCAACGTTGCCCGAGATACGAATCTAAGTACCCGAGACAGAGGCGGAAGTGACGCGCTGAACCACTGCTCGCATCGAAGCCGAGTGAGATCGAGGTCGAGTGAGAGAATGATGCCGAAGGAGACAAGTTTATGGTCACGCGCATGCTGCGTGTAATTGTGGCTGTGACCCATTCGACTCTAAACCCCAACTTGTATGTCCGAATCTGTGGTACTGGAAACAAGCCTCGGGGATGTCCAGTTTGAGCTTTACTGGGATCATGCACCACGAGTTGAGCGCCTCTGTCCCGCTTGGATCTCAAATGCTCATCCGGGCGATGAGCTGTAGACATGTCGAAATTTCGCCGACCTAGCGAAGCGTGGATACTACAATGGTGTCGTATTCCATCGCATCATATCGGTAGTGATTATGTGCATACCCTCGCATACTTTCTTACTAGTGACCCAGGATTTCATGATTCAAACTGGTGACCCAACTGGAACAGGACGTGGCGGAACCAGTATCTATGGTCAAAAATTGTCCGTACCGCCGGCACGCACGCGGCAGTTTTTTTTCTTACTCTCAGGCCACCTTTAGTGAAGATGAGATCCACCCCGACCTGCGTTTCACAGGCGCAGGCATCCTCGCGATGGCAAACTCCGGGCCCAATACCAACGGTTAGTCCTGTTAACAAGTGGTAGAACTTTGTTTTTTTAAGCTGATGATCCTTATAGGCTCGCAGTTTTTTGTGACCCTTTCGCCTACACCTTACTTAGACAACAAGCACACCATATTTGGGCGAGTAAGTTCCGGGATGCGTGTGGTCCAGCGGCTGGGTGCTGTTGCTGTCGATAATCAGGACAGGTACGTCTTTCCTGGATCGAATTTGACTTCTTCGACAGCAATTATGCAGGCCACGCGAGGATGTTAAAATACATAAAGCACGGGTAATTACGTGAAGTCAACCAATTTCCATCTCCTCCGATGTTAAATCCACCGCCTCCCTATATCAATCAAAACAGGAATATGTTGGGACCTGTGTCGCTCGCCGTTTAAATGCTCTTCCGTCTCCCGGATCATTCCTGTCCACGCCTGAGAATATCCCTTTCGAAAGCCGCCGTTCGTCCAATCACCGGGCCCGAAGTCCGGTGCTAGATAGACTGTGTTCTCTTGCTGCTCGATGCGGTTATGCCTGAAGCCTCTTTTCTAGGCTTCTCGAAGAGGCACAAGTCGATTAATTCCGCGCTGTTCACAGGCGGTGAAGAAATCCCTTCGTTCGCCGCGCCGCAACGCTTATTTTAAAGGAAGATGTCCACTGAGATTCAGCTCGAAGGTGAGAATCAACGGGAAACCAAGGAAAAGAGAGCAAGCTAAAATGTCTAGAACGATCGAATGTGGGTGGAAATGATTTGTGTGGACATGTACGAGGTCTACTTCTGGTGTGAGTCAGGTGAAAAGGGTTCTATTAAGACTACACGCTCATATTTGAAGCCTAAGCAAACTCTACAGGAGAGACGCCATTTCTCACATCCCTGGATAACATCCTGCGTATCGTTGTCATTCAACGGAAATTGCCCTCTCACGTCGGTTTCGGAACCGATAATAACGGGCACCCAATTTTTAATTTTTGGGTGGATTCCCAGAAATGTGGAGGTGAAGACTCCGAAAATATCGGAGCCAACTGCTAGTCCTCTCCGATAACAGTCACCGACGCACGAATCAGAATTGAACGTACGCTTGCCCAGCAAGTTTGAACAGAAACTAAAAGTCGTTGATTGGCTGAAGGGAGGCCGGGCCGGGCCGGACACGTGTATACTTGCAAAGGCTTTTTCCGAATCAAATCATCGCCCAGAGAAAACCGCAGACTCGGGTCACCATCCTGATCCTTGGGTCTATGTATTATGTATAAAAAAAAGTCGAAGAATAAGCGCTACATCTCCGTCGTCCTCGCCGCAGCATATATACCCTAGAGAAGTTGGCTGAGGCATGATCCCCATATTAAACCCTCGTTTCCGCCGGAGAGAACTTGTCGCACGCTCATGAGACTCTTAGCAATCGCATCGGCGGCTGTGATACCTGGGGCCATTTATACTAGATGAAACTTGGATGAAGCCCCACAAGAACCATTCGAAGAAATGGTGGTGCTTGGTATTTTTTATCCAAGAAAATCTACCGGACCCGGGGCCGAACCTAGATAACTGAAGAACCCACAAAATTTCGGAAGGCCCAAAAGATGAGTGCTCGCCTGTGCCTATGTCATTGAAACTAACAGCCTTTCATTGGTTGAAATAAAGAAAAGCGGGCCGGGGAGACCGCCCATCAATATTTTGCCATGTGGTTTTAATTTACGCATCAAACCGTTCTTGGCTTCTACTCCGAGCGGGGTTCACTGACCCCGTAAGTGTGCTCAAGCACCGTGAAACGGCTAGGAACACGGAGAGCGCGTTCTTTGCTAGGGCATGTGGATATATCAATTGATATTGCTAGCCAAAATTCATGAAGGCAGAGTCTGGGGACGCGGATACTACCTTCGATACACGCACATGCTACAGCATCTCTCCAACGATGACGCGTTCAAAATGCTTATCGGAGCCGACATCACGGTAAGCGGAGACAGCTGTCAATATTCGAGCTTAATTCAAGTTTGGATCAAGTTTGTCCATTATTCTGATTCTCTCCGCTAGGGAAAACGCATATATCGCTCTAGTCTCTGTCTATTGTCGATGTCCTTTGAGTTGATTCGATCCGCTCGCTCTTTCCGTGACAAAAAAGGACCACTACGGATGGCTCACTAGGTTTCTTTACACTCGAGAGTCGGGGAGGTCGGGGAGGTCGGGGACTCCAGTGACGCCTAGACTCCCGACTGCGGATGCTTTCAAATAAAAGTGACTGAGCCGGCGGTTACTATTGGATCTCGTTTACCACATTTCAGACTGCTCCATCCATCTCCTGCCTTGCCACTGGAGATAGGTATGTCGACAGCTTCTCTGATCATCATGCCACTGAGATACCTACACAGAAGTACACAGCCCTCTTATCGTCCGGACCATTGCCGAGGGTGCAATTGCAATTTCTGCACCGATTTTTCTGCGAACCTGAGAAGTTTCCTTCAAACATCTATGTGCAACGATTCTATCGTGGACCTGGTGCTAGGATACTGCGATCCAAGTTGAACTGCTCGAGGAAATTTAACTCCTCTGCTGCCGTACATAATCCCAGGGAAACCACGACATGGAGGTCTCCTGCCTACGATTTTCCATTCTGAGAACTGAAGCCATGCGGTCAACCCTTTTTTTACGGTCAGTATGTTCTAATCTTGTTCCTACTTTTCAACGTGCATATGGCTTTTAGGCAAGGCTGCCGCTGACGAATGCCGATATCAGTATGTGAGTCTCCTTGACCCATTTACAAGGTATTGATGCAACTTTCTGCCATCGATGGCGCGAAAGTCACCAAAATCACTTTGTGGGTGGCCTCGGTGATGGCGCTCAACGTGCAGAACGGGAGCTCACTTGCAAATTTGAAAAGTTTGGGCTCGTTGGCTCCAGGCGTCTCACTGTGCTATCCCAGTTGAAATTTTCACGACGGACGACGTTTTTCACTCCACATGGAGGGTTTGTCGCCGCTGAGTTTATAGCTCTCGTTGGCTTGGACATCCTCGTTGACTTCAGTTGTCACTATGCCATCCTATTCAACGACATAAGCTCCCGCGATGGCAATCTTCACGACGGACGACATTTCATTTCTCAGGTCTCACTCCATTTGTTGGAGCAATTTGGAGGACTTGTCGCCATATTTAGCTGCCGTTGCCTCGGACATCCTCGCCAGGTCCTCCTTCGGGAATGTGGGTGGGCCTTTGCCGTGCGACCGTTCGTGCGAGGATTAAATGTCCCTTCTTTCAGGTGGACTACTTACCACAAGAGTAATTTTATACAGCGTTCGATCCCACACGACGAGGGCTGCTTGACTGACAATACTGCCACCCTGCCGTTAGCCCCTTGGTAGACTCGTTACCTGTCTGCCTACCTCAGCTTCCGTTGCAAGCATTTTACGGCAAAGTGCAGTCCATTGAGTATACCGTGCAAAGTACTCGCACCAAGGCGTGCACGGCAGATTGCTGACAAGTCTAGTGCCCTGGGTCGACGGCGCCTACGCTTTCACTGCGCTTACAACGAACAGGACGGTTGGCAAACTTTATCGACTGGGTTGGTATGTGAACTCTGCTGACGCACGGTGACGCCAGGGTGTCGACAAGATGTGCCGCCTGATCATGAACGCCTCGTGTTTACCAACCAGCTTTCCGTCGCACCGTCTATTGGTTATTCCGGCTGAAATCGAGTCGTTTAGTAATTGTTGGCGTAAAGCCGTCGTCTTGACAATACGGCCTAGTCTCTTGTCTGACTCGAATTTCACCCGGACTAAAGGACTTTTGGACCTACTGCACTGCACACTCTCAACGATTTTTGTCACTTTTTCCACGACAAATGCCCTTTAAATTAATTGCTTCGATGAGCGGGGAACTTGACTTGACTTTTTTTTGGCGGGCTTGAGAAAATACCACGTATATCTTGTGCACGATTTCTAGTTATTCGTGTTCGTTGATGAATTGCAACTGCGGTCCAGCATGGCACAAGTGCACGTTGCTGCGCCCCCATCACGTACCGGCAGAGGTGGCCTCGTCGGGTGCCTCTGAGATAGGGCAAGAGATTCCACCGGCACATGGATGAAGCGAAAACCAGAAACAACTTGGTGCCGACGTCGGTCTTCCTGCCACTGCGTCGAGCAATCAATGTTGGACAGATATGGAAGGAGCGCCTTCCCAGAAAGATAAGAACCGAGCTTAAATCGAAACGGGTGCTATGCGTCTTCTGCAAAATGCAAGGAAATTCGGCTGATTGGGCAGCAGGTCCAGTGAGGGGGGATGTCCCGTGAGCAGCGGCAGCGGTAGACGCATTTTTTGGAGGCGTCGGAACGTGATAAAGACAAGTCGGTCGCCCCCAATGCGTTGATACATGACGAATAGTGAGAGGAGACGTGAGTGTGGCGATACGCTATCTCTTTTAGTGTGAGAGGCAACGCTCGTTGCACCATGAGGAGGGTCTCAGCCCGGATTTACCATCCCATCCCAGGAAGCAGCTCGGATTCGCCTGGAATAGATGTATGCCATGAAGAGCGAGAGTCCGCGGGAGAGAATAGACAGATACACTGAAGGGATTGACCTGGATGCAATTCATAAGGACGACAGTGGCGTCAGGGTCGAAATACGGCGAGGTAATTGACTACTTCATTCCTTGCAGCCGCTGACGCAGGTGAGGCATGCATCATCGATAGATGGTATTGCGAAGGTTATTGGGCCCGCGATCCCTGGCGATGCTGCCTTCTCGGGGGTGGCTAGAGAAGGGAGGAAGCTAGCTAATTGGACGTGAGACTGGTTGGTCGCAGGGGCAAACCTAACGGACTGGGTGTACGATTTCCTGAGAAAAATGGCTTATCACCACACGGCTGGGGGAGCCAGTGCTAAGGAGAGGTGCGATAGTCCCGTTACGTACTCTGGGCTCGTCCAAGGAGAACGCACCAATCATCTCGGCCGTGGGCCTCTGTCGGACTGGAACTTAGTCAGAGGGGTGTGGCCCCAGGATAGAGGCCGAGCAGAGGCTGGACAACCCGGAACGCGGGAAACGTGGTTTTGGACGAATGCATTCCAGCGAGGGCCGCGAGGAAGCAAACATGTGCAACGCCGTGAGTGCAATGGCTCCTGGAATGGGAAAGATAGATAGGACTAGGCATCACTGCTACGACTGTGAGAGGGGGGAACACACAGAACCAGATGTTGGGGCCGCGGTAGCCCACTATGTTTTTCCTCGGCAGTAATGATGGGCGAAGATATCCAGCACATATGACGTCGGGAGGGGGCAAAGTTCCAATGCCAAGGAGACGGACCCGTTTTCCGCCGTCCGTCAGGTTTGCGTCAGAGGCTGGGAAGCTGGCTGGGAGATCCTTTGAAACAAGGTTGAGAAAAACGTAACATATCACCTCACTAGTGAGCAAACTCGTAGATCAGCGAATTGGGCAAGAGATCTGAACATGTCAGAAAAGAAGGGAGATTCCTCACGTGGGCGCGACTTCTTTTTCGACGTCGGAATCCGGATGTCAGGCTTATAATCTTATTTAGACCGAGGCATACTAGAAAGACACAGATCCGAGGGAGCGGTCACATATCTGAGAGAAGCTGAAATAGGCTACGAGGATCTCAGGCCCGTTGTTCTGTTCAGAATGGCGACAGCTAGTGAGGTCCGGCACAGTGGTAAGCAGCATTGATTAGTCTTGGTATGATAAGGTTCCGGAGAGCTCCCGCGAAGCCAACGAAATCGACAACCACAATTGCGAGGTTTGACGAGTTTTGAGTGTACACATGTACGGACAAGATCGGGTCGCTCAACCAGTCACTTTTCCGCACCAATAAGACACCGTCGACGTGAAGTATCGCGAAAAGCGCAGAGCCAATGGCAGACGGTACATTTCAGCACCATACAGTGCGATCCAATGAGTGCATGGGAAGAGGATCCTAGAGGATCCCACCGATATCCACGTGGCATTAAGCGTCGTATACCACGCCTACGGAAATCAACGAGAACTTGAGTATTGTCGACAGTGGACCGCGTGGAATAGCAAAATGTTATCGCGCCCGAGGGTAGTGGCGTCGAAAGAACTGCCTCCACGGGAGTGCGTCTACTTCCAACCTGAGGAGAAGTCTGAAGACAAGCAGCAGTATTATACATAGTTCTCAGTGGCGGTTTCATTTTTTTATGAGGCCCATAAGCAGACCTGGACGATCATCGACCTGGGAGTTGGTTCACGCTAAAGTCAGGAATATCAGACTGCTATTCATATTTTTAAACAACATACCAGTGGCTAATCCTCGACGTCTACGAAGAGAGTATTATACCCAGGTTCAATATACAATTGGACAGGGACTCCGCAGCGGGAGACGAGGGAAAAAAAATTACGCTGCCGCGGAAAATGCCGCCTTCGCCATTAGTAGGCTGATTAGACGTGTCCGAGGTCAGATTTGGGGTGGTCTGAATGGACTTTCATCTGATGGTGGCCGCCCTGAGGATTTGAATGGCAGATAAGGTCTTTTTTTTTTCGATCCGGAAGTTCCAGGATAAAAGCAGAGTAAAATCTAGCACAGAACAGCCGTCGAATGTCATTATTTGTGCCCAGTAGGTTGCGAGGCGGGATACGGCGGGGTAATGCGGAGTAGGGACCGGGATGCGTGTGACCTGCTGACATGCATTGATGCAGAGTCAGACAGCTGTAACTCTGACAGAGCCCTTGTCCTCCTCGCTCTCCTCAAGCGACGTATATTCCCCAAAGATAGGACATCCTATCGGGCTCTGTACCTGTACAAAGTCTCAGGCTTACCCATCAGATTCATACTTGTCTTTTTCAGACCGTGGCAGCGATTTCTCCCCGTTCGGATCTCTGCCTGTTTCCCCTTCTTCTTCCCAGGGCACCGTCTCTCTCCCAGATTTCGCCTCTGTCGAATATCTCCACGCGTTTCTGACTCTCAGCGTTTATTCGGGGTTCTACACGTGAGTATCTGCATCCTCGTTTTAAACTCAATTTGCTTGTCTTCTGTCGATTATCTTTGTATAAGAACAACTCGGACGCTCGGGAAATACCCCCTTGACAATCCGCGACTCCGATGTCTCCCTATTCTTATCCCTCTTACTACTCTCCCCCTCACCATTTCTCCTCCGTATCCTACTCTGACCCTCTGCCCTATGCTCACCAGGAGATATCGCTGTCTCACCAGGAGCATTCTATGCCCCCCCACTCCATGCAACCGCCTCCGTCGCCGCCGCCTCTTCCGATTGATCCTGCTCTGTCGCTGTATCCGCCCTACTACCACTCGTATCCGCCCCAGCACCAACACGTTCCCCCGCATCTGTCTCTAGCTCACAGCTACTCCTCGCCGTCCTCCCAAGGCTCCGACACCATTGGCACACCACCCATGTATCATTCCTCTGCGAACGTGAACGGCAAGCGCCCTGGGTCCGCCGTCTCGAATGGAACCTCCAAGAAGGCGCGAAAGGATGACGATGACGAGCCTCAGAGCCCCACAGCAGACAAGGAGGAGGGGAAGGCCAAGCCCACTCGGGGCTCACGGTACGATAATATATTGTTTAACTGCGGCAGTCGGTCTCATTTCTGTCAGGGCATGCACTGTATGCCGTCGCCTCAAAATGAAGTGTGTTGGTGCCGAGCAAGGTCCACCGTGCAAACGCTGTGTCGCGGGAAACCACGAGTGCATCTTCGAAGAGTCGAATCGGGGCAAACGATCCTCAAAGTAAGGCACTTTTCTTCCGGTGCGGGGACAGATTCCTTATGATTAAACTTCAGAAAGCATGAGCTTTTGACGCGGTCGTTGAGAAAAATGGAGCGGACACTCGACACAGTTTTGCGTTCAATCGGGAACCCGAGCCTTGCATCAGGGATGATCTCCCGCTCTCCGTCGCCTTCCGCGCAGGCCACCACAACATCTGCGCTGCTGGCCCGGTCTCCCTCGCCGCCACCATTACCGGCCACGACGCGTTTCAATCGCCGTCCTGGCTCGCCCAAACTCCACTCGTTGCCGGATAACTCGTTAAATCCGCTCGGGCTCTTAGCAGAAGCCAGTCTCGCTAATCGTCGTGTCCATTCCACACTCCCCAGCGGTCTAGTAGCGAGATCGACCCAGCCGGGTGAGAATAAAGTTGGTGTTGCCAGCGACAATTATTTCAAGCCTGGTTTGTCACCCCTCCGCTTCCTATCTGCCTGTACTCATTTAATTCCACAGGACCTATCTCCATCTTGCCCCTCCGACGGCTCATGATCGAGCGGCAGGTACAGCCCGAGATGCTGAGCTTCGTGACCACCGATGAAGTCGTGGCGTTATTCGATATGTGTGTCTTCTCCTTACTTCCTAAGCGCTTCGTCCGACTGACCCTGTTGTAGTTTCTTTGAGCACATAAGCGTAAGCGCATAATTGCTTCGAATGAAAGGCTGTTCAACTCATTTACCATCAGATGCATTGCAATCTTCTAGATAGAGATTTTCACACACCTTCCCTGGTCTGCTCGCGGTCACCATTCCTATTGACCACGAGTGCGTTATCTTCGGTGGAGCGCTGAACCCGGACTCATGCGATCTTCAGTCTGTGCCATTTCGAGCAAGTTCTACGATGCAAACCCGGAGCTGCACCCGAAACTCACCGAGATGGCGAAAAAGCTCGCTTTCAGCGTGCCCGCCCGGGGCTACAAGTCCCTTGAGATCGTCCAGGCGTACCTTCTACTCGCGCTGTACGGCTGCGGTGCCGTCGAGCGGTACGAGCAGGACAAGACCTGGATCCTCCTTGGCATGGGGATTCGGTACGTTTTCCCTGCATTCCTCTTGCCATCGCAGCCGGTAGCTGATTGCTTCCATTCCAGAATGGCGACTGATCTCAACTTGCACCGCAAGACTGCAGTCGCTAGCGAGGATAGCGAAGACGGTCGGGCCCGTGATTACGAGGTGCACAACCGGGAGCGGACATGGCTCCTATGCTTTTGTTTGGACCGAAGCTTCAGTGCTCAGATGGGGAAACCGTATTCCATCAAGGAGGAGTGAGATCCCTTTCTTTCCGAACAATTTTTGGGCGCTGACACGAGGTTTAAGCTTTGTGATCCGCAACGCGGCGCAATGGGCACGTTCTCCCGTTGCTATTGCTTCCGACGCTGGGCTCGCTGCTTACGTCGTGAGTCCATCCGCCTTTTTCGCGGCGGTCAACGAACTCATATGATCATAACAGGAGCTCCAGCGGATCATCTCGCGCAGTCTGGATTTGCTATATTCAGGGACGGATACAGCGTCGGGGCTGCTCGAGAACTGCGACTATCTCCTGGTCATCAAGACCTTCGAGACCCAGGTCATTGCGTGCAGAAAGCTTTGGGACGTTATTTCGCAGGAATGTAAGTATCTTTTCTGAGTTCGTCGATGCCTAGCCGACATTCGTCTCCAG
This sequence comes from Mycena galericulata, assembly GCA_029289565.1. Taxonomy (NCBI): domain Eukaryota; kingdom Fungi; phylum Basidiomycota; class Agaricomycetes; order Agaricales; family Mycenaceae; genus Mycena; species Mycena galericulata. Next base: position 393,750 of record JARKIA010000146.1, read on the forward strand.
CTCTGCCGGCGCCGTGGTTCGAGTACCTCAGCTACATTTGGCAGTTCTACCACCACTATGCGATGCTCGTTCTGAACTCCTTTGGTCTTCAAAATGCGCTCGAGCGTGCGCCGCTGGACATCGGCCACTTCTTCGCGCGGTGTCATTCGTCTGCCATTGCCTGTGCGGTCCTCGTCCGAGATCAACTCGGCGCTCGGGGCTTCATGAAGTACTCCCCCGACTCGCACTTCGTGCAGACTTCCTACGCCGTCTTGAGTCTTCTCAAGGTGGGTTTCCTTCTTCCGTACCTACATGTGGCAAACGGCTCACTAAGCATCCTTATAGTTTATACGGCCCGAGTTCCAAGTGTTCCTTGAGCACGAGCAGGAGACAATCTCCCTCGTCAAGGACGTCGCCGACGTCCTGGAGAAGATCTCCGTGAACCCACAACACACCCCCGCGCTCTACAGCAAGTTCCTGCACGCGCTGATCTCCGCGCGGCTGGAACCACCGGCGTCCGAGTCGAAGCCCCAATCTCGGGGCTCGGCGACTGGCGGCGACGCCTCTCCGCAGCAGCAGGAGATCCCGCAGTTCAGTAGCCCGACGCTGGCGTTCAGCTCCTCGGACAAGTCGTCCTTCACGCTGAACGAGTTCCAATTCGACGGCGAGATGGGGCCCGTTGCGGACATTACAACGTTCCCGCCGACGATGGCGCCGACGCCGAGCGAGGACACGTTGAGCTCGCTGACGATGGATAACATCCTCAGCACAGGGTTCTGGGACAGCATGCTTGTTCCTGGTTAGTCGACTCACCGTCTGCGTGTGGAAGTGTCTAATAAATTGATTTTCAGGGTATAATTCCATGGAAGGGCTGAGCGGCGGCTTCGTCTTCGGGGCCGGTGGGAGTGGGCTAATAACACCCCACCATGGGCAGACGCCGATCCACTCCGGGAGCAACACGCCGTCGCGCGGGGGCGCGCAGACCAGCGTGCTCACACAAATGAATATCAACGCTGCGTTCCGTCAACAGGAGGGCTCGAAGCTCGACGTATAGCGATGTATTATATGCTTGCTCTCTTATCATCGTTTCTTGATTGGCATTCGTCCGCACGAGGGCGCTGTTTATGTATTATGTACTGCATGTGTCTAAGCCTTTGCATAGTATCAACTATCATTGTAGAGTTCCGTATAGCCTTGTTAATGGCAATACATTTTGCTGCCGCTATGGCGGCGTCGCATAGGAAAAGGTGTGCAATTGTTTGTGATCAGTCGAGTCGGCTGGAAGTCCTGGGGAAGACCTGTGAACATGAATAGTTCGCATCTTCAATCGTCCCTCATCTTTTGTGGCGGCGTAGTTGTTTGGTGAATCCATGAAGCAGCCAAGACATTCGGACAGAACTTGTTCCGCGTGGGGGCGGACCAACAGAAATTGAGATTAAACCCGCAAGAGGAAGTAGGCTCACTGTCACAAAGTAGAGACTCATATACCGGCGATCAAATCACCAACTACTCAATTCCTAGTGGGGTTAGTGCTGTGCCGGTTCAGTCGGGTTCAGAGCCTACCACTACTTCCTTAGACCACCAACAGAAGCCTCGATTCAATTTCAAGTTGGGTGAGTGAGCTATGAGTTTGTGGAGAATCCTTTGAAAATGCGGTTGAGATCGACTTGTGAAGTTTGAAACGAGGTGTGTGCGCGCTTGGATAATTTTGGAAGCACAGTAGTCTTGGATTAGGTTGTGTCATTTTCTTTCAGGACTGCTTTTACTGCCACCCATGAACAGCGTTTTACCAGCGCATGTCTTCTGCTGGCTCCGTCTGCCCTCTGAGATTTCGCTTGCATCTTCTTCTTCGACTTCCTCACTCTCAACTCTCTCTCACCAAATTCTTTACAGACGCGCGGAGAAGGGACGGTCGTTTGAAAAATGCGTACGCTTCTGACTCAGAATTCGCATTGTGTTGAAGTTTGGGCCTGTCGAGGCTTGTTAAGTGGTCAGCGTTCTTTCATCCCGGCGCACTGAGTCCTAACAGTGTCCAGCCGGTCCTCGCATTTCCTTCAGGAAACCAGGTAAGGACCTTTGAATACCTGATCCGATGCGCATATTAATCTCACCCTTGTACCGATCTGGGACCGCTTTCATCTCGGACCCTGGAACGAAAATCAGTTTCCAATTCTTGCGGTTTATTTTCCTTTTAAAGATCCTTCTCATTCCCCTTTTTCGCGACACCCTGTCGCATATATCAGTCCTAGAGTAGGGCGATTGAAAGCCGGGTGGAGTGCTCTCAGCAGCCCCACGAGGGACGTGGTCCCGCACCCCGACTACCCAGATCCAAAAGTGAGGGTACATGTTCCTGCCCGCTCTATATGGGACACTGTAATCCTGATGAAATCTGATCAAGCCCTTCGTAAGTACCTCCTCCTCTTATATTGAGTCCGATTCAAAGAAATTTTACCTGGATTAGAAATACGTACCAATCAGATTTTAAAAGATGAGTATGTGCGCATGTTCCGCCTTGCTTTGCGTTCAGCAGCCACGGTTGAACCTTGAACGGTTGTTACACAAGTTACCCAGGCTACATAAGGCCCCGGGCCCGTGAAGGAACATAAGCTTTTCTATGATAGGTCGAATTTTCAGAAACCATAAGTTTTTTAGCCCAGATGGAACGCACTTCGCACATATTGGCAAATCTCGCACTACGTTGCCCAGGCCAAGTTGTACACGCTTTCCGCGATGCCAGACGGTGCCAACAGGCTGGGACAGCGACGGAAAGGCGAATTTTTGATCAATTTTGGCCAAAAAATTGGGTTCCGTGCTGGGACGACCCTTGTACGGGATAAGATTTTTCAGGCCGAAAATGCCCTCATAAGCTTTTTGAGGCCAGATATCCGCTTTTTCGGACAACCCTTTGCAGGAGCTTCACGGGCCTGCTCCTAATTCAATTGAACTGCCAACCCAACTTTGGCCGAACTGGCCTGCAGCTGGCTGTCTCGAAAAATAACGAGACACAAGTAGCCCACCTCCAGTCCCCTGGCGCATTCTATTGCGGCATTGGCGAGTTTCAGGCGAAACTGAGGAAACCCGGAACGGAGTCATGTGACCAAATCCCTCTTTGGGAGCTGCCACCATCTATCCCGGGCTTCAGCACCTTAGGTTCTGCATCAACCGCATTGTGGCTCAGGGTGAGCGATATACAGACTCTATGTCTTCGTTTCGTGATATTGACCCGCGTTTAGACTCGGTTTCAAGGACAAGTTTGTCCCTTAAAAGCGTTAAAGTACCCAACTTGCTTCAATCGCCATTGATTCGCCTCAACGCCTCTTTTTCCCAGATTATTTAAGATTTAAACAAGTCCATCTCAAGCCGCCATACGATTGTTATTCTTACGATGAGTTCGCGTCCGACTGTGGTTCTGCAGCCATCCGTGAGCACGACAACGTACGGTTCAGTTCCCCCGTTTTTCGCGTCGCTGAGCCTTCTCTAGGGTTGTGACCACGACTACGACGACGACTACATATGCTCCAATCCAGTTGCCTCCTTTGCCGTCACCCACAGAGCCGACGGATCCCAAGGAGTACCCACTTTTACACGCGACGTTGCCCAGCAGTCTGCGACGGTTTCCTCTCGTTTTTCCCGGGGGCACGCGTGCCACGTTCAAGGATGGGGAAGATACGAATGACGACGAGCAAGACTCGCGCGGCGAAGGATGGCGCATGCTGCGGCGCGATGACCCGCCAGAGCCCGTTGTAGGGCTCGCCGAGGCTGTCGATCGATACGGAAAGAAGCGCGCGTGGGAGGAGGAGCCGCAGTCGCGAAAAAAGCCGCGCCCCCCGCCGTCGCCCCCTGGTTCGCGCCAGGGCTCCCCGTTCGAACCAGACTTGGCGCTAACCACGCTGCTCACGCTGCCGTCGCTCCTCTCTCATTTCAACGCGCTTCCGCCCTCCCTCCAGTCCCACTTTCTCCTCACTCTGCTGCGCCACTCGCCTCTCCCCGTCCTGCGCACCCTCCACTCGGTGCTTACCCCCACCCTCGCTCGCGATTTCCTCACCCTCCTCCCCCCAGAACTCGCCTCTCACATCCTCTCTTTCCTCCCCTTCCCCGCCCTTGCCCGTGCGTCGCGTGTGTCAAAATCTTGGCGCTCCCTCATCGACGCCGACCCTCTCGTGTGGACATCCCTCTTGAAGTCCTCCGGCATGCACTGGGGCTCCGAGGCGGCGTTTCTCCACGCTCACCGCCGCCTCCCCTACCCGCACAAGTCGCTCTTCCAGTCTCGGTATCTCACTAACACCCGCTGGTCTTCCTCCACGTCACCCACCCACCGCAGCTTCCCTGCCCACGGCAGCAGCGTCGTCACCTGTCTCGTCCTTTCCAGGGGCCGCGTCATCTCGGCATCGGACGACCATTCAATACACGTGTATGATCCCCTCGCCGGCGAACTGCGTCTCGCGCTTCAGGGGCACGAGGGCGGTGTCTGGGCCCTCGCCGCGACGCGCGATATCCTTGTCTCTGGCTCCACCGACCGCACGGTGCGCATTTGGGACCTCGTCAGCGGCCGCTGCACGCACGTCTTCGGCGGGCACACCAGTACGGTGCGCTGCCTTGCGATTGTTCAGCCCGAGTGGGCCGAGATGGAGGACGGCCGGCGCGAGAAGTGGCCGAAGCGTGCGCTGATCGTTACCGGCTCCCGCGACCACACCCTACGCGTGTGGACGCTGCCCCGGTCCGGGGACGCGGGCTACTCGTGTTTCGACGAAGGAGACCCGGATGTAAGTCTGATTGATCGCTGTACACTATAGTGCTACTGCTGACGACGTGGTCAGGACGCGGACGATAATCCCTATCATCGGCTCTTCCTCGAGGGGCACGACCATGCCGTACGGGCACTTGCTGCCCGCGGCCGCACGCTCGTATCCGGCTCGTACGACTGCACAGTACGTGTCTGGGATCTGGTCACCGGCGCCTGTCGATGGATACTAGTCGGACATACCCAGAAGGGCGCGTAATTCTTTCTATTCCTGTAATTCCCGTCTGACGCCCTTGTTCAGTGTACAGCGTCGTTCTCGACCCACCACGCCATCAAGCCTGCTCGGGCTCCATGGACGGCACGGTGCGCATCTGGGACCTCAAGACGGGGCGCTGCGCACACACGCTGACGGGGCACACGTCGCTCGTGGGCCTGCTCGGTCTGTCGCCGCGGACGCTCGTGAGCGCTGCCGCGGACTCGACGTTGCGCGTGTGGGACCCCGAGACGGGCGCGCTACTGCACACGCTCGCGGCGCACACGGGCGCCATCACCTGCTTCCAGCACGACGAGTTCAAGGTGCTGAGCGGGAGCGACGGGACGCTCAAGATGTGGAACCTGCGCGACGGAAGCGTGCAGCGGGATCTGCTGACGGGGATCACGGGGGTGTGGCAGGTCGTGTTTGAGGGGCGATGGTGTGTCGCAGCGAGTAACCAGACGCGCGGGGGCGCGGTGCAAACGGTGCTCGACGTGTGGGACTTTGCGGAGGAGGGGGAGGACTGGGTGGGCGAGCCGCCTGGGGGCGTTTACGACGAGAGCGAGAGCGGTGGGAGCGATGATGAGGTGGAGGATGAAGACGACACGAACGGCGGCTATGCGCATGCGCGCGCGCGCCGGAGCATGGACGTCGATATGGGGATGATTGTGGAGGACGAGGACGCGCAGGACCAGGCTGAGATGGATGCAATGGACCAGGACCTGCTCATCCCCGCATCGGACGACGGCTCGGGCTCGGAGCGGAGTCTGGGGCGCCGGGAGAGCGCCGACATCATAGAGGTCGACGAGCCGGAGATAGAGCCCATGTCGGACGACGACGGCGTCCGTGGCTCCCGGTGGGCCCCTCCACCGCCGATGCCCCGTGCAGGCTCCTCGCGGCATCAGCAACAACAGACACAGCCCGTAGCAGGGAGCGCGAGCACTAGAAGTCGTCGGAGTGCGGCTACTGCCAGCGCGCCGCTTTCCCCTTCTCATCCGTCGGCAGCGGCATCCGCCTCGATGTCAACCGCCCCCGGCACCAGTGCTGCGTGGCGCCGCTCCGCGCAAGCGCAACCACCCGCCGCGGAGGAGACGTCCACCCGCCCGCGCACGCAGCGACGGGGCAGCAGGCGGTGATTTCCGCTCCTTCCTCTCTTTTTCTTTGTCAATCTCTTACCTCCACTCCGTCTGGTTTTGCGCTGCTGTCGGTACGCTTATATATATAATCTGTAAATTCGTCGGTTCGGTCGGTCGGCTGCTGCTTTGCGCATGTGTGTTTTTATCCCAACCTTCATTCACTCCGTCATCAAGTCCATTTTCGCCGCTTGTTAGGATTCATATACATATCAGTGTACATGGTCGGATGTACATACAGAGACTGCATATATTGCACTGCACTTACTTATGGCTAGGTTGTACGTTTACCTACTGGGAAATCTTCAAAGTGCGTGGTGTTGCCACAAGGTGCTGGAGGCAGTTGCTGAGTACGAGTTACGAAAGCCTTGGCGAATATGTGCGGGAAATTTTTAATATCGAACCAGACTCGCGTGAACGTCGAAGCCGTCGATGTTGGCGGATGGCAGGAAATTGAACTTTGGTTGAATTCTGAGGTCAGGAGGGCAGAGTCATGCGTCTCCCGTCCTGGAGATTAATTGCTTCGAAATCTAGAGATAGGCATGAAATATTTTGTAAGAGGGTGAACTATTGGCAGAGTAACCTACGATTTCTGCAAATCGTCATAGGCAATGGGTAAGGTCTACTGCTTATAACGACAAGCGAATAGAGCGAGGAGAGCTCGGCATTGTCTTGATCCCCGTCTCACTTGACCACCACTTCGGAGGCTATAGCTTTCGATCAACTGCGGCCGTTCATTTTATTAACTGTCTATTGATACCCTTGAGTCAGCCAACTCTAAACGCTACACACTTTCACAGACCAGATGAGAATTTGGATTTGGACAATGATGATTGTTACAACAACATGCAAAGATAGCAATCCGCGAAGAGAGCAGCGTCCACGTAGACAAGTTAGGATGAGAGGAGACGTGTATCCGATGCGGAGGTGGTGTGCTTGCTGGGACACGGCGGTGACGTTGATGGCCCCACGTACGAGCCGAGATGGGAAGTAGGTCATGTCAGTGATGACTGGAGGAATGATACCACGGTTATCGTATGCTACTCCCCCGGCGGTGTGCTCCTGCTTCGTCCAGATGTGCCAGTCGAGTGTCTCCTATGTAAGCGCCTACCGCCGCGAGATGAACCCCGAGATGAGTCACCAGACGAAGAGAATAGGCGTTTCTCGGCGAAGCCGAGCAGGCGCTGGAAGAACGGCTTCTTCAAGCTGCTTCCCGAGTGCGGCGAGGTGGGAGAATGGGCAGTGGATGACGCAGTGTAGAGGGACGCGGTCGCGTCGGGTGTGTGCTGAGCAGCGGAAATGAGTTTCCAGCGGGATGACGCATCGGCGGCGGGTCACTCACGATAACGTGGACCTTTTGGCGGCCTGTAGGCATGACATAGTAGGTGCTCCCAGAGCCGTTGCTGCCGGTAAATGAAGAGGTGGACGAAGCAGGGCTGAGTTGCCTCGTTGTGCGCGATCGAGATCGATCACGTCTGTTAGGCGTCCTTGAGCCAGATCGCCTCTCTTCGTTAACCGATGACATATGCGACGGTGCAACAGCAGAGGGGTAGGGCGTAGGATATTTTGGAGGGTAGTGGGAGGAAGGTACGGGCGCGGAATGACTATATATCATCCCGTTTGGCCCCATTTTGGGAGGGTGAGAATACATAGCAGGTGGTGCATAGTGCGGTCTCGAGTGGTGAGAGGGGGCATAAACGATGGGGGGCGGGGCATGGCGGCGACCGTGGGACCCAGCTGACTCTGGACCATGGTGCCAGGCCTGAGGGTAAGGCTGGGAGAACGTCACCAACGGGCCAGAGTGAGGAACAGGGAGGGGTCCTGGAAGCCCGCCCGCGGAAGGGTTATGATGAGAGGGGTGGGGCATATCCGGTACAGGGTCTTGCATTTGCGAATACGCGTCCCTCGGAAGTGACTTGGAACGGGCATGCGAGTGGGCCGCAGAACGTGGCGCATCGACGCCATGAGATGGCAAAATGCGGATTTCTTCAGGCACACGTGGTGCGCCATGCGAGCCCGATCTCGAACGATGGGTAGGCAACGTCTGCGACCGTAAGGACTCTCGAGGACGTATCTTCGATCCACCCCGTTTTAAGCGGTAATCATCCGGGTATGGAATGGGCTCGTCCGGCCGGCCGTCGCTGTACCTCAAGACCATTTTGGGGGGAACAGAATGTGTGCTTTCGGCATCGGAGGGGGGCGCAATCGTAAAACCATCTGAATCGTCAAGGATAGAAGGGGCAGTGGAGGGCGAGTAGCAGTTCTCGGGGGGCTCGATGCGAGTATGAACCCAATGCTTTGTCCTCTCTTTGCTGGAAAGATAATCACGAATAGCCTGAGACGATGTGGTGTATTCCGTCATCAGAAGGCGTCGGCAAAGAGACAAAGCAGGTGAAGTGGGCCCGAACTTTGGAGGGTGTTGACCAAAGAAGAAGAGAGCCTAGTTCCTCCGGCAGTCTGCCTTTATACTTGGGACACAAAGGATATCTTTGTTGACCGGTCCTGTTCTTCCGGAGAGAAGTTGATGATTACTGGCCGGATGTACACCGATTATCATGGCAATTTTGGATACAATCAGGGAACGTGTTTTCCGCAAGGCGTTCGTGGCAGCTGCCTAGCTTGTCGGGGCTAGACCCTTCATTTTTTATGGGGAGAAAAACACATAGGCTGTGTCCGCGCAGTTGAGGATCCTCAGCTGTTTGGGAGTAGAGCGGGACGGCGAACCACGGAGAAAACTAGAGAAGGAGGAAAGAAGGAAGGAAAGCGTGAGTCAGACGGAGATCCGCACGCACATTACATAATGAGTAGAACTTCGGCCGAAGATAGCCGCTGTCGCTTTCAACCAAGTCACCGACTTCCGACTGAAAGATATTCACCTCGCAGCGCCAGGGTCGGAGAAAGATCAGATATATCCTAAATTAATCGATTCATCCTACCATATACGAGGTTGACTGGCCATACCGATAACTGGCTGGCAAACCTTGCATGCGACTCCTGGGTTGCGGTACGTGCTACGGGCAACTCATCTAGAAGGAATCCAAGTAACCCGATATGGTCATTGTTGTTTATTCAAAACGCGAGGCCGACCACCCGAGGGCTGAGGGCGAAGTGTCACTGGCCGCGTGCGAAGTCACCTTACGTCCAGGAGGACACTCAAGGCCTTCTTCGCTCGGTACTAGGGACACACATGGTACTCGCCGAGTCCTGACTGGCTGAGACACCCCCAACGGGACATGAAACTATTGCTCAGGTGCCAGTCTGCATTAATTAACGCACGAGCGGTATTGCATTACACCTTGGCCGCGTCAGTGATACGGTGGATGAACCGGGAAACGGGCACTCGATGTGTGGATGGTGGTGCTGATTAGACCGTACTCAACGGCGGGTCACAGCCCCTCTCCAAATGAAACCTGTCATTCGAAGTTGACTCTGAATCCATTATTAGTCTTCGCCGCAAAATGGAGCCTGAACGGCGGAATACATTTTGGGATGTCGGGCACGCGCCACGCGACATGTTAAATACAGACGTGGTTCCGGAACTGTTCTAAAAAATAATTCGAGTACATCAATCGACCTGCGTGGAAGGGTACTGACGTCAATTTTGGTTCGAGGTTCGGGTGGCCTTTTCTGGAAATCAACTAATATTGCGCGAATTTTTGTGCTGGCAGGTCCGTCTGACATTCAACTACCGCATTTTTGAAAGGACGATTGTTTCAAAGTTCTCACTCCCTTACGTCCCTTAACTCAATTTAAACTCATCTCTCTCTCCCCGCGAAGTCACAGGTTCAACTCATAAAATTACGATTGAAAGAGCGAGCCCAGAGCACAGACCGCCGATTCCGTCAATTTGGTCCCACTAATGAGAGCACTGGGTGCTTGGGTCTCAACGGAAAGCGGCCCATCAAAGCACCGAAAATCGATGTTGAAACCCGATGTGGTGAAAACTGAAAAGATGACGGTGAGGAGGGTATCCTGTACAGGATGATTCATCTTCAACTCTGTATATTCCTGGCTCACACAAGGGCCCGCTCTGATTATAATCATCACCAACCTCAATTGACCATGTCAGGCGCTCTGATGGCAATATTTTGAACCGTGGGAATTCATTTCGGTTGCTTGCGGAGGATTCTATGAACTGACGAGAACGACGTTTGAATCCGATATCTCTTCATTAATTCTGTAGCTCCCTCTATATCTTGACAGCAGATCCGCATCTGTCCGAAATGAACGTTTGAAAACCTTGGTGCCGAAAGAAATTAAACCCAAGAAATCTGGAGGTATACGAGTCTTGTTGTGCATATTGCCGTACCACAGACTCTGTGTGGTCTGTGACGAGAGCAAGAGAATAAAAAAAATACCTAGCGATCATCCTTACTCCTCGGAACTCGAACGAAGGTATTTACAGATGAACTATGCAAGTAGTATTGTAGCATCTACGCGGTGTCTGAATTCGGGTGACTCGGAACTGCTCAAACTCTGAGGTATCACCTCTTTCGTCGATCAGAAACTCGTACGGCAAACACTGTCTGCCCAAGATCCCGTAGAACGCCGGATGAAAAAAATCGCGGTGGCTTGTTTTCATCCTATCCATTTGCTAGGTGATTTTCTCGTTCCCTTTCATCCTGAAAACTCGTCATGTCCCACTTCAGCGCGGTGTAACGCTGCGATGAAGTTTCCAAGTTGAAATTGAATACTCAATCTGCAGCCTGTTGACACGACGATCAAGTAAACTCTGCCCACCTTGCCGGCGTTCATGGTAAGTGGAAAAACGGAGGCAGGACGGCGTATCACGCGAGGCCCTGATTGAAAAAAGTGCAGTAGAGGTTGCCTGAAGCGATTTAATTGAGGATGGAATACATACGTGCGACCCATTATCAGATGTACGTTTCCCATAGATGGGCCACATGCTCAAGCCGTGCGTGATGCAGCACCCTTCAAAAGGAAAGAGGGTTAGCAGAAACATGGGCTCGTGTATGCGGAACATGGCAGGAGAGACTCTCCGGACTTGATAGGAACGAGGTTGGACACGAACATAGGATGCGTCCGACTTGAGTACGAAAAGCCAAACACGTCGCATGTAATTAAATAATGAGCGTGCCAAATGGCAGCTAAGGAGCGTGTCGTGGGTGAGTACATGGCTGACTACATGTCGGCGGGACCAGAAATAAAGCGGACATAAGTTTGTTATTTGGAAGGGAGCGGGGCATTCAGGCGAAATAGTACCCCAAGAATAAGCCCACCAGCGCACAGAAGCCCGACGCAGAGGCCCGGACGGACGAGCTTGGATGGGTGTTGGCGGGTGCACTGCCAGATCCCGTGCCAGAGCCCGCATTTGCTTGGGAGGTTCCTTTGGTACCGGTCGGCGCTGGCGTACCCGTCGCGACTTGGACGGCAAACGGCGTCACGGCCTCTGCGTCAGTGATCGTCGCGCCGTTTGCATTAGCGACGCAGAACGCCGTCCCAGCTTGGATGGAACACAGGCCGCCCGCCGTTGCGGTGACGTTGTCTTCCTGCTCGACATATGTGAAGGACACGTAGTCCGAGCCCTCGACAAGGGTCGCTTACACTTCCATGAGAATTTGGCATTTGACATGGCGAGCTCGAGAAGACATACCTGTCCCGGGAAAGTCGCCCTGTGCGTCGGTGAAAGTGCCGGTGAGCGCGCCTTGGTGGAGGGCCCACGTAGTGCGGCCCTGGGCCGTGTCAACGCCAACCACGTCCGCGCTGATGGGCTGCTCGTCGGCGAATGGAACAATCAAAGAAATTTGGGCGGCGGCATCTACACGTAAACAACGATGATTTTGTGGGAGATTAGAGGTCAGACGAGGCAAACGAACAGTGGAGGCCCAGTGCGACGAAGAAGAAGGGGAGAGCGCGCGTCATTTTTAGTATTGTGTTTCTGGAGGGGAGTCAAAAAGAGAAAATGGCTTAGGATCGCCGTTGCCCAGCGTCGTCGCTTCCTAAATACATCGCGTATGCCTGGGACCGGAACCATATATTATCCTTATCCATGTGCTTCGAGTCGCTCAAACATCGGTCAATTTGAATGAGTGTGCAAACTTTAAGATATTTGTGGGATTTGTTGGAGATTTGAGTAGATCTAAGTGCTGTAAATTGTAAGAGGCCAATAAGATATTTTGAGAGAGACCCGTGCTGGGAATTGACCGAGAGTGCAACGAGAGTGTAAAAAGTACCTGACCAGCTGAGGCTGGAGCGCCAAGAGCAGATCACAACTGGAATCAATGCGATCGTAGCAATCTGATTGCAAACTCTCCCGAGGCGGCTTGTTGATCGGCTGTTGTCCCAGAACTTTGAACATTTTTTCGTCTCGGCCTGCTGGACCTGGGGATTTCACGCCAAGGGGCGCCGTTTGGGCTCATGCACTATGTCTGGAACCTTGAACGACTTTGTCACTGGTAAAAATACGTTGATGTTGGCAACTTGGCTTGAGGCCAAGCACAACGTCGCCAGGCCTAAAGGGGGTTTTCGAAACAAGATTTCAACGTTTCAACGTCCGCAAAACATTGATGAATGACTCAAAATTATCAGAAGGCGAACTCGTCTCCAGACACAGCTACAGTTTGTGCTGCAACCAAGTTTCAATCAGAGAGATGCGCAGCGTAAGTCGAACATCCGCAAGTCGGAGCATAAGTAAGGCGGGTGGAAAGCGCGATCATATTGCATATGTTCAGCAGTACTAGTGTCCTCTCTGTATACCTGAAAAGTTGACTCAAGTTATCGGATCGCAAACGGCACTCAGGGGGCGTTTGGCGGGGAGTCTGCTGTTTTCTAGGTCCCATTTTTTGGCGGACGATAGCCGATAAACGCTCCTCGTTGCGCCTGCGGAGCGCGGTCGCTGGTGGCGGATTCCTTTGGATTTGTAAGCTGCAGGCGATGGTGAGAGTTACTGCAACGTCACCAACTAAGTTATCTCCAAACATTCGGGCAGTGTTATCAAAGTCTGATGGGATTCTTTGGCGAGGCTGGGCTAAGGCTGACCATCACTCGCTCTTCTACATATTATTCCATCATCTATCTATAGTAAAATTCGAGCTCGTTATGGTCCCGAAGTATCCCGAGCCGCCATACCGTAAAGCTTGGATCTCGAGGAAGTCCAAATACACATTATACAGCGCAATGGGGGGGGGGGGGGAGACGCAGTCGGTTCGGCTAACCGAACGAACGACTCGCCGCATCGCATAGCCCTCGGGGATTGCAGGGCAGCTGGCATCTGCATGCCGCCGTTTGGCTCTGTGACCGCAACTCATCAAGTCTCCCGCCAGGACCCATGCGCTCGTGGAGGTAGCTGTCGCTCGCTATGTGCGCGCACGCCGTCGGCACCGCCCCACGCCGGGGATTCAGAGCTCAATAGTGGTCATCCTGGAGGATCGTTACCGGGACGCGTGAGCGGGGGACCATAACCGACAGATTCTTCTGCGACGAGTTCCGTGACCGCGCGGAGAACGAGCTCAGTCCGCTTCCATTGGTGTTGTTACCGCCGCTGCCTTCGTCCATATCCATAAAGCTCGGCGCGGGCGACGGCGATCGCGAGCTCGCCGTCGTGGACCCGAAGGCCGCCGCTGGGGTGGAGTACGAGCGGTTCGGCGAGCGCGGCGGCGGGGGATCACGGGAGAAGGGAGCAAAGGTCGGGCTGAATCCGTTGGTGTTGTTCAGCTGCAAATTCAGATTCCCTGGGCGATGCGAAGGGGAAGCTGTGCGCCCGAACGAGAAGACGCGGCGGAAGATGTAGGGCCACCGTTTCGAGTTTGCGGTAGGGGACGGAGGGCGCGAAAATGGGACGCCGTTCGTGCCCTTCCCTTCTTCCAGCAGCACCTTTCGATCTCGGATGGAGCGTAGGCATACCCCGCGCAGGCGGCGGCGGAAAGGGTAGGCCAAGAGGATAACGAAGCAGATCAGCGTAACGTAGAATAAGAAGATCACAGGCGAGAATCCGAGGGAGGTTCGTGTTAACGACTTGGGTAGATGGGGCGTGAGTTTGTCCTCGATAGCGCCGAAGTCGATAAAAGGTGGTCGGATGGGCTTAATGGGGGAATCGCCGTTGTCGGGCTCGTCCAAAGGATCAACAAGTGGTCGGGCGGACTTTGCTATCGGTGGGACTTCTTTACTGGCCTCGAGTACCATCTTCCCTAGTGTCCAACTGATGGCTATGTCACTAACCGTGTCAACCGACTGGAAGGTCGGTCTCCCAAGTCCTTTGTTCTCAGCCTGCTGCGCAACCTTCTCGCCTTCCGTCGTATTGTTGCCCTCCGGATCGACGATCCTGGGCATCCCGATCCCTTCGTGCAATACGTTCGCTATCCAGGCGGCTTTGAAGCACTGCATCTCGAGCCGCGAAAGCTCCACCTTATCGCTCCAATTCCCAATCTCCACGAGCTTTCCATCCTTCTCTACCTCCCCATCACCGCTTTTCAGTCGGTGCTGCGCGCGTGCATCCTCGTGCTCCTTGAGGATCCCAGACCACGGCCGCGAGCAGAACTTCGACGCAGCGCGCTCGTATTGCACAAAGTCATACGGGCCCCCAAGCCCAAAGACATGCTCCGACGAGTACCAGTATTCCGACACGCCGATAAAGTGCGAGACGGAGAAGTCGATCTCGGGAACGTGGACACCGTTCATAAGACAGGGCGAATCGGGGCAAGGCGCGGTTTTATTGAGCAGCGGCGCCGTCTTCCGCATGCACTGCTCGAACGAGCCGGTGCCGACGAGCTGGTGGGTTTTCTTCGCGTGGTCCGTCGAGAAGCCCACATGCACGGGGTGCTCGGTGAGTTCAAGGTCCGTGGGGAGGCAAGGATCGGGGACGACGTCGTCGCCGCCTTCCGGACGCGTCTTCTCGTGCTCGTTGATCGCTTGCCCGACGTAGCGTTCCCGCGCCTGGTTCGTGCCGTACCCCAGCCAAGTGGTGACAAAAACCTTATGGTGGATCTCCTCGCCGCTCAGCAGGCGGAGCCGCACGTCGATGAGCGCCATCTGGTCGTCAATGTGTGACGCCTGCGGCTCGAACGCAATCTGAGTCGACGCGCCGCCCATGTCGAGGAAGCCGTAAGTCGTCTGGCTCTCGAGAAACCCGTCCATCAGATAATTTACGGCGATCCATCCGAACAGACCCTCCTCCTCGCCCGTGATGATCCGTATGCTCGAACCGCAGGGACCCGCGGCGGACGCATCCTCGATGCTGAAGTCGCAATGCGTCACAAGGAAGGTGCAAGCATGCTGCAGCACCAGTGCCTGTTTTTCTGGAGGGAGCAATCGCATCCCGGCGGTCGCCAAAAGAAAGAGCGGGGTCGTTGGCTGAAGGGACGGAGGGACCAGGTTCCGAGCATGAGCTAACAAGGGCCGCAAGTGAACCCCAATCGATTCTGGGTCGTCCGCGTACGAGGAGATGCCTTGCAAGCCATAAATCTTCGTGAGATATCGACACAAAAAAAATCGGACGCACCTGGTTCTACCTTGGTCATCCACTCCTCGCCTTCGCGCGTACCTTTCTCGACCTTGGGCAGAGATTTGGCGAGAACGCTCCCCTTCTCTACAGTGATAGTCCGAGGGTCTTTCCAGCTGTAAATTTGGACCCGCGATCCAGACGAACCGGCGTCAATAACAATTCCGAAATGACGCCCTGATAGCCATGGGTCCGACTGGGGGGGCATTTGTCTGCCTTGACGCGAAAGTTCAGGTTAACGTGGCACAAAGTTTGGAGGCTTCTTCGGGAAAGTGAAGCCTCAGAAAATCACAGGCACAAATAAGAGCCGGGCCGGGCGTATTTGCACCAAAGAGTACTTTGAGAGTACTAGTTGCTCAAGTGGGCATGAAGAGGGCAGGGCAATACGAGTTGATTTATTCGGGTATGTAACGGGAGGAAATGGTTCGAGAAAGAAGGAGACCACGGCACTATGTCCGGATGTGCAGACTGGACGTCTATGTCGGACCGCAGCGAAGGCGTGGAAAGCGCGATACTGCTCCAAATATCATCGGGGGTTCTCGAGCTCGGTTTCGGAGACCTGGGTAGGCAACGCGTGAAGATTTGAGATGTGATTTCCGGTGGCAAACGCGCCATCGAAAGGTGATACAAAGTTAGGCAAATAACGCGTCTCTCAGCAGGACCCCGGCTTATGCTCTTACAGGTCCGATCAGATTTTCCCGATTTTGGCTAGTTCCGTACATACATTTTTTCGTGCAGTTCGTACGCATTGTGATGAGGTGGTCTGTCTTTGGCTGGAACTCGTCCGCCAAACGGATCGGACCTCAGGGTACGAGAAGGGTCTATTTTCGGTGTCGTGAGGAAATTTTCAGGTCGCAAGGGCCACCCCGTATGAGGGGGAGTGTGGTTCACCTTGAAATTTGCCGAAAATGTAAGTTTCGGACGGATGTGTACGCCAAATGGATCGGACATTGGTCCCGACTCGACGGTCTTGTCCGCATTTTCGATCGAACATGGCAATTTTTTTCACGCCATCCGTACGCATTGTGATGGGACATAGAGGCCATTTTTCGGCCATTTTCGTCCGCCTCACGATCGGACCTCTCAAGGCATAAGCCGGGGTCCTCTCTCAGCCAGAACCACCATGTCCAATCGCGGCTCCCGCCAAGCGGCAAAGAAGGCCTCGACGAAATTTGAGGAGCAGTTAATGTCTTCTCCGGTCAAATCCCCGGTCAGACCAGTATCGCCAGCGAAACCAAAACGGGCCAAAAGTCGCCCGAATCTCAAGAGCCAGGTTACAAGCTCTTCCAAGCATACAAGACCTAGGACTGTCATTCCCAAACGTGCACTATCACTGGACTCTCGGCGATCAGATGTCGACGGGGAATCCGACCTTACTTCGCTGTCGACACCCTCGCCGACCTCAAAACCCAAATCACTGCATTGGCTGCCCGATACGGAGTTCAGCGCCCAGTATGTATGGGTGTTGCTCGACCTTCTGGGCCGGGTAGTTGGTCTTGACAACAAAGACGACGGCGTAGTGGGCATCTGGTGGCCTGGCATCGTGCGTTGCACAACATATTCTTGCTCATTAGCTACTTAACGCATGGGACAGGTCGTCCCAAAAGGCAGCAAATGGCAGGTTAAATTGTTCGGACGCATCGGCGCTCTCAAGGACAATTCCGTCGTCGAGCTCGATGCCCCGCACGCGGGAAATATTGCCTCGATTTCCACCGCTTCGGACGAGATCCGGTTCACGGCGCCCGAGTATGTCACGACGACATCCGAGTCCCCCAAGAAGCGCCAGAAACTCGACCGCAGCGACCTCGAGGCGCAGTGGCACGCCGCGCTCTCCGCCGTCGTCAAGCATATCCTGAAGTACGAGCTCCCCGGTACCATGTTTCTCAGCAGTGTGTCCCGCATCAAGACGGACGTTGACGAGGTCGAGGAAGGGGTGAATGAAGAGCGCGAACCCGAGCCTTCCACCGCACGGTGGAGCCCGCCCCTACCCGACGCGTCCCTCTCGATCCCGGGCGAGCTCGTCCTCGCGCGCGAGAAGAAGCACAGCACGCTCTACTGGCCCGCCAAGATCCTCGAGTATTGCCCGCCCACGAAGCCCAGCGCGGAGCGGCGCTACCTCGTGCATTGGGTCGACAACACGAAGACGGATGTACCGCGCGACTTTTTCTTCGTCTACGAGGACGAGGGCTTCGGGACGTGCCGGGTCGGGGAGTTTGAGAGCGTGTACCAGGAGGTTGTGAACGACGACGAGGAGGGCGCGAAGGATGATGACGACGCGGAGGCACGGGCCGCGCAGGGGAGGCGGAGCCCCGAGCCGCGCGACCCCCCGCCGAGCGCGAAGGAGTTTGAGGACCTCAGCGTGCACGAGCAGTTTGTGTACACGAAGCCGGTTCTGCAGGCGATTCTCCGGGATGAGTACCAGCCGGCGCGGGAGGCGCATGAGATGTTTATTGGCGGTGGAAAGGGACGAATTCGGGTGGTGAAGGAGGCGGGGGAGCGGGGATTAATGGACCCCAGGGATGTGGAGCAGTTCCAGAGGTGCTTGGTGGAGTGGTGTTTGCGGAAGGCGGTCGTTGGTAAGCGGGACGAGGACACGGAGGCTGGCGAAGGTGCGGAGGTAGGCGAGGCTTCGGAACAACTTCATACCGATGAGATGGAGGAGACGGAGGAGCATGAAGTGCAGGAGCCCAAGCCCGTGGATCAAGTGGTCGGTGTGGAGGTTACCCAGACTGAGAAAGCTTCGCAGATGACGGAAGCCGAAGGTCGCGACCTCGAGTTGGGCGACTCTCCTGCTGTTGAGACCAACACCACTTTTGCTACTGGCGAAGGAGCCGCTTCCGCAAATGAAAGCGACGACCCGGTATACATTTTCGCCTCCCTCGAATGTTTCAACTTTTGCTTACATGTTCGTCAAGATGGGGGACGTCGAGAGTGCTGAAGACCCTGCCCTTCTGGTACCTAGATCACCACCCACTTGATGCTGAGTTCATAAATCATGTTATCTAGGAGACGCTCTGTGTGCCGCCGTCCCCAAGCACTACCGTACGCGATGAGGCTCCGTCTTCGCCGGCCCCGCCGCCGCCGTCGTCTTCGTTCACCAGCACGAGCGAAAGCGATGTTCCCATGGAGGTGAATTATATCATTCATGTTAGGTACCAAGCGGCGTATTGACGTCTCCATTTTCAGGTCGAAGAAACTGACACTGGCGTCCCCGCCGTCGAAGACGCATTCGACACGTCGTCCACGCTCACCGACGCCTCAGACGTCTCGGACCTCATCTCGCCACCAAAGTCGCCACGCCAGATTGGGTGCCCAGCGTACGAAAGACTGTCGACCCTTGAAAAGAATGATGTACGTGGGCTTGCGGCCTCCCCCCGTCTCTCCGTTCTTTGAGCAAACCTAACCTGATCCGCATTCATCAGTACTGCTTGAACGTGCTGCTCCCGCAACTCATTATCCAGATATTATTGTGGCGCACGGGGAAGCGCCGTTCCGTGGCGCTACTGTCGCCCAAACAGGAGAAGGAACTGAACAGGCAGGGCCAAGAGGAAAGAAGGAAGACAGATTGGGTATTTGATGTGAAGCGCTTAAGGGCTCAGAAAGAGAAAGAATTGGCAAGGAGTGAGACTGTTGTTGGGGGGACGGCTTCGCGGCCGAAGAAGGGGAGACGTTAATTGACTCGCCCGTCGCTTTGTAAGATTTGGGCATCGACGCCGGGTTGTAAACCATTGCTATCTTGTAGGCATGCACATTTGTAGCGCACTGGAACTCGAGAACAACTTTTATTTTATTTTTTAGCCCGCGCGTTATTTGCGCTTGTGAATTTCCGAGGCTCTTGCTTGCGGAACGCCCCGTACGTTCGTGCGTCTCTGCTCGAAACCGAGACTCCAGACGTGTGTTGAGCATGTTTCGCCTAGCAATCCCTCGAAAAATTATGGAGCATCCACCTTCCTGGACAACGTTGGTCAAGCGTTGGTCCTTGAACGCTGCATGATCTGACTCGGAGAAAGGAATCTTGTGATGATAAATTACGGTAAACCACCACTTGCCACCACTACAGCGGCCGTCGATCGTTTGAAGGAATACCAAACTCGACGTGAATTACGAATCGGTTCGAAAGTTGCGGTCTTGTACCACCTTCCCCAGTCTCGGACGAGCATCTATCTCCCTTTGCCACTTGTTTCCCGTCATCTCTTCCGAATCACTGACAGTGCATCCATTAGATGCCAAGGTCAGTTACGAATTTCAAGGCATCGTTGACGTGCCCGTGCTGTTAATTCCAGTGGTCCCACCTCTTGTAATTAGAGGAAGCTCAATCTTCGGTAGCCAAAGTTGATTCCCTTCTAGACAGAACACCTTATCATCAAGTCCAGTATGGGGGGCGCGCTAGCTGATTAGCGCGTTCTGAAGCTGTCGCTTACTTTCTTCGAGCACAGATTCCTACTCCCTGACGTCGTACTACTTTCGCTCCACGGCACCTGTAGCTCATCCGCGTGTCCTGGGCTCAAAAACGCGATTTACGCATTCCAAGGAACCGTCGAAGAGCTATCACAACCTCATAGGTTCCTCGTGCAGGGACGGGTTTAGACTTCTTCTCTCAATTTGGCTTCGCTATTATGTATGACCTACGCTGCTTCGTCTATAAGCTGGCAGGTGTCGGTGGGTACGCGCGAGTCACCCTCCACTTTCACTCTCAATGGCCACCCCGAAAACCCCTTCCCCCACTTCACCCTTCACCTCCCCTGGTCACTCACGGTCTCCCTCCAGCTCTCCCTCCACATACAGTAACGATTCCTCGCCCTACAGCTCTGCTTACCCGTCCACGTCTCCGTCGGCCATTGAGGGATGGTCCGACGTATGTCTCCCACGCATCCTCACAGACGAACTCATCGCCCGTGGTGCTGATGAGCTGCAAATACTTTCAGACCTTCGGGACCAGGTGCGGTAGCCATCGCGATGTCCCATGCGAATACTGACGGTGGTAGCAGGGCTGTAAAGTTGCGCCAGAACACGACAGCTACGTTGAACACCAGAAGAAGGTAGCGGAGAACGCTTCGGCTAGGAGGAACCGCTACTGGTTCAGCAAGATGAAAGCTGTTTTCAAGGAAATGGACTACCAAACGGCCTGTATTCCGCGCAAAGGCGCGTTGAGATTTCTAGACCTTGGGTGCGTCCACAAGATTTATCTTTTATCTCACCAGGCTAACGCTGGGATCTCAGATGTTGCCCTGGAGGTTTTACTTCGTACATCTTGAGCAAAAATTACAGTGCTCAAGGCCTCGGGATCTCCTCGGAAATCGAGAATGGCGGACACAAGTTTCTTCTCGAAGACAGGCACCGTAATCGCTTCAAAATCTATTACGCGGACCTCACCTACTACCGGCTTGGCCCTCTCCCCACTTCTGTTACGCCCAACAACAAGACCTTGCATTCCCTCCCATTCGACACCAACAAGCGCTTCGACGTCGTCCTCCTCGATGGCCACCAGTTGCGCAAACACCCGTCCGCGCGGCCGGGCGATTGGGACCGCCTGCTCGTTTCGCAGATCATAATTGGACTGCAGGCCGCAAAGAAAGGCGGGACGCTCGTCATCAAGCTCGCCGATGCAGAGCAGGTCAACACGGCGAAGCTGCTGCACATGTTCGACCTTCTGTCCGCGAGCCTAGAGACCTTCAAGCCGCGGTACATGCATGCTACACGCGGCACCTTCTACGCGGTGGCCAAGGGCGTGGGCGAGGGCCGCGGCGCATCTAGGCTGCTGAGCCTCGTGGACGCGTTGAAGGAGTTGTGGGTTGATCTGACGATTGGCGGCGCGGATGGAGCGGGTCGCACGCTCAACGAAGAGGATTTGGATTTCATCATCAGCACGGCAGATGTGCGGCAGGCGAAGAATTTGGACAGGCTCATTGATTTGAGTCGTAGCGTCTGGGAGGTGCAAGCCCGTGCGCTTGTTGGTCTCAGAGATCCGCCTTTGGTTAGCGTCGGAATCGGAGCATTTGAAGATCCTTTCACGGCGGCGCCGGCCATCGCGGTCGTCTAGGCTCGTCGTTGACTTGTATGTATGTGTACACTGCGCGAATCTCGGGGGTCTCGTCGGAATTTCTTGTTGTAACTGTTAGGTAGGGAAATGAGATGTTCGGTGGACATTTGTGATACTTTTTAGTAGGAGCGCCCCACTTTTTCCCTTGTTCAACACCCCTTGGGTATGAGCCGATTGGCTCCGCTGGGAAAGCTCCAGACCATCGTTCGGTTGTCGCCGCAGTTGAAAACGTACTGATATCGGCGGACCGGAAGTAGTAAATTGCCATATCTGGCCTCTGGCGTTGTTTGGTTCACAAGCTGTCCAGCTTGCTCTCAAACTCCGGCTCCCATGTCAATTGACCTTGACTGGAGCAAACTGGATGCGTCGCTGTCGTCCTCGTTGATCGATCTTCTCAACCGTCAACTTGCCAGCACTCCGCGGCCGTCCTTCATCGGCCCAGTTGAAGTCACATCGCTCGACTTTGGGTCCACTCCCCCGGATGCGGAATTAGTCGATTTGCGCGACATATACCGGGATTTCCTCGAAGACGATGAATCTGAATCTGGCGGTGAACCTGTCAAGGTAACAGAGGGCGCGGAAGATGACGATGGCTTCGAATGGGTATCTCGCCGGGCTGCAGGGAGAGAAGAATCCCTTGGATACCACCATCTGCCTCCGCATGTCCGATACGGCCGCCAGGGAACGGTGGACATGTTCTCATCGACTCCCTCACTGCACGCCCCCCCAGACGTATGGAATGGAGGCATGAGCAGCCTCCCGAGTCTCGGGCCAGTCTATTCCGCGTGGCCCAACTCGCCGCTGTACCGCAGTCCCCTGGCGACCCCATTTTCCGCTCCTTTCGTACGCGAACCAAGTCGGGAGCCCTCTATTGACATCCCCTCGACCCGTGAGGCCAACACGGACCCCTCTCACGCCTCTCCGGACCCCGCCGCGCCTCCTCCAAGCGCGAACCCCAACCTCCAGCTGCACCTCCACATCAACTGGAACTCGGACCTCCGAATCACGCTGACGACCTCCCTCCTCATCAACTACCCGTCCCCGATGTTCATGTCGCTCCCCATTAAGCTCTCCGTAACGGGCCTCGTCTTCACGGGCGAGGTCGCCGTCGCGTACGAGGGCGAGCGCAAACGCGTGCACCTTTGCATCCTCGATGACCTTGACCCATATGGTCCTGCAGCGGGCGGAAACCGCCCCAAGCGCGACTCATTGGAGAGTACGCCGCCGGACTTGGACCCCGATGTGATCGATTCGCCCATGTCCGGCACCTACCCGCGCCTGTCCAAGCCGCTCCCAGTCGGCCAGCGCCTCCTCCCGTCGATATACATCGAAAGCGAGATCGGGCAGGCGGACAAGCACGTCCTGAAGAACGTGACACGCGTCGAACGCTTTATCCAGGATGTGGTTCGCAAGACCGTGGAGGAGGAGCTCGTGTTTCCCAATTTCCACACCCTGGTCATGGGCGACCCAGACACATAGCTGTCGGTAGAGCTCCTCACGCCCTAGTTCATAATGTAGAAGTAACTTAATGCTATATGTAGTCTATCGATACAATGCCAATGACGCCTCGCTGTACACCTACACCAACGACTTGCTCATGTACGGCCCATCGAGCTCGTACCCAAGCTTCCGGTAGTAATCCCGCGTCCCAACACCTGAAGCTACGTGAATTTGACTGAGGCTCAAACGAAGGCATGAACCTACCGGAGATAACAGCCAGCTTGACGCTCCCGTGCTCCTCCCTCGCTATCCGCTCCGCCTCCTCCATCAACAGAGTCCCGAATCCCTGCAAAAACGAATGAAATCAGCTACCAACCGAGGGGGACGGATCCCGCAGCGCGTACCTGATGTTGGAACTTTGTCGGATCGCGCCCGTGCACGGGTACGGCGGTGCCATAGACATGCAGCTCGCGCACGATGCTGCACCCGCCCTCTGCGCCCTCCTTGCGCACCAGCTCCGGGCGGAACGTCCCCTCCTCGGAGCACTTGCGCAGCCTCAGCAGCCCGACGAGGATGTCGCGTTCGGGGTCCTCGTACGAGAGGAACGTCTCCCACCCGCCGTTTGCCGTGTAGTCGCGCCGCAGGAGCTCGACCGACTCGGGGCGCACCTTGTGATGGATTTCGTGGATCTAAAATGTGTCAAGAATATGAACTAGGAAAGGGGATGGATGCACGCACCCCGACCTCGCGATAGCGCACATCGCGGCACTCGGCGCCGAAGTCCTTCATTCGGTTGAGCGCCAGCTCGCGCAGGTTGCCGGAGTTCTCGCAACCGCTGGTGACGAGGGGCAGTGGGATGTCGCGCTGCACGCGATACACACGCGTCCATGGCGGCACAAGCGCAAGCACGCGTGCGACGACGTCGACGAGGACGTTCGGCGTGTAGTTCTTGTACCGCCCCGTGCGCCACAGCTCGTAGAGCCCCGTGCCGCGGATGACGAGCGTCGGGTAGATCTTGAGGCCGTCACTTCGGAACGCGGGGTTCTCAAAGTACTCCTTGAACTGCGCGAGGTCGCGCTCGAGGCCGACGTTCGGGAGGTCGGGCATCATGTGCGCGACGACCTTGAAGCCCGCGTCCTTGGCGAGGTGGAAGGACTCGGAGACGGCGCGCACGGTGTGCCCGCGGTTCGTGTCCCGCGCGACGTCCTCGTACACGGACTGTACGCCGATTTCGAGGCGCGTACAGCCGTAGCGTAGCATTTGACTGCAAGGATTAGATTAAAGTAATTCAAAACCGTGAGTTGCAAACCTCAAATGAGGGCGCAGGCAGTAGTCCGGCCGAGTCTCGATCGTAATACCTATTGCCTTTGACTTGCTCTGCTCGGAATACCTGAAAGAGTCAGCACAAAAGTATCTCAAGAAAAATACAACTCACCGAACAGCCTCGTCGACATCAGTCCCAGTGAATCCCGAAAGCGCATTATGCAGCTGCGCTATGAACTTGCCGCGATAGTCCTCCGGCATACTCATGAACGTCCCGCCCATTACGATAAACTCGACCTATTCCGATATATGATTTATTCAAGATGAATGGCAGAGAACAAAGCACGCACCTTATCGACGCTGTGCCCCAAACTCTTCAGCTGCTCTACACGGCCGCGCGTCTGCTCGTACGGGTCGTACCGTGCGCGGATGGCGCGCATGCTTGTCGGCTCGTACCCCGTGTAGCTCTGCGTGCTGTAGTCAAAGTCCGAGTCGGGCCCGCCGGGGCAGTACACGCAAATGTTTCCCGTCATCGCAATGTGCGGGCACCGGTGCGGTTTGCACATTACCGCTACCACCGCAATCTGGAACAAAAGATATCGAATTCTTACATGGTCAATAATACAATATTCTTGCGCACGCACCCCACTAGCGGTGCGGATTGGGCGCGCTTTGAGCTTGGGCAAGAGCGCCTTCTTATATTCCTCCGGGATCGCGCTAATGATGTCGACAAGGCGCGGGACGCCCCCGTACGCGAACTTCTTGCTGATCTTCGCGCGGATGGTATTGAGAGAGACGGTCTCGTTGGCGTCGTGCGCCGCCATGAGCTCCGCCGCAATGCCCGACGTTACGCGCAGCAGCTGCTCCGCCTGCGAGGGCCCGTCCGTCTTGGTTTTTTGTACCATCACAGTTGGCGCGAGTCAAAACCTGGTTTCCTTTTTTGGCTGCAATTTGGATTCTACGGACACCAGGTACTGTACGAGGGGTGAAAAAAAGAAAGTTCATTTCAGTCGTCATCGTAAATTACTGCACCAACTGACTCCAGTCAAAAGAGAGAAAAGAGAAAAATCGTAATACTATACGTAGGTAGTAATGGTAATCTAAGCAACGCAAGGCGAGGCAGGTATCCAAAAAAGTTCACCGGCAGCAGCGAAGGAGGAATGAAAGGAGGAAAGCCGTCCGTATGTATGTGTGTCTGTATGTAGGTGCGTGTCAATGTGGGTGAGTTGAATCTGGATAAGTTAAACGTGCGCGGGTGGGCGTGTAGTAGCAGCGGGTGTAGAGCGTAGAGCGGGGCGTAGGATAGGGTAGGAGAGCGTGCGAGAACGGCAACGGCAACGACGGGGAAAAGGCGTAGTCTAAAAGAGATGATGAAATGAGGGGAGGGCGTGCGGGGTATAAGTCAATCAATCTGGCTGTCTGAAATAAACAAGAAAGAAAAAGAGAAGCTCGGCAGCGCGCTACGTTCTATGCGCCCCCATCGCTAGAGAACCCCGACTCTGATCCCCGCGGGCTGAGTGACGGGTGCAAACCCGCGCTCCCGGGCGGCGGTGGCGGGGGTGGGAGCGGGGATACGGAGCGCGAGGGGTACGGCGACCCGTACGGCGAGCTACGGAAGCGGCCCAGATCCTCCGTTGAGCCCCACGGTGACACCCCGCCTATCCCCGCTACCATCCCCGCCCCACGGGCAACCCCCAGCCCGCCCGGCAGTTCCGTCGTGCTACTGATCCCAAATAGCCTCGGGGACCCACCGCTCCCGCGCTTCTTGCTGGTGGGAAAGTGCCCGATGATGGGGTCCGACGCGTCAACGGGCGTGCCGGGGAACGGCGTCGCCCGCCCGTCCTCGCCCTTCCCACTTCCTCCTCCACCCCCGGCCACCCCTGCAAGCGACACAATCGCAAGCGGCTCCTTCCCCGGCGGCTGGTTGTACATCCAGGTCGCACACAGCACCGTCGTCGCGCCGATGACGAACGATGGCGTGATGCGGAAGTGGAAGAGGGCGACGGAGGCGAGGAAGGAAAGTACAATTGAAAGTGAGGTGGCGAAGCCCTTGAGGATGTTGTCCGAGTACTTGATGACGACGGCGGTAACGAGGCCGCCGAAGACCTGGATCGCGACGGTCGCCCACGCCCAGGAGCCGAAGTTACGGAAGACGTCAAGGAGGAGGCCGCGCGAGGGGGCGGTATGAGGGGAGGCGGACGAGTACAGCACGGGGAGAAGCGCGGGGATGAGCGAGAAGAGGGAGAGCTGCACGTTGCGTACCCAGAGGTCGGCGCGCGAGTTCTTAAGCACCATCTCAAAGTACACGCCCGCGAGACCCGACGTGAAGCACGCGGCGGTGACGGCGCCAAAGCCCTTGAGCGGGCTCATGACATGGATGTGCAGCGGCGCCGAGTCGTGCGCGCTGCCCACGGCGACATTTTTGACGACCTGGCCCACGGAAGAGGTCTGTATCTGCACGATGCCGACGCCGATCGCGAGGAAAAATAGGGAGAGCCATTTCGTCGGGGTGAGCTTGCGGCGAAGCATGGCCACGGAGAAGGCGGCGGTGGTGAGGATCTTCATCTGGTACGTGACCTGGTAGGACGCGACGGGGAGGTTGCTGATCGCGACAAACTGGAGCGAGTTTTGGACGACGTAGAGGATGGCGGGGATGGAGAGTTTCCAGCAGTCGGGGCTTAGAATTTCACCGCATAACCACCAAAAGGGAGACGTCCACGGGTACGGGAGCTCGCAGATGATGTTCCACAGGGACATGCGATGCCACGGGCGCTCGGCGACTTGTGGTACGCGGGCGAGGGCGATAAGAAATGAAATTGTGCCCTTAAGCAGTTCGTTGAGGAGCACCGCAGACGCAGGAGAATAGGAAAGGGAGGGGGGTGTTGAGACGCGGGAGTAGTGCATTACTATTGACAATGCAGCATTTTGTACGGCCAAAGTGACCAATCTACGGACTCAAAAATTAGTACCAGCACTAGAAGAGACCCAAGTTCACGCACGAAACGTATTTGAGGGGCATTCCGCATATTGTAGGGGACGGGTCATTGGAATATATTGGATCGTTTGGGGGAACGACGATTTTGGGATAGTTCATCGCTGAAGACGGCAATAAAGGCGTCATTCGGGGGCTTGGAGGGTGATTTGACTTTGTATGCAACGAGGGGGAGCTCGACGGCGAGCGCACGGTTGGTAGCGGTCGATGATACATCGTTAGTGGGCCCTAGAACATCTCAGAAGACGATATGAAAAGGAGAAGAGCGAAAACTGACCTGTGGTGGTGTTGAAACCTGCTCTGGCGTGTCCCAGCCGCAAAGAGCACCTTTTCAAGCGGACAAGGCGTGAAGAGGGAAGGGACGAGGAGGAAGTGGTCAAATTTAGCACTAGACCTTTTCTACCACGTGATACTGATCCAGTGCATTTCACCTCAAAACTCAATGAAATATTCTGTGCTTTATGGTACCTACTGTATACACCTCCACTCTTTGCAGAGGACACCGCTGTATACGTGGGTCTCCAGTTGACGATCCTTCATCATTTCATTGATCCCCGTCTACGCGGGTCGCGGGAAAAAATCGTTCAACCAATACAACAGCAAACTCGGCAGTACTCGTATCAAGTACCTCCGTGAATCAAAACTTCCACTGGTCGTTGTAACGACTCTCCACCCCAGATTTCACCGCCCTGCGACGTCATTCCGTCCGTGACTGTCCGCGAGCGCCCGAAACACCGAAGCGATGTTGCGAAATCGTGATGATCTACGGTTCACCAAATACGCTGTCAAGTGTCCGTACAAAACCTCGTGGGCACGCTCTCCACGGTCCAGGCACACCGGCTCCACTCAGTCCCCGCAGCAAAATTATCCTTCTCATTCCCAACTCTATCTATCTTCGTCCCCTCAGCTTCAGGCCTCAGCATGAGGATATTCGTCTCGCGGTGATCTCTCCGGATAATCAATACTTCCCCGTCTCTCGCAGCACGTGCTGGCTACGCGCACTACGCGAGTGCCAAACAATGAAACATAGGAAGACGAAAAAGTAATAATACCCTGCCTTGAAGCGGCGTTTTAACCACAGTCGCATCGTCCCACCCACGGTCGTGCCACCACCAGCGACTATTCGCATATTGTCGTAAGCTAGTTACTCCCGCCAGACGCCGTCGGAAACGGACCGGGAGTGCACGGCACAGCGTTTCGG
The DNA here is from genome assembly GCA_029289565.1 of Mycena galericulata. Classification (NCBI taxonomy): domain Eukaryota; kingdom Fungi; phylum Basidiomycota; class Agaricomycetes; order Agaricales; family Mycenaceae; genus Mycena; species Mycena galericulata. Next base: position 422,249 of record JARKIA010000146.1, read on the forward strand.
CTTTCTTCGAGGCTGAGGCTGTTTGAACAGGCAATGCCCGCTACTCCCGGCGTTTGACTCCTAGGCCGCGTCCTAAATCCCGAACAAGAAACGCATCCTTCATAACTAATTACTATTTCATTCACTCATACCGACTCACCGCCCCCTCGTCTTCGTCGTCAAGACACCTCCCTTGTGATGTATTTCAGTGCCCGCTGTCCCCTGAGCGCTGATAACACCCAACAAAATCAAACTCCGGGCGATCGAGAGAGCGTCGACGCCCGATCATCAACCACGGACGTTGGGCGTTCGACGTTGCGCGGCGCGTCTACAGCTGGAGTCCTTCGTTCCTCAACGTTCGTCTGGCCACGTAAGTATAATGTAATGTTTACAGCGCGAAAGCACAAAGCACGCTGCACAATATCTTTCCCCGTTTAAACAAGGGTCCGTAGAAAAGGCGCGGCGCCGGCGCTGTGAAAATGCGTCTATTTCGTGATCAGGGGGAGGTGCAAAGGATGAGGGAAAGAGCGAGGGGAGGGGTGAGGGGTGAGGAGGGAGGGGAGGAATGCAGAAAGCACCATTGTTTATCCGCCTATTGAATGCTCCTGGCTCGTGGGATAATAATACTCAGGTAGACCGGGCTCGTACTACATACATCGCGTTGTGTGTGGCGACAGTGATCTTGAGTAGAATGGCCCGAAAATTTAATTCTTGGAGTAGGAAATACGAAATACGAAACCGGGGATGGAGAATTTTAGCTCCCGATTCAGAGGAGGCGTAGAGACAGGGGATGGGCGATGGATGCACCGCGGTCGAGGATTATGGCACCGGTCAAGCTTAAGCAGGCTTACTGGTAGGCTTGGCCTTCGGTATGAACTTCGTTACAAGTATTTTTTCACGGTCCCTACTGCATCAACGCGCAAGTCCTCCAGGTGTACAATAAATGTTATGTTGAATTTTCAACTCGACGGATAGGGATTTTTCAAACCAATGAAACATGGAAACGTACTGTTTTTGAGACCATAATCGTAAGCCTTCAAAAATGTTCGGATAAACCGTCGTACTTGGTAGGTAGGTAGGTATATTCCGGCGCGGTCCCGTTAAGAAACAACCGGGGGAACAAATCAATGGTCAGTCAATACAGCCTTACTCAAAAATTTCCCATTCCCATTCCCGATACTAGTATTCGTAACGGGCTTGGTATCTGCTGTAACTGGACGTTAGCCTTTAGAGAACGCGGGCTCAGGGTCTCCGGTCTGCTCGGATAAGTAATACCGATGACTCGGGGTTCGAGTCCAGGATATGATCCGGGCTAGCGATCCCAACCCTTTCCGTTGGACTGAACTGTGGGTGTGGGGAGATACCCAGATTTGGCCAATATTCCCACAGTTGAATTTTGTACTGTAAACCCACCTAGTGGTAAGTTCGACTTTCCCTGCATAAATTTTTGCTCCCTAGATGCAAGGTCTACTCTGCCGCAACTGTCTGCTGTCTGTCTAAAGGAGCACATGCTGCAATCTAGGGCCCTCCCACGGTCCGATCTCCAATAAGTATGTGCTTCGGCTCTCGTGACCTACTATTTTTTTTTTTTTTTTGTATCTGCATTTCTATACCGCAACAAGTAAACTAACTACTAAGACGCGGTGCCCCACCAGTGAGCTAATATAAATAAGTGAGTGTATGTGTATGTGAGCTGGCGGGTGTTTGTATAGTAAAGTTGTGGAGGGAGGTGTGCCAGGAGGCGCCCATGAGCTGGGTGCTAGCGCGGGTCGGGTGCCGGTACTATAGCCATAAAACATAACATAACACATAGAGGAAGGGGAGAAGTGGTCTGGCGGCGTGGTCGTGTGCGACCGAGTGGCAGTGTGAATCCAACGGATGTGCTTGCAGACCTGCTGCCTGTCTATTCGTCGTCGCCGGACTCTCCGTCGGAGTCGGCGGGCTCGGGTTCGTCCTCGAAGGAAGGCAGCTCTTGCTGGCGGCGTGGTTTGCCTGTCTTGGTGAAGGCTCCGGACTTATCCAGAAAATCGGCCAAGGCAACAATGCCTTCTTTTGTGCCCAGTATTTCGGGCAGGGAAACATCCCTTGAGACCTCTTCCAGGATGTGCCGTTGGTTCGTGACCTACTAGCTTTAGACCACCATCCACACTACAATGAGTGCCTCCGAGTCCCCACAACAGATTACCACCACCGGCACTCCCCACATACGCGTCGCGCTCGTCACAGGTGCTGCGCACGGCATCGGACGCGCCATCGCGCTGCACCTCGCGGCCGATGGCCTCGACGTCGTGTTGAATGACCTTGCCACAAACACCGCGCAGCTCGATGCACTGGTTCACGAGATCGAAAAGCTCGGGCGCAGGGCCGTCGCGGTGACCGCAGACGTGGCGAGCGAGGACGCGGTCTGCGCAATGGTCGAGAGTGCGGTGGCGGCGCTCGGACGCCTCGATGTGGTGCGTTCGTCACCTATGGCCATGTTTTGGAGGTTTACGGGTATGTGTGTTGATGCATTGCAGATGGTTGCCAATGCCGGGGTTGGGGCCAACGGCGCGCAATCTGTGATGGAAGGTACACAAGCTGGGTGCAGTCGCCGCCCCATTTTCTGGATGCTGATAGCGGGGGTTTCAGCGAGCGTCGAGAATTGGGAGAAATGCTGGCAGGTGAATATCCGCGGTGTCCTCCTGTGTTACAAGTACGCTGCCCGCCAAATGGTCAAGCAGGGCGACGGGGGACGGATTATTGGTAATATATTCTCTTCAGAGCAATGCCTTTTGTGATGAGGCTGGCATTTTTGCAGGGGCTTCGTCCATCTGTGGAGTGCGAGGTGCGCCGAATCGAATCCATCGGGGGGGGGGTGCAAAATGAAATCTAATCTCACTCTCAGGCTACGCTGGTATCGGCGGCTACTGCATCTCAAAGGCCGCCGTCCGGTCGCTCACTCAAACCACTGGTGCGCGGTCTCATGAACTTGTCCAGTTGTTGCATTTTAGATGAGAATTAATGCAGCGTTGGAACTGCGCGAGTACAATATAACCGTGAACGCATATGCGCCTGGCGTCATCGAAACAAACATGAGTCCGTTCTAGCACTAATCTGCAAGCGAATATTCACCCATCCGCCCCTCAAGCCGCCCACGAAGCAGACAAGGATCACAGCCCCGGCTTTACTTTAAAACAGGTACGCCGGAGTAAACCGTTCTAACCAATTTCAGATTTATAACAGCGTCGTGTTCCATTCCTCCATTCTAGTTCTTCAAGATCCCAGACTTCCGGACAGGCCAGCCGAGTGATGTCGCAGCGGTCGTTTCGTTCCTGGCATCTCCAGGATCACAGTTCGTTACCGGTGAGCGAATTGCTGGAGGCTAACTAAAACTAACACCCCGCGGATTTAGGGCAGACGATTTCCGTCGACGACGGAGTGCATTTTTCTTGAGATATTATTAAGGACATCCAACTGAGCGGCGCCTTCGGAAGGTGAACTTGTGGCTCAATCGATATTTTCGATAATATTTTTGGGTCGCTGAGAATAAATGACACCGATGCGGTGAATCGTGATTCTGCCCTTCTCTATGTCTCCGAGGACGTTCTTTTTGCTGGTTCATTGGGCACGAGCTATCTGAATGCTTGCGATGTCCGATGGCGAATGTCATCACGATTATGTGCCGCTGTATTTCAGCAATCTCTGAAACATGTTCAACCTTGTTTCAACCTATGAGACGACAGCTGGTTATTCGCTAGTATGAGGAGTGACGTCCACATCAACTTTCAATTCACAACGAAAAACTCAGAGCGTCCGAAACAAGTTGAACTGACTTGCCTGCCTCAGACTCCTCCCATTCAAGTAGCAGTACAAACCAGGAAACTATTAAGTATCTGTCGTTCAAGTTATACGCCATCGAATCGGGTATTGTCTAGCTTCAATGCAATGCAGCGCTACATGGACTATAAAAATGTGAATTATATACTAGATCGAAGGTCGAAAAAGGCGGGAAGGAGGGGATGGATATACAACTGAGGCAATAATAAGCTCTAAGCTCCACGAAGGTGTATGTATGTATGGGAGCGGCGGGCGGGCAAGGCGTTCGCACAGGATTGATTGATTGGTCACTACTCAGTGACCCAGACTTTAAATGCAATCCATTTAATTCTGACATAGCCAAGAAGGAAAGAAAAAGAAGACGCACAGGAGAGGGCAATGACGAGGTATAGCGTGATAAGCCTGCGACAGACAGAATCAGAACCAGCCTAACCAGCAGAAGAACAAGAGGAAGAAGGCATACATCAGTCCCTCCATATAATTTGACTTGCCGTCTCTGAATAAAATAGAGCATTACTGAGAATGTCGAAGAAAATCGAAAAGAGTAACTTGCTGGATGAGTGTGTTGACAAGGAACACGGAGACGAAAAGCGTGATGGTCTAAAATTATTTGGGTCAATTATGGTCCGGAAGATAATCAAAAAGTGGGGAACGAAACAACTAACCTCAAAGTTGGCGAAGAACAGCGTCAGCTCGCGTCCAGGTCCGGCACTGAAGAGCGTAACAAATCAGTACTTGAGTAGATCTCATACACGTGCAGCATGAAAAGCCTACATCCAACCGACGATGACGAGAAGCGGTACGACAAAGGTGGCGATTTGCTGCAGGCGGTTCCTTTAGCCGTTAGTCCGGACACATAGATTGCAACACTGACAATAGAGCTGCCGACACAGATTCCGATCGTCAACTGCAAACAACATCAACCTTGATGAATGCGGAACGGATTTCAACGAACCTCCATCTGCCCTTTCATCGCCATCCACACGGATGTAACGTGTTCTGCCGCATTTGCCTATGAAGCTGGATTAGATATAAGTAATGAACCACGAATCGTGCGTACCACGATGGGCAGGAGAATCAAACCAATGAACGGTTTCGGGATGGAGTACCGCGTGGCCGTCTCTTCGATAGAGGCGACCACTGAGGTCAGTTAGTTAATACACCAGGAACGTCAAAAATGTATTTAAAAAAAAACGCACGATAATCAGCGCAGAACGAAGTCACGACCGTGGCTAGCAGTAAACTGGCTTGCATAATTAGCAAACGAAGGAAACGATATTGGAGACAAATGTGCTTACCCAACTGCAGCGGAGACGACGCTCATCTGTGGTGCCTCGGCCTCCTGTTCTTCGGCCTCAAACAGATATGCGTGGGTTTTCAACTGAGTCATAGGAAACTGTCAGTGAAAGCATCTCGCATCTGTGGGTCGGAAGCGCACTTGGAAGGTCAGGTAAGCCACGTAGACTCCGAGCAAAAGGAGCGCAGTCCCTCGGGAGATCACAAGAAGACCACTTTCGTGGTCTGTCGCGGCAGCCGTATTAGATAAAATCCTCGCCAAGCTGTTTTTGGCACCGTCTGATTCCAACATGGTGCTGTGATACGCTGCAGGTATAACGAGTGCTATATATCGAAAATTTGTAAAGAACGATGCCTTTTTGAGCGGATGCTAACGCACTGATGCAGGCTAAGGTCATGAGCTAGATATGCAGGTCCTAAATCAAATGGATTTCCGGGGAACAAGTAAAATATTCGCACAGAGCTTGACCTATCGACCAATTATGGGCGTAAGAGTGAGACAATGATGCGCTCGGTGATTTACTCACGCTTGCGCGGCAGTGACTTGAAAATTGCTCTCCTTGAATTTAAACCCAGCTAATGAGCCGTGAGACGAGAAAATGACGCGGAAGTGAGGAAATACCTGCAAGGAAAGAGCTACCGAGAACCAACAGCAAATTAGACAGTATAGATCCCAGCATCTGTTATACGAAATTATAAAAACGATCAAACAAGGCCATGAACCATACCGATGTCTGAACAATTCGGATTTCGCCTGAATTCCGCCAAATTAGTCCGAATATTAGGACATCCGATGAGTGGACGGACCTTGAAGCAACGCAGCAATGCCGACGATGATTTCTACCGCATTTCCGAACGAAGCGTTAAGAAGACCAGCCAAGGTCTGTCCTAACTTGGCCGACATTTGGTCCGTTGCTTCGCCGAGCAACTAAATGCGGTTCAGTCAACTTGTTTCCCAGAGTCCTCCGTAGCCCACCTTTGCCAGAGGGATAATAGCGATAAAGCTAAAAGAGAAGCGGAGCGCCGCATCGAGGTCGAGGAGGTGAGATATCACGCTCAACGGTACGAAAAGGAGGAGTAGGTTGAGATACGATCCAAAGATGAAGTATCTGTAGGACGCGGCCCATGACGGTTCTCCTTCTGCTGCGATAATGGCTTTGAGGCGATGGGTGAGGGTTGGCGGGGCGGACCCATTTCCGTTGGGAAGGAGGGGTTGTGTTTCAGCAGCGGACATGGAGGTGGGAGAAGAGAAACGAGTGGAGACGGACCAAGGTACTGTCGTATAAGGACGCGAGGCAGTGTTCCCACTCCTCGCCAAGCGGAAAAATTGACAGCCAAGTGATGGCAACAGCGTCGACTGAATGCCGATAGCACGGCATATCCCAATATTTCATTCTCCGACAGTTGCCGCTGGTTGAGATGCGGCTGACCGCGGTCACGGGACGCGATTGTTTACTGGGATTTGGGGATCCGTGACCTTGGGTGACCTTGGTTCTCCTCCACCACCCGCACAGATGCCCCCGGCCCTCAAATCTATTACATTGCGAACAACTCTCAAGGTTCTCACTCCTTTTTTGGTGCTAATACATAACTACAGCTTTAGATCCTGAACAGGAAGCTACGCGATTTTCTAGTGACTTCGCCCCTTGGCGTACGTTACGTTGTTGACAAAGTCTCCGTAGACTCGGATGCTTGGCAGCGAACCAGTAGGCAGGCAAGGACTCAGAGGCTGTGGAATGACGATCAATGCGCACTTAAAGTTCTCGGACCGACAAGCCTGAAATTATCATGCTTTGACCTCTACAGACAAAAAATCCTTATATTCAACCGAAACTGTGGGCTGTTGGAAATGATCTCAATCTATTCGGTGCTCTACTACCGCCTCGTCCACATTCATCTCTACCATCTCCTTCTCCAGCTTCTGTGTCAAATGCGCGACGTCCCCGAACTGCACAACAGTGCCCGATCCATCCCGTTCCACCTCTATAATTGTCACGGATGTATTGCGCACCGTCGTGATCACCACTCCCGCCGTGCATCGCGCCTTCCCGCTCCCGATGAGCGTCCGTAGCAGCGCTCCAATGAAGCCCCCATGGCTCGTCACCAGCACGTTATACGCCTCTTCCGAGTCCCGGGGTTGTAGCGCCGCGGCGGCCATCGTGCGCTGCAGGATCGCCTTCTTCCACCACCCAACCGCACGCGCTGCAAACGCCCCGGCGGGCTCAACCGTCTCGTCCACGGACGCCGCCAACTTGAACCCAGCGCCGCCCTTCGTGCCCTGCAGATCCCCGAAACACTGCACATAAATCACCGGTCAAACTGGAATTCAGACTATATAATAAGTCCGGCTCTGGGGCCGTTTCAAGACGCACTCGCTCCCTCAGCTCTTCCTCCTCTCGGATCTGGATATCCGAACGATGTGCGAGGATCATCTCCGCTGTCTAGAGCACAATGGCAATTGCGTTGAGTTGGATTGAACACGGGAATCGGCCGCACACGGACCTTGAGCGCCCTCTTCAGATCGCTGCTATACGCCGCGTCAAAGTGCACAGATCGCAGCGCATCCGCGACCCGCCTTGCTTGCTCCACCCCCGCCTCGTTCAGCGCCGTATCCAACTGCCCCTGGATCACCGATTCCCTGTTTTCCTGTGTTTCCCCGTGCCGTACCACGTATATCCGTGCGACGCGCATCTAAGAGTATTTGGAAGGAGGTGACCCTAACCCCAAGAAAACCATCATACACTTGATACTGATATACTCCTACACCGATGCGTGTCTATGTCGAGGAAAAAATACGTATACCAGAGGAGAGACGGTCCATAAAAATCCCCAGGCCGCTCCGGACGGGAGCGGCGCACCCCATATGTACGACAGAAATGGTTCTAACAACGATTGAAATCACAAAGCCCAGGGCAGGAAGATTGTCAAAGAGTCTAAAGTATTTACAGGATCCCAGAGATAAGGAGCGCGGAAATCTCGACGACGATATTCCGGATGCGGTCCTCGGGGAACCGCGTGGGCAGCTCACGCATGCAGCGCGTTACCTGCGCCGCTTGCGCCCCGTCGAGGGGGTTGTTTTGTTGCTTCGAAGCATAAATCTGTGAGTAGTGAGATTCTTAATCAAAATAGGATAAAGAGACGACTGACGACGTTCCCTAGCCCAACAAGAACGCGGTAAACGCTCTCCGAGTCGCTTTTCTCCTCTTCCAGAGCCTAAATATGGGTTAGTCAACAACGGATCGACAGGAAGGGCATATTTACTTGGCAAATCATGGATAGATGCAGGCTTCGGCCGGCCGCGTCCAGCGGCGTGAACAGCGTAACACACGATACACTAGATGCAATACGATGAGTGTGTTGCAGGAAAAGGGCAAGAAGACCGACTTGAGCAGCATCGTCGCCAGCGGCTTCCGCTGTGACGGTGTCAGCGTCGCATACGGCGCATCCGACACGAATTGCAGGATCTGTTCATAGCCGTCAGGAACAGAACGGAAAACCACGAAATGAATCACATACTTGGCCAAGCCAAGGCCCCTCTGCAGCGCCGGACCCCTCCTGGGCGACATTCGCCAAAGCGCGCAACACCAGCATGACGTTCATCTCAGCGGGCTTACTCGGCGACTTGACCCACGGCGTCTGCCAGTCCGCGGCCTTGAACAGGCCATCGAACAGCCGCTCCTTGAGACCCGGCGCCTTGACGGCCTCTGGGCAGTACGCGACGATAAGGCGCGCGAGATCCAGCACTGCGAGACGTGAGCACCGACAATAGACCATGGGAAAACGAGAACATACCCGGAAGTCTCAAGGGCACTGGCCAGCGCTCTAGGACTTGTATAACCGACTCGACGTGGACGGTCCCTAAAGGGTTGGTCGGACGCTTGGACGCGGCGCATTTCTGCACATAGGCGAAAGCCTCGTCGATTGACCTGTCCTCTTCCGGATAAAATGCAAGCGAAGACGTCGACTGTGGGACTCAGCAAGCGTCGGCGGCGCTCCGAAAATAATTCACACTCACAATCTCATTCCGCAGATCATCATTGTATTGATGGATCTTCGCCCGCATCTGCACCAAGTTGCCCTCCTTGAGGAGAACGGGTTGTAGCTGAAAGGACAGGGAGTGTGAGGGCGATGAGGGGGCCAAAAGACGCGTGTGGCTTACGACAGGCAGAATGGCTGCAGGCTTGGCCGGTGCAGGCTGTGGCGCCCCAGAGTACCGCGATGCGCCCGTGTACGGATCTTGGTAGCTCGAAGCAGGTGCGGCCGGCCCTGGTGCTGGTGCTCCCGTGTATCGCGACGCGCCAGTGTACGGGTCCATGTATGAGGAGGTGGGCGCGGCGGGGGCACGGGCGGCCGAGCTTTGGTAACGCGATGCTCCTGCACAAAAAAGTTGACCAACACTACCCAGTGATTAATAAAGGAGCTTGCCTGTGTACGGATCGACGTATTGCTCGCCGCCGCCTCCCAGGGTCTGGCCGGGTGTGTTCTGGTAAATATATTCGACGATCGTGTTCACATGAGTTAGAGGGAGATTATTCCGCTCCAAGAAACGCTGGGCAGCCGCAGCGGGGTTATCTGCGGTCCTCTCAGCTACTTGACAGCCAGAGATAGGGTATACGCACCGGAAACATTATACGGAAGCTTCAGGGCGGGTTCGCCGTCCTCGATCGCGACATTCCAGACATAATCGTATTCCTTCCCTTCAAAGAAGGTCTTGGTCGTCTCACCGCTTGACGGTGCTTCCGCACGTTCTCCGATTCTTTGCCAAGTGGACCCGTCCCACTGTTTTCAAAGAATTAGGTAAGCCACGGAGAGACGGTGAAAAGCTCACGTTATATACTTCTGTCACATCGCCATTCAATACCAGTATTGTTTGGCCGACTTTTTTGCCTGCGAAGAGGTCAAGAGGCGCCACGAGGCATGGGACGGTCAAAGATACCAGGAGTATTCAGAGCATCCATACTTTCCACCTTGACCTGCTCAACGTCATGGGAAGCGAGGGACTGCTGGGCAACGAGATCGTCGAAAGCCTTGGTGTCTTCCTCGGACGCCCATCGCTCTTCTGAGGCACTGAATATCCGGACGGTGCGATCACTTGAGCCGCTGACGATGTCACCATTGGGCAGTGTTGAAACCGCCCACACTGAAATGGCTGGGTGCACTAATACTTGTACGCACTCGCCGTCTGCGGTTTCGTAAGGACGGCAAAAAAAAACTCGGAAATTTGAAACTCGCACCTTTCCAGACACGCACACTCCGATCTTCGCTGGATGACACAAGATCACCGTTGGGCAGAACGGCTAACCGGTATATGAACGATGTGTGGCCAGTGAGCGTGTAGACTAGGTCGCCGCCAAATGACCACACGCGTATTTCGCTGAGAAGAACGATAAATCAATCCCACGGGCATGGAGGTAACTTGGAAGTAGCTTACTTGTCTGCGCATGAAGCGAATCCAATATCCGGGATCAACGCTAACGAACGAACGACAGCATTGTGTCCAGGAAAGGTTTGCATGACCTTGTGCTGCTTCCACAGCTTGATGGTTTTATCGGCAGAGGCTGCGAGTCGGTTCAGCGACCAATCAAGCGCACAACTGTATGGTAACGCACCAGTAATGAACTCTTCTTCGTTCACTGCCAAAACGTCCCAGACACTATTTTCGTGTCCCTTCAATTCGTATTCCGTATTGAAGTTCTTCCAGACGCGTGCGGTACTGCCGCCGCCGTATAAGAGTCAGAAAGAAAGCGTTGGAGACACGTAACTCACTAGTCCCATGAACAAGATATTATGTTTCCGCCGGCGGTCGTGCGCAGACCACAGACGTTACTTGTGTGGCCCAAGAGGATGTAATCGGGATCATCCTTCGTGGGTTCCAACGAGTACACGTTTATCACGCCGTCTTGATCGCCAGTGACCGCGAATCCTGCTCCGGATCGTCAATAACGAGTCCCGACCTGTCTGACAAATCCCGACCCTTTGGTGCCTCGGCGGTTGGCGGCAGGTATGTTACAGCGTTCACATATCGCGTACTAGCATGAAAGACAGAATCCGAGGCGAATTTTGCGGCCGCCGAGTCGCGCCGCCACACGATCGCGGTCGAATCACGAGAAGCGGACAAGATGAGATCGTCGGACGGCGTGCTCAGCGCGCGTACCTGTCCCTCGGTCAGAATGGAACAGTATGGGCTCAAGCAGAACGTGCATCAGATGTATGGCCAGTGAGAGTCGCCGACAGTTTGTAGGGCATCGTGGGTGAGGACAAAGGCAGGGTGGTAGTGTTTGGTTAAAAGCGACAAGACCCTCGAAGATCGATCCAGATGCTTCATTCAAAGAACCCTCTTTTTAAGATATAGCCTCCGAAGCAGTGATGGATTTTATTATGTAGCTAGTACGTAGGGAAAGAAAAAAAGGGAGGAAAAAATGTGCACGACGCTAACGAGCCCAAGCAGTTGTGGGACAAAACAGTCGGGAGATACGGACGTGTAGTCTATGCCTTGCACCATTACTTCATCTTCTGCGAGGGCCCCCACGATACGTTCGTTCACAGCGAGGAGACTGGAGAGAACGAGTTGAGACCATGAGGGGATGAAGAGAAATCTTTTTGGGGCCTTACCTGCCTTTTATAGCCGCGCGTCCAATTTAGGGCCGGTCCCAAATCAACACATCAAACCCTCGAATTTGTGATACCTTCCCATTCGGCTTTTGCGGAGAACTTGCACATAGCCTCAATGCAGCCTGAGAATATACGGCTCCTTTCAACGATTTGTTTTCCTGTCACTCAATGGCCTCGTGCAATATATCTGTACGTAGAGATTCGGCCTTGAGTGATGTAGAGCTTTCCGGCTTCAAGTTCTGGGATAGCTTCACAAGTCAAGATATTTCAAACGGTCCATGCTGAGTTTTGAAGCAGGAACATACTTCCCGATCAGCCCGCCCCAGGTTCACTCAGTTCTAGGTCGTACATAAGAAATTGGGTGCCTGCAGGGAACGCGACGGCGCCGGATATCGCACAGTTTGAAGCCTGGGCTCGCCACAAGCATGCGCGCGCGCGACACATACCCGTCCAGTGCAAATCGTACAGAGCAACCGAAGAAGGAGGTGGATGCTCGTCAAGCAGAGCACTGCTGCATCCCTTCCACCCCGAGGAGCAAGACGGCAAGCAGTGTCAATGTAAAGCATCCAGACGAAGTAGGCCGGGATCCGCAACGTTAAACACCACAAAGGCAAGGCAAATTGACTGCAAACCAGCAAGGGTGTAGTCGATGCGCATCGTCGACATCGAAGCATCACGAAGCGGCAGGACAGTGTGTGCAATTTATTCGACCAAAAGCGGTTCGTGATATGCATATGGATCTGATAGAGTTCAGCGAAAGCCTGGAACGCTGGTCTGGCCGCAGGTCTGCCCCTGAGTTTAAAGTAGGAGGCAGACCGGCACCGAACGAGTCAACGTTCGTGGGCTGCCAGAAAAGACGAAGGAACCTGAGCTCGTAAATGTGCCAAGAAGACAGCCAATGTGCCGCCCAAGCAAGGATACGTGAGTGACCTGTTCGTATCTCGGACACGGGGATTGACAATTGAACCTTGATTTCGCCTGCAGCTGGGGTCCACGTTCAGTTCCCTCTTGCGAAGGAGCTCAAGAGAATGCTGAATAATTTTTAAAGTGCCAAGGCTTGAACTGATTCAAGAAATTCTTGGGGTTGATTCCAAGCCGCACACAGAGAAACATTAGGACCTTTCACAGTAGCTGATTTCGTTGAATTCAATCCTTGATTTCGCGGATTTCACACTCGAAAATCGAAATCCAGATCGAAATCAGGCTTGAAATCAGCTACTGTGAATCTAATGTTCCGAACGGTGCGGGTGACCTTCATCGTTCCGCGACTCTAGGACCGAGGTTGGACGGAGATGTGGCGGCGAAACAACTAAGAATGTTCTTGAACCCCTTCTAGCAGACAGGAGGGAATTCCAATCCGCAAGGGCACGGATCCAGCTTGAGATCGCGAGGTCGAAGGAGGTACTTGATGACCCATCATAGCATCTGCCTAGCATCTGCGCATTCCGGCTCCGCGGCATTGCTGTTTTCTCTCATACTCGAGCAGAGGAAGAGCTGAAGAACGTTGAAGGACATGAAAAGGACATGTAGAGATTTGCACGCATGTCGGCTGACTTGCAGGAGACCTATAATTGGCCTTCCATGATCTTACGGCTCGACATCGGCGTCGGGGAAGGAAGAGAGCGGAACGGAATAGTCTAATCATCGATGTGGCAATAGCAATCCCTTGTCAGATAACACGCTGAAACGGTAAAGGGTCATAGTTTCGTCAATGTAGTACATACATTCCACCCATCCACCCATCCATCCACCTCTTCATCCAGTGAGAGTCCATTTGCGATATCATAGCGATATAGATGCTGATGTAGAGTTGCGAGAGCGAGCGCAAAGAGTTGATAGAAAATGGGACTTGATCGAGAAGAGAAACACAGCCATGTCATGCAATTGAAGCAAAGTCGTTCGTTCGTTCGTTCGTTCGTTCTTGATTAAATCTGGAGGGAGAAGCGAAGCGCAGGGCAGGGAACGCGGGACTAGAATCTTTGCCTCTACTCGGCTAGATCGACAGCGGGAGCGACAGAGATCTTGACCTTCTTCTTCGGGCGTGCGCCGTCGTTCGAGAGCGGGCGCTTGTTGCGAAGGAGCGCCGCGGGAGGGATTGCCATGGGCTGGGTCTCGTCCTGAGTCTGCGTCTGCGTCTCTTGAGGCAGCATCGCGGGGGGAAGCAAGGGGTGATTCGCGGAGGTGTCGGGAGCGGGTGCGTCGGAGGCAGGAACGTTCGGGCGCGACTTCACGTTGGCCTTCTAGAAGCGACGGTGGCAATGAGCATCGTGTATATCCCAGAAGGAATGTAAAAGTTGGATCGGCGAACCGTTTGAGGTAGATCTAACAGGCGGTTCTCAACGCGAGGGTCGGGATTGAAATAGTCCAGATACTCGGCGGTGGTGAGTGATGCGCGATTGAAGGCGTATTTTGACTTCTGGACGTTCTTCCGCTGCTTCGGTTGCTTGCCCTTTGTCCTTGATTTACCTCTAACGGTCTTGGACCGCGTCTGAGCAAAGCCAATGTCATCGATCTCTAGCGACTGTTCCACAATGAATTCTAGGCGCGCAAGATGAGCAGCAAGACTTGTTGTGAAGGGAAACAGACCTTCGTTCTCCAGTCGCTTGAACAGTTGCCGAGCGAGAACATTGTCACACCCTGTAATTGGATGAGGAAGAGGAGAAGGACGATAATCGGAAGTGCTTGCCAAGAAGTTTCGCAAAATCTGCAACGGCCGCTGGGTTATGATGTTCCGCCACCTTTATAGCCCGCCTATTGCCAACATCGTCAGAAAATCGTTCAAACCACGAACCAACCCCTACCGGAAGAGGGCGAGATCTTTGAATTTGGACAACATCTTTGGATACAAATCTACTTTGATCAGCTCCCAAGAGAGGTCAGCGCGAACCCGGCAGTCGAAGCAGATGAACTCCTCCGGGATACGGCTATCGCTGGCTGAATGGTAACTATCCTGAAAATCAGCAAAGACGGGAGTAAGTTACCGGGAGTCGTACCCCATACACCTGAGTCAGGAGTACATATGAGCAATACATCTTGGTGCATCTGCGTTAGAACGGACTGACCATGTATGATACCATCGGCCACAACCTTCGCAGAAGCAGCTCTCGTCTTCTATCTATCCTGCCGTGAGGACGGTGATCAGGGCTAGCAGGTGCACTGGACATACAGCAACATCGCACTCGCACTTGAGTCCCTGATCGACGACTTCCGGCCTCTTTGGGGCCGTCTTGGCAGGCTTGGGCGTCGGCATGTCCTCGATCCTGTCCTCCATGTCGGCATCCGCAAACGACTGGATAGGGTCTAGCGATTCTGCGGGCTGTACTTGCGTCTCCATATCTACACGCTTGCTTAGGACCGCCTCAAGGGCTGCAGATGGACGCACCGAGCATCTCGCTGTCCTCCGTGATGGCTTGATTATCCAGCACCAGGTCCTGAAGCATCTGGGTATCGATGTCGACATCGCCTTCGGGGCTCGTCAACGGGGACATCAGGTCAGAAGACGGAAGGGATGCGTTGCGGTCAAACAGTTCGGCGTGTCCGCTCGAGGTCGACGGGGAATGTCCACGAGATGGCGGAACTGAGTTTTGGCTTTGCGAAGGGAAATCAGGGAACGTCTGTGTCTGTTCGATGTCCCCGCTGTCGAAATTATGCTGCGCATTCTGTGTCTCTAGTTAGACATAACTCGAAAATTTGGTTTTAGCAGCCTCACCAGATCGTCGAGACGGGTGGGCACCGTCTGGGAGACGCCGCCAAAGTGCGCCTCCTCTTGCAAGTCCACCGGGAGAGGCTCAATAACGCCGACCTCATTTCTCACCCCGATCGGCACATAGGTACCATCGGGAGTCCGGACGTAGTCGGGGTCGTCTTCACCTACGGCATCGAGGTCGGCATCCTCGTCCGCAGACCAAACAACGTTTCGCAATTCAGCGTCTTTACTCTGTTTGGCCGCCTGTTCTGCGCGAATGGATGCCTCTTGGACCGGGGTCAGCGTTGGCGCCGAAGCAGGCCGGGTGGTGGTGCCGGTAAACGTCGCATGCTCATTCTCTGTAGACGAGGGCAGATATGTGGCGATGGAAGCGACGCTGAGGTTGACTCTGATGACAGACGTGAGGACGCGCGATGATAAAGAAACTCCAGAGACGTACGAATGGTGTCCTGTTTCCAGCTGACCCACGCTCCATTTATCGGGCACTTCGTCGAGATCATGTGTCATGAAAAACCACTTATCCTTCTCGGCATCGCCAGCTTGGAAGTGGGGTGGTTCATATTCAGCAGGCGTCTCGTCGGTGTAAAACAATTTGAAGGCGGCAAAGCGACGCTCTGGCAATGCTTTGAGATGCGGGGCCATTCTACGAAATGGGATCTACGTACTTGGAAGAACATCCATGTGTGTCGTAGAGTGGATGAGGGTCTTGAGTAATGTCTGACGAAATTGGGCATCAATGCGGTGGTATGGTGAGGGAATTTGCTACTCACTTTGACGCTCTTCTTGACATCTTTCAGCGTTGGTGCTTTCCCCTTCTTCGCCGCCTGTACAACAGGGTCTTTGGCCGACTCCTTCAGGGACATCTTGCCCATATTGTCGCCGAGGCTCATGATGGGAATAACAGTACCAGTACCAGGGATTGTATGATACTGTAATGTGGGTGAAAAGTCGCCTAAGAGGCCAGAATCGGACGTACGTGGAAGTTGAACGTGTAAGCTTCGACAATGCTGTCGGAATCGACATCAGGAGGAGAAAAAGGCGAATATATGCGTACATACTTGGTCGGATCTTTCTCATCCTACAAAGAGACGAGTGTAAGCGGTTCAGAAAGATGATATATGCGCGAAACTGACCAGATAGATGGCAAAAACGAAACTACGCAGATATTGTTTTTGAAGAGCATCGAATATTCCGTATTCCTTACAGTTCTCAGTATTGTTTAGGTATTTATGAGAGCGAGAGTGGCATTACCAGGTAGTTTAATATTTTGTCCGCCTCGTCCGTATAGCCTCGAGTCATTGTCTAATAGGTGCGTTCCACAGTGAACAACCGGGAAGGAGAGTGGTGTCGTACCATTATTTTGAATCCATTCACATTTCTACTGTTGCTTCGGGTACTGTCTATGGAACCGTTTGGATGCGACGATTGGGAGAGTAGCGAGTCGTCTGAAGTAGTGAAATGGCCTGGAGAAGGTCAGAACAGTAGTCCAGAACAAGTTACTCAACCTCACTGTCGGTAAAATTATCACTAGGAAGTAGGTCCCTGCACTTGGAGTGAGGAGAGGTGAATGACAAGAAGGACGAGTAGTACCTCAAAAATGTTATACATCCTAGACTAGCTTGGAGAAGAGTCTGAATTGCGGCCAGGCTTTGGGCCGACGTAGCAGCTTCTGTGCGGGTGCTCTGCGCCTGCATCGCGGAAAAGAGGGAAGCACTGGATCCGAAGAGGTGGTGGTAGAGGAAAAGCCGAAGGAATCCGGCGTTCTAAATTCAGATTCCGACCTGTCAGTGGTCACGTGGGGGCGCGTCGCGTCGTGCCGGCTGCAATAATTCACTGGCGGTTGTTGTCAGTTGCGCGCAAATCTTACTATATATGACTTTGCAGTGCAAATTGTTCTAGAAGTGCAAAATGTTGCTCGCTTGGGCTCAATTCTTGGCTGTTTCCCTTCGGAGGTGGCCCAAATTAAACCGACACATGTGTACTATTAGAATATGAAAAAACATTCATCTAATTCGGCTGGGAACTGGTCAAGAATTCCGACACAAAGTGCGATTTTATTTTGATTGCTGAGATGTCAATCAATTGCCCCATCAAACGACCAGTCGATTCGGCATTTCCATAGCGTTCAATTCTTGGCCAATTTCGTTCATTTGTTGAAGGCAGCCCAATAGCGAACCTATGTAGGTCTCATTTGGGCCACCTCCGAAGGAAAACGGCCAGGAAATGAAGTCAAGCGAGCGGTATTTTGCACTTCTAGAACATTTTGCACTGCAAAGTGAAGTTTAGTACAATTGGAAAACCATACGTCTTATACGTCCGAGTCTCTTCGAATTGGTTTGATGCACCTCAAAATAGATAGACACATTATCGTTGTCATACAAGAAAAGTAATCCTGCTACATACATATAGTACTGCTTGAAATTTTACATCCCACTGACGCAAGCGTACATCCACACTACAGCATATGTCATGTAAGTAAGTAACGTGCGTACAATATCGATAGAACAAGTACAACTTGATAGCGCGAGTCCGTTGGCGTACTAGTCCCAGTCCGAGTCCGTCACCGTCCCATGCAAGTACAAGTCCGTGCGATGCTATGCGATATAAACCAAACCTAAAACCAAAAAAGCAGCGTGTAGGGGGCAATAGATATGCGACCAGACGGGGAAGCGGGAGAAGATTGTGCAGAGCAGCAGAAGCAGAAGGAGAACGTGACGGTCGTGCGAAAAAGGGACGCATGTAAGCGGAATGTAGCTGTTGAGGGGGATGGATGGAGTGTAGAGGAAAGTGGGGTGGTAGTAGTACATTGACGCAAGTGGACGCGCTTTCGATTCGTAGGAATGAGTTGAATGAGTTGAAGAGTGAGTTGTCGCGCTAGTCTAGAAATTCGCGAATCCCTGCCCGCCGTCGCCCGCCCCGGGGGGCGTGGGGCTCGGATGCCGCATAACGCTCTGATGCATCGCCTGCACGCCAAACTGCCCGCCGCCGCCCATCCCCATCCCGCCCATCCCCATCATCTGCATCTGCATCATCGGCGTCATCTGCGGCATCTGGTATGCGAGCGCGTTCGGGTTCGCCCCTGGTGCCATACCGAACTGCGCGGGCGCCGCGTGGGGCATCGGCGGGGAAATCGGCGGCGAGTGCGCGGAGCCGGCACCACTGAGTGTCGGGCTGCTCGGCGAGGACGCGCCCTGGCTGCCCTGGCCCTGCATCTTCTGCATCGCTTGCAGCTGGGGAAGGGTAAGCGGCGTACACATGAGGAAGCTAGAGGACGCATCGTACTTCATAGAAGGCGAAGTCCTGTAGGAGCGACGTCCGCGCAGGGTGTGTATGGAAGATGCGCAACATCTCGTGGCCGGCCTCCGCGAGAAGCTCCTGCGTGTCGCGCGAATTCGTCACCGGCTTGCGCTCCGTGGTATTTCTAGCAGGATGTCAGCGATAACGATGAGGGAGACGCGGGGAACGCACAGAAGTTTTATGTGCCGAAGGTTGACGTTCGGAATGTCGCGGACATATATCCAGCGGACCTTGAAAACGCCCTTCCACTTGTCCGACGCCCAGACTGTGCTGCTCCGCGTGTAGTCGACCTAGCGAGCCCATTAGAACGTGCAGTTCATATTATCGAAAGAAAATACCGGCGTCAGCATCTCCGCCATCCCGCAGAAGTGACCACTGACTCGCTATCAGTCGCACACACATACAGCCCGGCGCACAAACACATACCTCGCGTTAACACTAAAGAAGAGGTAGATCGGACCGCGCCCGCCGCACTCCTTAAACGCCTTGTCGAGGCGCTTGTTCC
Organism: Mycena galericulata; assembly: GCA_029289565.1. NCBI lineage: Eukaryota > Fungi > Basidiomycota > Agaricomycetes > Agaricales > Mycenaceae > Mycena > Mycena galericulata. Next base: position 441,460 of record JARKIA010000146.1, read on the forward strand.
CGGGCTCCGTCGAGCTCCAAATCTCGTATTTGAGCGACTTGTGGACGTCGTCCTCGGTGTACGACTTGATGACAAAGTACCGGGCCTGTGCGGCATCAGGTCAATGTGCAGCGAGTGGATGAAGACGCGACGCACGAAAGCCGGGCGCAGCTCAAAGTTCGCGGGGTTATACCCTTTGGTCGCGATCAGCGACGGTACGTCAACCGGCGTGTTCGCAAAGCCCTGCGTGGGGGTCTGCCCGCTCGGTACGCGCTGCTGCTGCTGCTGCTGGAGATACTGCTGCGGAATTGGTGGCACGGGTTGGCCTTTGCTCGCCTGCTGCTGCTGGTACCCATACTGCAAGTTGGGGTTGGACGTTCGCAACCCCAGCACACGATCCTTCTGGTCCCAGGGGGCGCTGCCCGACGCCTGTTGTTGTTGTTGCTGCTGCTGCTGGAGGTACTGCTGCTGCTGCTGCTGCTGCTGTGCCTGCTGGAGAACGTATACGGCGCTCGCGCTCGCGGGGCCGGCGCCGCTCTGCCCAAGTGGTGTCTTGCGCCCGTCAAACTCTGTAACGAGCTGCAATTTCCCGGAACCATTGCGGGTGCCATTACCGTTCCCGCCTCCGTTCCCCGTCCCATTGTTGCCGCGCATCCCAGGCGCCTGGGCGGGCGGGGGATGCGTTGGGTTGAACCGTGGCGGATGGGCACTCTGCCCTGGCGCAGTGGTATTATACGCACCGCCCCCGCTGATCTCAAGCGATGACAGCGCACGCTGGACTTCGTCCACGCTGCCACTGCCGCTCGGCGAGAAGCCAGAGTTGGGGGAACGCCAGTCGTTTGGAGCATTATTCGACCAGGGCGAAAGACGCCCGATGGGGCTTGCCTTTGCTGCGTAGTACTCGGACTCGTCATAGGCGCCTGGATCGTCCTGGTACGTATATTCGTCCTCGTCCTCGGCGGGGGGCTCCGGAGCCGGGACCGGCTGGGGCGGAAGGGGGGTCTGAAGGGTCCCCGCACGACGAAGACCCGCACCGGTATTTTTCTGAGCCTGGCGCGCCGCGGCGCCATAAGTCAGCGACTGGTGACGCCGCACGCCGGAGTCTGCCGGAGGGGGCGATGGGCCGTCATGTGGCGCAAGCGGAGAGTTGGGGTCCACGGATGGGTCCATGTTCTCCGCGGTAGGATGCTGCGTCCGTTGTTAGATGAAAGTGAATCTCCAAGTGAAGTATCCTAGGCAGACAAGTCACTGCATCCACTCCGGAATCGAAATAGATTTTCGAAGGTGAGAGAAGACCGGAGTTGGACGCAGTGAAAATTCTGCCACGGGAAGGGGCCCACGTACCTCTTCTGCTGCGTAGGCGTCAATATCACCTTCCCAATCGTCCTCATCGCCTTCGTGACCGGCGATAGCGGTGAGACTATTCTTGGTGTTGGGTGTGAGACTGCCGGACCTAGACAAACCAGATGCCTGGGGCTGAAAAGCTGATGTGGAGCGAATCAGACCAGAAGAAAAGGGCCAGAAACAGCATACCGCGATGGTACCGTGTCGGCAACGAGCTTTGGCGATGCAGCGAGGTTTTTTCGCCGACGGCACCGACGCCGCCGACCCAGTCTTCACCGACAACCTCGTCCTCGTTCCAAGGCTGGTCCTGGGGGACTTCCTCGGAAATTGCGCCAGCCCGGGTTGTCCTCGATGACGCCGAGATAGTATGATGCCGCCTCACCCCGCTAGAATTCGGGGGAGAGCCAGGAACTGGAGGCAACGGGCTGGGCTGAGACATGGTGGAAGAGAACCAGGAGATATGTGGTCCCGGACTCGTCGTTAGCGACGAAGAAATATGAGTATGTCACCGATTTGTGACCGAGCCAAACAAGTCAAGTTCAGATTTCTCTGTTTTCTTCGGCTTTGGTCAAGAAAAAAAAAGCTACTAAATGTTCCAAAGCTTCGCGGAAAGGCCCTCACATGCTTGAGTATAATTTATCGCCCCTCCACCTCCGCCTGTGTGCTTCTCGCCGCCCGGCAACTCCCGGGTCTCTCAAGCTCCAGCTGCTGCTCCACATTCTGGTCCTGTGGCATGCTCTACGTCTCGCGGAGTTGCTTGGTCGAGTCGAAGACGATCCTCCTAATGACTGGCTCTCTGAAATCTCCTGCGTATCAGTCGTACAAATCATCCCACGTCGAGTTCGGTTTTGGACACCGTCCAGTTTGTCTGACGTTTGTATAGGGTGACTCACCTCTGGCATCCGGCCGTGTCTAGATATCCATGACTCTGCGATGCGACCAATCCGAGCTTGAACTCTCATCAATGTATTTTATGCCCTGCTTCCGTGGTTCGATTCCATCCATCTAAATCATGAAAGCATCATGTCCTGAAAACATTCATCAATAATGAATGAATCATGGTGGACGATCCCGGATGCTGGGACGTTTTTCATACGAACCAAGCAGTCCGCCAGGATCATGAATATCGCCAGCTTGAAAAGACCCCGTTGGTCTATTCTGTTCAATTGTTCCGATGCTTATTTGCTTGGATAGGGAACCCTTTCCTAATGCCGATCAAGCGCGGATGCGGAAAAAAAGATACTTGGCAGGCACACACATTTTAGACAACTCTCGCCTGTAATAGAAGATGGCGGAGAACTGTTACGAGAAAGTACTTCCGAGCTCCCGACTCTGCCTTGACATACTCCGCCCTGCCATGTTCCCAGATCGTTCGCCCTCATCATCTGGGTCGTGTATATTATCCGATGTCTGCTTGAATCTGCTGTCGCACACAGGCTACGCAGCCTATCGCAGCCATGGGCGTACATCACGCTGCCCAGTCTTCTCATTACTGTCTTCGCGCAGGGACACACCGCCATCACCGTGATGCATCTCTCGCGCGCCTTCCCCGACATCTACAACAGCAGTGTGTATACGCCGCCGAGCGCGTCGCGTGCTGATAACCCGCACGACTTCTTTTTCCTCGGGAGCGTCGAGGGGCTGAACGACGCTCCCCGGGCGGCGTCTTACCAGCCAGTGTACCACCGTCTCCAACGTCACGCAATTCCAAGCCTACTGCGCTGCACAGATCCCGAATCTACCGTACGTCAACCATATCGCCAAGAATGTGCCGGTCTCGGTCAACTTTACGATGCAGTCGTGCTGCGATGGGACTTGGAGCACGATCTTCACCTCAAACCCGTCGAGCTCCACGAACGTCGGATATTTTTTCATTGATTCGACAAATTCGACCCCGGGATAAATGTAGGCGGGGTCATCATTCGCTGCGACTCGCAGACCTCGACGGGCACGACCAAATTATTGGGCAACGAATTTACCTCCACGGAACAAGTATTGTAAGAGGAGACGCAGGCCGGCAAGCCCCTGCAGGATCCACTCCTTGCCTTGATGTTCTCTTTCGACCTGAATACAAAACGGGCCTTGATGACTATATTTACCTGTTCGTGCCCTTGGCTTCACTGGGCTCAGCCTCGCTGGGACATCGGACCAGACGAACTCCCAGCCCTCGATGCAGGAACTGGCTGGCGCATTCTGGCGCGGCGTCTCGTACACGGTCGCGGGCATCGGCTTGCTCTCGCGGAAGAACGACACGGAGTACCCCGCGACGGGGAGTGGACAGGCCGCGGTGTACGTCCGTGAACTGCGCTTCGCTGCCGGTGCGAAATTGGTCCTTGATAGGCCTGGGCTAGTGCATAGCGCGAGCGGGGACGTCGCGGACAACTCTAAGCTATGGGAGCCGTTTGGGCGAGTTGGATAGTATCGGACGCGTGGTGGTCGTGGAACACTAATGTTTCGATAACGATGCTACTACACACGCTACTCCTGAGTCTTATCTGTCCAACACATTTATCTAAATTGCCAGTGTGACCAGGGAGCGGAAACATCGCACGGCTCGTCATGAATTGGGATAGCTACGTTGCGCGACGCATTCGGTCCCACCTCCTTGAGCGTAGATGTTAGGCCGGCTCCAAGATGAAGGTTCCCCAAATAATCTTGACCAGCGCCCCTTCGCGGTCTCAAACAAGTGGCCTCCTTTGGAGTGGGCCAGAATCTCCTAAACCTCCACTTCAGCGTAGCTTCGGTGTTGGTGGGCTTCCGGAAATTTTGAGCCTCCCGAGGAGGTAACAAAGAACGAGGCGAGACAAACTCCCCGTCAGCTGTTGAGGAAGAAATGCGTTAGAATCGGCGATTCTCGCGCTTGCCGTGTCCGAAAATCACGCCAAAATTGGCGGGGAAGTGCTGGATGAGTTCTCGTTCGTCCGTCGATTCGGACGAGAATCGGAAATTCTTGGTTCAGAATGAAAATTGACCGCTCGGAGTGCATGTAATTTTTGATTAATCCGAAATAGGAAGTCGTCCAGACAGGATCGCGACAAGAGTATCGTGTTCAAGATTATCTGAGCTCTCGTTAAAGCACACAAAGCGGACGGAGGCTACATCCAGAACATTCCAACCCAGATCGATATCCCCAGCGGCAATGGTCAGAAACACGGGCATCTGGGACTTGAAGGGAGCAAGGCTGAGGAGGCATTGAACAAGAGATTCTTTGACGAGAGGCGGTCTCAAGTTAATAGGGAGTTTCCCAACATACAATGTCAAGAGTTCCAGACCAGCCGATACTAAGGTGGCCGTGGACCACCTTCCGGATGCGCATGCAGCAGTGATTGTCAGTGCCTGGACAACACATCCTCGCCCTATGTCGACTCGGGTTTCCACGCAAGTCAATAATTCGCTTCCTGTTCTAGTACTAGTTGGTTTGCTTGTTGCAGTAGTACTTGATAACCGTGGTAATTTCCTGGAAAGTCTCAGTCATGTACAACGACACCCTACTCAACAAGTTCACGACCACGACTGTCAATGGGCGCGATGCGACCTGAAGCAAAGCACCCTTACGGAGGTGAGCAGTAATTATCCAATGTTACCATCGCTAGAATATTCCTCCCCAGATTTATATCTCGAACATTACTGCAACACCGTCGGCGACACGGAAAAGTTGTGCACCCGACTCCAAGGGAGCAAGGAAGATGCCACGTAGATCGACCTTGCCTCGACCAATTCTCCTGTGAGGAGACTGTGTACGTCATGTCCCGGAATGGCGCTCGACCTTCCCGATGCGTAGATCGTCGGCGCGCCTGACTCCATCCAGTGCAAGGCGCAGAAAGTTCTCTCACAAGTCTAGACTGAAGACGAGGCCTATCTGATACCCTTCTTATTACTGCAACTCAGATGCCTTTCCCCAACATCGAGGACATCGTTGAGAACGTTGTCGACCAACTGTTCCTCGACAGAAGACGCGCAGACGGAGTGTACGATTATGAATCCCTCCCGAAGGTGCTTGAGATTCAAACACCGTTTCGCACCTTACCTTCTGGGTATAGAATTTCCTCACACTGGGGCTTGTTTCGCGCAGTTTTTTAAACCCAATGCGCCGTAATCTGTACGGCAACATGAAGGTCGAGGGGCCAGAACGATTTTTGCTGCTCACAGGACAGCTGCGTTGCTCACCCCACCTTTCAAAGTATGTCAAGAGCGCCTCGCTCGTGTCTAGCTGCTCGGAGCGCACGCACATCGACGGGGCGGGCACCCCAGGAGATGGAGAACCCAGGATCGTGAGCTCCACCGCGTTCAGGTGGTTTCTGGAGGCATGCCCGCAATTGAAGCGTCTCCAATTCACTGGAGGTGATTTTCTGTGGGCCCTGTCGGTCCAGAAGCCAGAGACAATGAGGCAGATAACAGACATCGAGATGCGCGGGTGCACGCAATGTGAGCCGCAAGCCCCTGACAGGTGCACGATGGAGCTGGACCGGGGCTGGTTGAGGAAGATTGTCGCGTTTCCTCATCTCAAGGAGCTCGATATCACGGAGCTGCCGCTAGCGGACGGGCCCCGCGACCCGACGGCGGGCATGCAGCCCGGATCTTCTGTGTGCACCGGACTCAGCATCTCCAGCTTGAACATGCCTACGTCGCCGCGCGTCTTGGCGACCCTATTCCGCAGCATGACCTCCCTCAAAGAGCTCGTCCTCGACGGGCTGCGGCCTATGCCGCGCGGGGAGCTCAAGAAGTGCCTCAACATCGTCGCACCCACCCTGACGCTCCTGACGATCACCGACTACCACTCCCAAGAAGGCCTCCCACAGCCGTGGGAGAACAACACCGTCGCAGCGCTCCGCGAGCTCAAGACGCTCTCCTTCAACGGCGTGCCGGTCACCATGCCGTTCTTCGACACCCTCCCGCCCCGCCTCGAGCACCTCCGCTTCTCTGGCGTGACGCTGGCGTTTCTGCCGGCCTCTGCGCTCGCAGGATGGCTCCGCCGCCAGCGCTTTCCCCTCCGCGGGATCCTCAAGAAGCTCGAGGTTGTCGGCCTGTTGCGCGCAGACGCAAACGGGGGAAAGGTGTCGGACGCGCAGGTGGCCGAGCTCGCGGAGCTGTGCCGTGGGTTAGGGATCGCATGGCTCCACAAGCCGGACGTGTACGGTCGATTAGTCCCCGATGACGACGATTACGGCTCTTTCGACGACGGGGATGAAGACTCGTGAGAAGCAGGAATCAGCTAGGTATGCAATGTTTCTTGGGTTGCTTTGAGCGAGATTTGGGCTCATGCGGATGTTTTCTGGAGGTCATCTTTTCACTCGAATTCGAATCGCTGTCGATTTGCGAAGGAAACTGTCGATACGCGATGGGAATTTACGGTCAGCCTCAGGGCTTGACACAGGCTCGAAAGATTGCGGTCGTCGCGGTCCTTAATTTTTCTTGACTCGTATACTGTACATGATTTGGTATACATTTGTGGTCCGTCTAAGTGAATTTGCCTTCCTTCCAGCGCCGGACGTGGGAACCCATTTCGACCGCAGCCAGACCCCAGTCCTCTCCGTGGTTGTGCCCGGTCGGCGTCAAACCCGCGCGGTCGAGCGCCTGCTCGTCCGTGAGCGCAGTCAAGACGCCAAAGATGACCGGGACGCCCGAGTCCAGCTGGACCTTCATGAGCGCGTGCGATACAGCGTCGCTGATGTACTCAAAGTGCATGGTGGCGCCTGCAATTCATTCATTCATAAGTAAAGTGAATTCCCGCTCGACCAAATTCGGTGCTGGCCTTTGATGAGAACCCCGATGGCGATGACCGCGTCGAATGGTTCGTTCGGCATCGTCACCACGCCCGCGGGCGCCGGGGTCCCTGAGCGCGAGTTCCCGCCGCCAAAACTGAGCCCGCCGAGTAAATCTGTCACGTTCGAGCTCGCTTGGATGTGTGCGCCGGCGATAACTCTGCCAAAACCAGTCAGAGAACTCGCTATATCGGTCAAACGGGATAAGTACCTCGAGCACGCTAGAGGAAGCTCAAAACTTCCGGGAACGGACTGGATGATGATATTGCTGTCCTTGACGCCGCGCTCCTTCAGCTTGGCAACGGCGCCGGCGACGAGGGCTTCGATTACTGTTGTGTTCCACCGGGCGTGCACAATGGCTACGCGAAGGGGCGCGCCATCGTACTTGACTGCAGATTCGGAAAGACCTTTGATGGTATGGCTCATGATGTTGTGTTTCCTTTTGTGGGAAATCTGCGATTACGTACTGAACAAGGTCGATTTTTTCCGGGGCCAAATTTTAAGTAGAGTCTAGACCGGTTTTCCACGTTCATGTAGAGAATTAGATAGTACACATGCGTATATCAAGATGAGTATAAGTTAGAGTAGATATGTACCATCTTAGGTCAGCCCTTGCAGTTCTTCAAACTTCCGTCTCGCCATCCGGACATTCAGTCTCAAGGCCGCAGTTTCTACGAGAGATCAGCAGCGCGCATAAGACAAAATCCGAGCGGCTCACCTATTGTGGGGTCGTGCACGATGATTAACACGTAGGTGTTCTTGGTCAGTTCGTCCAGAACGGCGGTAAACTCGGGGAGCTCCATCTCGAGCGAGTGAAATTCCTCGCGGACCCGCGAGCACGAGTGTTTAAACGCTTTGATGAGCTCTGAGGTGCGCTCGTACCGCGTCGGCTCGAGCTCCTCGGAGGAGGTGTCGCGCGAGCTCGTCGCGATGACGAGGAAGGTCGTGCGCTCAAAGAGGATGACCTCTGTTGCGCTGCACGCCTCGGAAAAAATGGTGAGGTGCTTGGAGAGAACTGCAGCGTTGGGAATGAGCGTGTGGACTATGCTAGACCACGCCTGCGATAAAACACTGTTAAAGGATGTCGACTGAAGGGTTTAATGCTCACCCTGTAGAGACTTTCGTCGTAGATGCTCGTGCCAAACACGGTGACGGAGGTAAGTACCTGCCCCTTCTCGCTGTGCTCCTGGAGCTCCTTCTTCTTGCGCTCAAATGTCGCGTCCTTGTCGCGCACGAGATCCATCTTATGCACCAGGAGAAACACGCCCGCATCTGGGCTGAACTGGCGCAGCCCATCAAGGCAGTCACGGTAGTACTCCAGGTCCTTGTTCATCTCGTGCGTCTCAACGTCAAATACATAGATCAGCACACCGACGTGCTGGAAGATCGTCGAGCGCTGCGTGGTGAGATACGAGTCCATGAACGCGTCCTGCCCACCGCAGTCCCACAGATTAAGAATGAGGTCGCCAAGGAACCGGACGTGGTTCTGTTCGACGTCAATCGTCGCGCCGAGCCGCGCCGTCAGGGAGGCGGGGTTGTTGGAGCTAGCTGCAGTCGGTCATCCCGTGGAGACAGGGAGAGTGGCAGACATACAAGATAAGCGAACGCATGGAGGTCTTTCCGCTTCCCGACGCCCCCATGAGAAGGACCTTTGAGTGATTGTAAGCGCCATACGAGGCATCAGTGAGCACTTGCCTTTTTCTTCATTGCGTCCGTGGGCTCCTTTGACGGTTAAATATTGGTATGCAATATGTTTAGCGCATCCAAATGGCGTCCTTCAAAACCTGCACTTGATTCTGGGGATCGAGACTAGGATCCGCTGCACTTCCGTTTTGGGTGTGAAAAGACGAGTTTGGCTTTGCTTGTTAGGACCGACTTTGGCCTTGCTTGACTACAGCCCCGGTTCGGACTTTTTGCCCAACCTTCTCAACTGCAATGGACGGAAATCTCGCAAGTAGGTTCCACGAGCACAGAGGTATCGTTAAAGCTGACTCACAGCTCCTCCAGCGACATATACCCTCATACACGCGTTCCTCACGAAACAATCGCATCCCAAAGTCGCGTCGGCTTTGAAAAAAGCTGCAAAAGACGTTGTCATCCTGAAAGACAATTTAGATATAGATGGGCCCCATTTAGATGAAATTATTCGAGAGTGGAAAACACTTAAAGCAGCGCCGTCTTCGTCTTCGTGAGTTCTGTGAAATTCACTTGTTGTCCTCACTTGTAACGAAAGATATCGAACAGGTCCTCTTCCTCTAGTTCGGACTCCGATTCGGACTCCAGTGACTCTAGCGACTCCAGTGATTCCAGTGACTCGAGCTCATCCTCGAGCTCATCCTCAAGCTCTTCAAGCTCCTCCTCTTCGTCGTCATCTTCATCCGCGTCGAGCAAGTCAAAAACCAAGATCAAGACGAAAGTCAAGGCCGCTTCATCATCCGGCTCCGACTCCGACTCCGAACCGGAAGCTCAACCCAAAATCACAGCAGCAACCGCTGCCAAAGTGAAGTCAAAATCAAAACCTACAAAATCTCGTGCGTCGCATTCCGCTCAGAGTCTTCTCAGCTGCTCATCTGTGTCCGACAGCGTCGGCTTCTTCCAGCTCGTCTTCAGATGACTCAGGGTCCGAGTCGGGTGCGGTCGCCATCCCTGCTCTTGTTCTCGAAACTGACGCTGTGCGCATAGACGACGAGTCGAGTGATTCGGATGAGAGCACGCCGCCAAAGCCAAAGGACGCAGACGAGCGCGACTCGAGTCGCACGTTGTCCACGCCCACCCAAAGCATTGCAGGGGATACGGTCTCAGGGTCTGCTGGGGGAGCTGTTGCAAAGGCTATTGCGCCCGCATCGTCGGGCGATTCGGATTCCGACTCTTCGTCTTCGGACTCGGATTCATCATCCTCAGACTCGGATGCTGAATCTCCAGCTGTCGTAGTCAAGACGAAGAAGAGCAAGACCGACGCGCCCGAGACGCCCGCAGACGATGTCCAGGTGACGAAAAAACGACGTACATCGGAGGGGGGTGCCTCGGTCGCCACTGCGGTCGTCTCCAACGCAGTGGGCAACACCCCGCGGGAACGACCTGGCAAGCCCGCACGCAAAATTAACGCTCCGTTTCGCAGGGTTGACCCTGACAAGGTTCCGACGACTATCATGATGGATAATAGGTATCAGATGAAGGCATGTTTCGCTTTGGTCTGCTGCGAGGTCCCGCTAACCAATGTGTGTGCAGGCAGGGCCAAGCAATGATTATGGCCAACGTGCCCACAACGACCTCATCGTCACTCGGGGCGCAGGGTTCCGGAAGGAGAAGAACAAGAAAAAGCGCGGGAGTTATCGTGGGGGAGAAATTACGGTATGTCTGTCCATTTCAGCCTCTGTCCGACTGTCTGTTTTGTAGAATGGCGTATTGAGGGCATTTTTTGACAGATGGAAAGCCACAGCTTCAAGTTTACTTGACGGTGACATTGCTCAGGTCTGGCCAGGTCGTCCGCTATCGCTGTTGTGCACTTTGAGCTTTTTATAAACTCGAAATAGCCAGTACCTCTGATCATCTATGCGACATGAATAACATCATCATGATGCTGGCTGTATAAACTCTGATGCTTGCCCCTTAATAACGGTCTTACAGTTAAGAATTGCACCCGCATCCAGGATACATACATAATGCACCCGACATCTTTCGCGGGAGCAGTGGAGCCGTAGAAGTCCGGGTGCAGTCGTTGAGTACCTGGATAAGTATGGGATTTGGACCCGAACCATGTAAATATGTGGGTGCATTCTGCGATATTCAGCAGAGCCGTACTCGGCTGCTATGAGCGCGCATTCAACCTGTGACCTGCCCGACGGCGCGGTGCTAGCGTATGAGGTTCTTGGCTCATCTCACCTTGGAAATACACTGCCTTTGGTACTGGTCTGCGGGATGGCCTCGGCGCACGCGGACTGGGTACGGCTCAGCACGATGTGGGCACAAACTCGACCTGGTCAGTTGCCATTTATCTTTCGAAGAAGAACTGGGACTGAATAAATTGTAGTGTTGATATACGACCACAGGTAAATATCGTAACCCTCGTTCTCGCTTCGTTTCCTCCAATAATATTCGCTTAGGGGCATCAGGACTCCAAATCTCCTCCAGACATTGCTATCGATGGGTTTACGATGGAGACTCTAGCTCGCGACCTTTCTTTCCTGATTGGCCACCTTGAATGGAAAGATGTAGCCATTCTCGGATTCTCCATGGGTGGTAGGGTGCCTTCTTTCTGTTTATAGTTTTATTTCATGTCCCTAGGCGTCGTGGTTCAGCAGATGCTCGTGCTTCCTTACCATCCAACGGATCCCGTCATCTTACCCTTCCGGCCGACCCATATTATCCTCGCCTGCACCAGAGTGGAGGTCCTGCGCGATCCAAGATATGGGTATTGTGGTTTCTTCACGCTAAACATGGGCCAGGACATAACACCTACTATAGCCTTCAAACCGTCCCAGAGCCTTCCGCTACGTCCCAGAACCCTCCCACCAATGTTCAAAGATACGAGAACATCCGGCGTACGATAGAGGCTACAGTAGACCCAACATGGCTGAAGGCTCATGGAAACCATTTGGTTAGTACCCTCGACCACCCTTCCTAAATTTTGCTCACATCCCCACAGGATTTTATGGTTCAGCGGGTCCTCTCCGGAAGGTTGGCCAGACCGTTCCCGACATCTACGCCTCGTTGATTATTTTTATCCCAGCCCACGGTCGCTGCATACCATCAGTGCGTCAACGAAGTGTCGTTCATATGTACCTCGCGTGCTGATTTCTAAATTTCGCAGGCAGACAGAAGAAGGCGGTGAGCCCAGACCCAGACTGTCTACGTACGCCATCTGGCTGATATGACATTTGTGAAGCTTCAATTATCTGATTTTGCTGCTCTTCTGGAGAAACTTCCCCACGATTTACCGGTCCTCGTTATCCATGGCGAGGCAGACCAGATAATTCCTTTCCATTGCAGCAAAGTATGTATGGGCCATTTCACTTCATGCGTTCTCTTATTATTATTTTTCATGATTTTTCATGTTCTTGCTAGGAAATTTTACGACGCATACCTGGCGCGCGCTTCGTCGAAATCGGTCCTGAGCTGGGAAAACTGCCTACCTTGGCCTTCGGCCACAACTTTTCGTTATATTTCCCCGTTTCCATTTGGGAGGACCTGGTCCGGGAATTTTTGCGCGTCGATGGGGCGGGGGCAGAGGCGGCCCTCATCTTGGAGTCGCTTCCGGACCAGAACATTTAATTTTACGAGATTGTTCTTCTTTCATATATCACTTGCATCTTATTGCACCCAATCCCTTAGTATAAACAGACGCTACAACTTTTGAAGGCTCGTACTTTGCGTGTTGTACATTGCACCTGATTGTAGATTCAAATAAGATTGCAACCGTGAAGTCGGCTCAAATGCCCGATCAAACTGTAAAGTTTACTTTACGTACTAACGGAACACCGGCAATTGTTTAACCGAAGTCTAACCATAACCGTAGCGTTTATATTCTGGACTGGCAGTGGAGACTGAGACTGACCGATTCCTGAAGTCCTCCTGCTCCCCCTCCATCCAACTCGAATGCCTCACGCAGTTCTCCTCGATGGTGCTCAAATTGGGTTCAATGTCCTTGGGACTGAATACCTTGGGCAAACCACGCCAATTGTGCTCGTCGGAGGCGTAAGCTCCCTCCAGCGCGATTGGGAGCGTCTGGCCAACTCGCTGGCCCGTGTGCGTCCAGGTAACCTCATGGCTCGACACTCTTACCCGATTATTCACTCCTTCGTTGCACTAGTCCTGATGTACGATCACAGGCAAGCAAGGCTGCCCTTCCGTAGCCCACTCGTTTAAATCTCCCATCATGTAGAGGTATGGGAGATTCAAAATTAGCGGGGAATGACGACGAGATCACGATCGAGCTTCTCGCAAGAGACTTGGTCTCCTTGATTGAATATCTCCGATGGAAGGAAGTCTTCATTTGCGGTTTTTCTATGGGTGGTACGTACTTCGAATTTGTTCGAAGGTATGTTCATGACGGCCGCTTGTAGGAGTCGTCACACAACAGCTATTATTCCTTCCCTATCATCCTATCCGCCCAACACCGCTGCCTTTCCAGGTTACTCATGTCTTGCTCACCGGATCGCTGTGTTCCGTGTTGCGGGACAAGCGATACGGGCTGCCCTTGCCACCGGTGCCCAACAGACCCCTTACCGAACAGGACAAATTAGACTTGGCAAGACCTACTCTCGAACTTTCATTCGATCCCAAGTGGGTCTCTGACCCCCGAAATGCCCAACGGTTTGACTGGTGGCTTCATTCCATGTTATCTGGGAGGTTTGTCGTTATTTTTTCCATTTACTCCAAACAGCTAATGAACCGCAGGCCGCGACGAATAATCTGTGCGTAAAATATCTTTCCCCGAAGCAAATTTTGAACACCTCTTCTCCTTTTTGCAGTAAAGCAAGTGAAGGCTGTGAGTCTTTGCTGACGGAGCTCTTAAGGTTCAGTGTTTGATTTCACTTAGATGAGCCGATTTGATTTTACCGATCTGCATGCCAAACTTCCTCGAAGCATTCAATTCCTCGTAATCCACGGCGATCTGGACGCCATTGTTCCCCCGTACTGCGGACAGGGAATTCTGCAGCAGATACCTTGGGCCAAGCCGGTTGCAACTGGTCCTAAACCTGGTGCAGTTGAAAGTTTACAGTTCGGCCACCACTGGTTCGAATATTTCGACATCCAAGTGTGGCACGACGTTGTCGAAAAGTTCCTTGAATCTTCGAACCTTGCGCGTTTGTAAAATGAGTTTACATACTACACGGTTGATGCGTTATTTGTACTCGGCGAACGAACATAAAAAGAAGAATTGCGAAACCGAAGCAACCATTATGACCGTCAAACAAAAAGGAATCATCACATCAGTACAACTTGTGGTAGGCCTACTCTTTACGCGGAATAAATATCAACTTGCATTGCCCAGCGGTAGGGAAGGAGGCCTGGATTCCGGCGCATCAAATCAGACAAGAGAATTCAAGATATGTGTGAGACGCACAAAACCGTGCATCATCTTCATGCTGGCCTTCGTGGTGGATGAATCAGCCTGCACCGTGAAGTTTCGGATAATTGCAGCCACAGCGATGCGCATTACGGCCTGTGCGAGCTGCTGGCCTGCACAAACGCGCGTACCAAACCCAAACGGAATGATGTGTGCGGCACGGTTGCTATCGTCGGGTTCGCCCAGCCAGCGTTCAGGGTCAAATGTATCGGGCGCAGGGAAAACACGTGGATCTCTGTGAAGGGACCACGCTTGCGTGGCGACAATGGTTCCCGGAGGGATGGAGTATCCCATCATGTTGTAATTTTCTCCGGGCGGAACGACGCGTTCCAAGAGAGCGGAAACCACGCCGTGAACGCGGAACCCTGTATCAAGAGTGTTAGATTTTTGTACACATGATCCAAGAAACGACATGAACCTTCGGTGATGAAAGCATTGAAGTAGGGCAGCGCATGCAGCACAGTGAGATCTGGGATTACCCCAGGATCCGGCATCGCGTTATCGATTTCGGTCTGGAGTTTTTGCGCTATATCGGGGCTGCACGATATCTGCCAAAGGAAATAAGTCAGTGTACCAGAGCTGGTCTCCGTGCCAGCAACTAGGTGAGCTATTCCTTCGGTGGTAACGACTTCGGTGGGAAGAGGTTCGTTTGTTGAGGATGTGCGGTATTGCAACAATCGGTAAATGAAAGGAGGTGCATCGAATTCCTTGCCAACATCGATTTGGTGTTGAAGCTCTTGTATTCTCGCCACAACGAACTGATATGAATACTATGAATCTCGCTGCGACATCGAGAAATCGACAACCAACCTTCTTGAGAATTAGCGTACATTGAGTAAAGTCCCTCCACCGTTTGTGCGGAATATAACAGAGGGCCGCCCACAACCAATCCGGGAACACATGGCGCTAAAAAGGGTGCTTAGGCTCTGGAAAGTCCGTTTGAGAAATCCACATACCACGATTCCCACTTTGGGGAAATCGGAGATCGCCACAGAAAGCTCGTCGGGAACATTTATCGTCCACCTCCCGAGTGCACCGAGATTGTATCCGAATGTTGAGAAAACGGCTATGTCCAACATGAAGTTTCGCAACAGATGAAGACATTCCACTGGGTATGAGCCATTTATTGACTGCAAACTCTATTTGATGACAAGTCAAAAAACGCCCCGAATCGAGCAGTAGGACTAACCTGAACGAGTTCCAGTGCCGATTTGCACATCTCGGGTTGAAAACGGGCAATGTTGGTACTCGTATAATGCGGACCGGATGGCTTTCTGCGCGCCGCGTGGGATGCGTTATCAAGGAACGTCAATCTGTCAAAGATGAGCGTCTTCCAAAGCAAAGATGGGAGATGGGAGATGCGAACGATTGATCCATTCCGTTTCTGTCGAAAGACCTGATTTAGCGGGAAGATTTCTATCGAAGGCGAGACGCACATTTTAAAGTTGCTGTACATCGGGCCTTTCTCGAACTTCTGAACGAGGTAGATGTCCCGCATGGCGTCCACATCTATGAATGCGATCTTTTCGGGTCCAACGCGGACAATGGGACCGTATTTCTGGAATAGTTCGTGGACGATGTAGGTTTGGTGAAAAGTGAAGGCATGGAACGACAACCACAAGTCGGTCAGAGATGCATACCAAGGCCCAGGGACGTTGCTGAGAGGATGGAAGAAAGCAACACGTATGCGTTTGAGTATTTCGAAAGCCAATATGGCCAGAACAGCGGCGACCAAGAGCCCGGAGAGCATGGTGGGAGGGGTGAGAGTCGAGTGATGTCCCACCGGATTTATCTACATCTCGCATGGCCTGGGAAAGCTTACGTGCTCCACATATATGATATATGTTGACCACTTGACAGACCAACAGGAACGGATTCGTACCAGCTTCAAGTAGCTTCAAGTTCCCTGTTTGCCCAATGCCCATGAGTGAAGTCGATGTCGTCTCTGGCATCGACTGCCATGGCGAATCAAGTGATTTGGAAGCGCCGTCAGAACAAGAGAGCACTGTTAACGTTGCCACTTGCCACAGTGTTGCCACTCGGTACTCCGACGGTATTTGCAAATGGATTGATCCGCCAGCACCGGAAACAGCCAGCGCGTCCCGAAGGCGATCCGACTTTCGTATAAGGCCAGGCGTTGGAAGCATAGTTTGAACATTAAACGCCAGTGATATGTACAGCTAGTACCACGAAAATGGTTGCCGACTTTCACAGCCTCCCAGTCCACGCCATAGAACAGCATAGAACGAGGTTGAAATTGTTCGGATAAACGAGGCGTCTGTAGCTTCTTCAAAAGTTTTGAACTGAACTACGTGCACCACGTTGCTTGTGAATGAGCGTGAAGGTCAGAAGTGCTTGAGGATGCGCGTAAAGGAGGACGCGGCATTTGCCGAGGTCACGAGATTGACGGTCACACATTCAATTTTGGTGGCGACTCCATGAGCTTACCGCTCCGTCTCAAGCCGACTGCAATTTCCAGAGAAGAGTTTGCCCGGTTTTTTCAACGATGTACCCCCCCGGCAGGATGGTCGAGAAATATAGGCGCGTTACTGAGTTCCTGGACCATAACGCGTCGACTAAACGCTCACTTTTAGCCGTGGGGACCTCCGGAGGACCTGACTCTGCCTGTCTACTGTTTCTGATCCATCGCTATCTCCAAGACATGCGCCGTGAAGGCTCTCAGCAATGGCCCTCCGATGTCGTCTCTCTGACGGTGAACCACGGAGTGCAAGCTTCCTCGGACGATATGGCGAAACACTGCGAAGATCTCGCGAAATCTTTGGGTGTCAAACATATGACTTCAAATGTTCCCTGGTACGAGCATCCATTTCCTCCCCGCCCGACACCAGGGGAAGCGTTTGAAGAAATTGCGCGAAATGCACGGTACCGAATGCTGTTTGAGGCCATGAAAATTTCGGACGCAGACGTTCTTGCGCTGGGGCATCATGGCGATGACCAGGTTGAGACCTCTCTCATGCGTCTGGGGAGAGGGACCACAGAGATCGGAGCAGGTGGCATGAGAAGATGTCGGAGATGGGGCATGGGCGCAAACGGAGGCGAGAGTACTTTGGGGTGGGTTGGAATGGAGGGGATGAAACGTTGGATTGTGCGCCCACTTCTGGACGTTGCCAAGGTACGTATGTATGACATCTCCATTTGCATGGTTGACGTTTTGCAAAAGGACAGAATCCTTGTAACTTGCGACGAAAACAACCTAGAATACATCACGGATTCCACAAACTTCCAGCCCGAGCTGACCCTCCGGAACGCAATTCGCTACATGTTGTCCAAGAATACCCTCGATCCAAAGGCTCGTTCAACTCTAATTATTCAACCGTCCACAAATTAACATTTAGTTAGTCGATTGAAGCGAAGTTACCTCCCGATATCTCAGAAACTTTGGATCGGATCCAGCACGGCATCGCAGCTCTGGAATCAGTCGACATGGATGTGACAAGCGGGGTAGAACACCTCCGTGCCGCTGTCACAGTACTCTCGGAGCAAGTCGAAGACATGGACAGTCTAGGTAGCGCGTTTTACTATTGAAAAAACTTACATATACCTCAATTACTGTTTCTAGTGGACAGTAGCCTGAACCGCTGTCATTTACCGTCGCCGTCCGGAACATACTTGGTTTCGTACCGCGGTCTTGCCACTATCCGCGACCCGCTCATTCAGCGGGGCTTAATCCTCCGCATTATGCGCTATGTCTCGTTCCACGCATGGGGGACCGTACGTGCCGATGGCAATCGCCGAAGAAGCAGCCTGGAGCAAATCATAAAAAAACTGTGGACACCCGATCCATTTGAGGCCAAGATAACTCCTTTCACCGCTGGAGGCGGCGTCGTCTGGACGCCCGTTCTCGTGGGCGCCTCTTCGTTGAGGATCCCCGTTGGCCGAACCGAGGCAGGTCCAGGCGAGATCGTCGCCTGGCTTGCCTCTCGTCAACCACCTCTCAGTCGTCAACGGCTGTTTGCGCTCGGGATCCCCAACCCATTGCGAATAGATGTCACTCAACAGCTACGTCAAAAACTCAAGAGCAGGGATCGAAATCCCGGTCAGGTTCTCGAGATTCTCTGGGATTGCCGCTTCATGGTACACATGGATATCGACAAAGTTCCTGACGACATTGTCGAAGGAGTATTGCATGGCAAAGAGCACGTTTGGATCACCACCAATACGAGATGGTACTGGCCTAAAGTTGTTAACATCAAGCCAAACGCGGTAGAGGAGACGTTGCTGCACTCTACGATTAACATCCCAGACCAGGGCATAGTAAAGCTCGACAGGGACATCATGTTGTCGTGGCCGCTCGTGGACATCGATGAGGTGACGGCGAGTTGGATACGGTCGGAGTGGATTAGGTCGATCGCGGTGTAGCGAAAATAATTGTTCATCTCACAAACACTTCAGTTCTGCGAGAGTTACATGGGAGGCGTCGCGTAAGTACTCGTTCAATTTTTTTCCAGACCACCTGTTGATAGCGTCCCATCCCCTTCGACGGCGAATCCCTGTTCTCGCAACGTTTGAACCGATTGCGTGTTGTGTGGGACCGCATGCTTCATGGTAAAGTCAACCAACTCAAAATTTACTCTGGGCCCGGCGAGGATGCGGAGATGGGCACGTCCGCGTTCATTAGGCGAAGTCTAATGGGTAGTAAAATGTCAGTACTTCCGACATTCACCGAGATTCAACTGAAATGCATACGAGAACTTGCACTGGGGTATATATCACCCGTTTCTGTCGGGCCTGGTCATCAAATTGGACCGGAACAAACACAACTCGACTATTTTCGCCGAGGTGAATATTCGGGGTGGCGGGGTTGGGGTCTTTCTTGAGAGACGCGATTTCCTGGAAATGCGGGGAGAACTCTCTCTCTTTGATCCCGTCGTAGTGTTGGTAGGCCACCAGATACGATCGACGGTGGGTCCCGTCCTATGAACGCTTCAAGCAAATCATACAAAATTAAGCACGCTGGATGCGCTCACGTCGTTCTCGACCAGGCGCGGACGCGCCACTTGTCCGACGCTCCAGGTGGAAAACCCACCTTTGCTGGCGTCCCAGCGGCGTATTCGGACGTTGTCACCTATCTGGGCGCAAGGTTGAGAAACGTTTAACAGTCTAGAGGGCGAACCAACCCTGAAATAATCCAACCCGTCGACCAGGTCGGGGTGGGTGTGGGCCGCATTCATGTTGCGAACGGAGACTCCTGGCCCATGGCCCTTCGACGAGTGGGAGCGCGACCCGCCACCTGGGAAATCCCCGGTGCGGTCGTACGGAGGCGTCAGATTGTTGTCGCCAAAGAACGGCCCGGGTGGGCCCGATGGGACCCCGCATCGAGTATACATTTCCTTGCCCCTTGACGCCTGCGACCCGCCATGGCTACCGGTGCTACTCGCATTTTTAGGACGGTGCGTCCATGGCGGCGGGTTGGGATTGGAAGTGGCCGCACTGAGGGCAGGCGGACCCGGTGGAAAGTAATACTTGGGATAGAGGGGGGCGCCTTCGGGATACCAGGTTTGCATGATTGAAATAAGTTACGATGCGGGGAGGGTGGTGGCATTCATTGCACTGCGACTTTATAGGAGAACCTCGCTTTGTTATGTCGTACCGATCAGGAAACCAACAATGCGCGAGCCACCGACGATTTCCCGCTTTGGAAATCAATGCAAAGCATCGCTTTGGCAGCCGTGGAAGCGGGTCGCAAGGTCCTTCCTGTCGGATTGAATGATTCTGCACCACATGCATCGAATATGTTAAGGCTCAGTTTAAGAACTTACAGATCAACGCATTTTTGCTGACTGCATTGACAATGTCGAGGTTCAAATTGAACATTCTAGTCACGTGGTCGCGTGTTGAATTTTGTAAATTTCAACCTCCAACCCAACACTGTAGAATGAAGTAGTTCGACGACGAATCCACAGGCGAGTATTATTCCATATGCAGCAATTTATTACGATATATATACAGGTCGGTAATGCTACAAAATTCACAACGAAAATTAGTCGACGGCCAAAAAAATTACGACGTCGTCAATCTAAGTTGATCAAAACTTCCCTAGAGAATTAAGAAGCTGGAACGCGTCGGAACCGCTCAATCTCCTTCTCCCTTCTCATCGCTTTGCCGTATAACCCCCGAAGGCGCCGCCCCCGCCAAGGCTGATAGGCGTGACCGGAGACGGGCATATGAGCTTCACCTCCCGCACCGTGACGTTCTCGTACTGGTCCCTGTCTGCCCATTGGTTCCAGAACGCGAGGGTGTGGGAGGGTAGGTCGGCGAGCGAGTTGATTGACGCGGCGGGTGAATGGAATCCGACGGGGTGGGCGCCGCCGTGGGCATGGTAACCGTCCTGGGGTTTCTCGCTGTTGATTTCCAGCATGGATAATCTCTGGCGGTATTGAGCCATTTGGTTTAATAACCGGAAGTCGATCTCGGACGCCGAATGCGAACGCGGCTCCGAGGACGTGCTCTCGGAAGACTCTGAGGAATGGGAGATCGTCTCGCCGCCGAAGACAGACGCAGTGGCGGATGCGGGCTCGGAGCTATTCGTTTAAACGCTAGTCAGAAGAAGAAAAGTATACGGCCAGGAATAATGCGTACCCAGAGCTCTCTCCTCCGTCGTCGTCGCGATAAATCTGCCCTCCATTTGGCAGGCGCATGTCAAACTCTACCACTGAAATCGGGCCTACGCGACGACTCGGAGGCATGCTTGGCCCATCGTAAACTACGGAGGAGCGCGACATGGCGCGAGACGCCATCCCGCTTGGTATCAGTGCCGATTGACTTTGGACGCGCCGAACGTAATGTTGCTCCAGATGCGGAGGCACGGTATAAAATTGCTTAGTGTGAGCAACCTGTGGATACGACATTCTGGAGGGGGGAGGAGCCACGAAATCCAGGCCCGGCGACACGGAGTAGGGATTTCTGCGCGGCGCCGGTGACCCCAGTGGTTGGTACTGAGGTTGCGGAAAATTGGGGGTAGTCGTTAAACGAGTACGTGAAATCTTCTTTTTTAATTGGTGGCTCGGCCTCCATCTCGATCCCAAAGCGAAGATCGAGCGAAATAGTAGATGTCGCGTGCCGTAATCGTGCCTTAGTGGGGCCTCGTACGCGCTCCTGCCCAGAGTAGTGGCAGATGAGCCCTCTGGCGGTGCAGCGTTTGCACACGGGATGGTCGCCAGAGCACTGTAAATACAATTGAGATGGTGCAAATCGGTTTTCATGACGATGAAGAGCACCTTTGTTTTCCTGTCTCTGCATTTATCGCACGCTTGCGCGGTCCGTTGGCGGGCAGGTGGGGCCTCGAGATCCTCTGTATTTGGGGAGAAAATGGGACCGCTGGAAGAACAATCTAAATGTTGAGATCCGCTTGCAGCGGAGGTCGCGTCAGAGGATTTCTGGTTCATGGGCGAAAAGCCAGAAAAGTCGAGAGAAGCTCTGGGGTCGGCCTGGAGTGAGAGGGGGCGTGAATAGGGCATGGTGGTAGGCTGCAAGATTGAATGGGTGCACAAGTTATACCGACGTTATTAATACCCCTTTCAGCATGCAATCTCGGCGTTCATTACGGTCGATCGCCGATCTTCGATTGAGCTAAACGGATCGAAACCCTGTGCAGTCCGACAACCCCCGTATATTGACTTGTGTGCACTACTGGTCCCTGCTGCCAGGGTCTAGTCTAGACCTTGTCCAACAGCTGTTCGTTGAATTCGCGGCCTATTAGCATGCGTCGAATTTCTTGCGTTCCAGCCCCGACAGCGTACAGCCGCGAGTCCCTGACGATGCGCCCCATCGGATACTCTATTTGGGATGTAAGAAAGAAAGGTCCCAGTAATGCGAAGCAGCAAATATACCGTTAATATAGCCGTTGCCACCAAGACTCTGCATTGCCTCGATTGCGACCTCGATGGCCTTTTCCGTCGAGTACAGGATGGCCCCAGCACAATCCTGAAAAAAAATTAAATTAAGCTGAGCGGTTTTACAAAAAAAGTGTGGTGGAAACATACCCTTCGGCTGATCTTGCCTTGGTCGCACGCTCTGGCCACGGCGTACACGTACGATCGACTGGCGTTCAGGTTCGTGTACATATCAGCAATCTTGCCTGTCAGATTGGTCAATTTAGGGACTGCAAAAAACAAGAGACCAAACCTTGCATCAATTGGAAAGTCCCTATTGCCTGCCCAAATTGCTCCCTTGAGTGCATGTAGTCGACCGCATAGTCAAATGCGGCTTGCATTAGCCTGATCACAAGTTAGATGGCGCCATGCGCTACCAAAACCAACACACCCAAGAGGCCCCTATATTCATCCGAAGCTCGGTCAAAAAGGGGCTTTTGTGTGGAACAAAAAAGACACGCACCCCGCTCAGGACAAGACGTTCTAGATCTAGGCCAGACATTAGTACAGATGCGCCCCTGTTGACTTCGCCGAGCACATTTTCTAGAGTGTCGATGAGAAGGTGCCGAATAGGGAACAGCCCAACAAATACCTTCTGGAACTATGCAATCTTCGAAAACCAACTCGCAAGTATCACTGCCTCTCATCCCGAATTTATCCAGTTTCGGGCTCGTGGAAAATCCGCTGAAACCGCGCTCGATGAGAAACGCCGTGATACCTTTCGACCGTTTCTCCGGTGCAGTCTTTGCGTACACCACCAAGGTGGAGGCGGAGGGGCCGTTGGTTATCCTACCATGAATCAGCTATTCGCTTCTCCCCGATGGTTAGTCAATCTCCCACCAAAATTTGTTGCCATTCAGCTTCCAGCCGCCGTCGACCTTGTCCGCCTGCAGCCGCATACTGACGACATCGCTTCCACTGCCGACTTCGCTCATCGCGAGACTGCCCACCTTCTCTCCGCTGATTAGATCTGGCAAATATTTTTCTTTCTGGGCCGGCGTCCCGTGGCGGTAAATTTGATTGACGCAGAGGTTGGAATGCGCGCCGTAAGAAAGGGCGACAGAACCAGACGCCTTGGACAATGCCTCCATAGCGAGCGTATGCTGGAGGTATCCGAGCCCCAGGCCGTTATATTGCGGCGAAACGGTGATACCCAAGAGCCCCATCGCGCCCATTTTGGGCCAGAGATCCTAGCACGTCTGTCATTATTTGCTGTCAGTGTTGCTTTACTACATACCGCAGGGAAGTTGTTGGACTTGTCTATCTCTGCGGCGCGAGGCGCGACCTCCTTGTCTGCAAATTCGTTCACGGCATGTCTGAACTATCCTTGGGTCGGTATTGTCAATCGCTAGATTCGCACTGCACTCACTTCGGCCTCTTCGTCAGTCAAACCAGCAACTTCGACATTGTAGAAAGACGCATGGCGACGGGAGATAAAACGAGGAACTATCCGTTGCGCTCGACGAGGAATAGCGCGAAGGGAGGCCATCGAGGATACGGTCAAGGCGGGGGAAGGTCCGGTCCAGTGACGGCATCGCCGCCTCGATCGGGCTCACGTGCAGTGATCGGCGCCGGGAAATTCCGTTACAGTTCAACTTGGTTGGAACAAAACAGATTTATGGAACAGAATTCAGCCCCGACGTACCCATGGTTTGTGTGTGGCGTTCCTGTTTGATGCGAAACGACTACATAACTGAAAAGTTTTCCCGGTGAACTTGTTTTTCGAATCTTGGGAGATGCGAGGGTGAATTCTTGCATCCTTGAAATTCCTTGTTGTCCCTTATTGTTATGATCCCTCCAGAGAGAGTTGGGAGAACGAGGACGGAAGTATGTAAGTACTAAATTTGGTGAAACCCGGATACGCCCGCCAACGCCGCCGTCAAGATCCCATATGGGGGTACAGCGAAGCGAGCGGCGCTCGCTTGACCAATTTACGCTTTCGGCCTATCAGAAGCCCCTCAGGGTTGGAGCCAGTGACTTGTTTTCTACCACGACCAACAGTCATTTTCCTCGCTTTTTTAATGCTCCTGCAATTTCGTGCCCCGGAAACGAATATTTTCATGTCTGCGGCCCTCCTCGGACTGGTCAATTATACTCTCATTGGAAGATTTTAGCGCTGCGCCACTGATTTTTTTTCCCAGCTAAACCATCTATACTTCCATCGATTTGAACCCAAGAATGCCAACGGGCCTATCTTCATGCTGACCATGCAACCACTCCTGCTCCTCATCGCGTTTGCCGCACCGATGTCGTTTTTCACCGTCCTTATCGCCTACATCGCGTTTTTGTCTACCCTCTGCGCTTCCATCATCACCTACCGACTCTCACCTTGGCACCCTCTGGCGAACATCCCGGGACCCACCGTCAACAAAATCACCAAATTATGGGGCGTGTGGATCGCGTGGGGCGGCCACCAGCACCGGGCCAATAAAGTGCTGCACGATAAATACGGACCATTCGTAAGAACAGGTAATTTGAATTTCCTTCGATGGCACCTGCGTTTGCCTTTACATACCTAATGAATTCTCCTTCACAGGACCGAATGAGATATCCGTCATACCGTCGACGCGGGTGAAAGCCGTCTTGGGGACGGGAGGTTTTCCAAAGGGACAGTGTAAGCAAGCATTATGAACTCCAGGAAAACTAGTGCTATAGCTAAGATCTTGCGATGCTAGACTACGAGCCACGCACGGATCCGACGCTTTCAACTCGCAGTCTTCTCGTCCTCCGCGGCGAAGCGCACGCCAATCGACGGAGGATATGGAATCGTGGGATGAGTTCAGAATCACTCGAAGAGTATGAAACCATCCTGGAGGAACGCGTAGCACAATTGATGGAACGCCTCGGCGGCCTTTCCGGTTCAACCATCGACCTCTCGAAGTGGTTCAGTTATTTCACGTACGCCTTCAATTCCTTAACGAACTTTGAGGAATAATCAACCAACATTTCCAGGTTCGATGTCATGGGAGATATGGCGTGCGTACAACTGAATTAGATCTCTAAAATCGGGATTAATTGTTAATTGCGCAGTTTTGGCGGGGGGGTTCGAGATGTTGAGAGACGGCAGGGACAAGGAAGGTTTCCGGACGATCATAGAAGATGGCGCACGGTAATATTCACCAGCCGTTCCGAGTCACTTTGTTGCCGATGTTAATGACCCCTGTAGAAGCATAGCAGTCGTATCCCACATTCCATGGATAGTGCCTACCCTGCACAATATCCCCGGAGCGACTCGCGGAATAAAAGGAACTCCGCAAATTCGGTGCCGCCTGCGCCACGAACCGCATAAAGACGGGCTCCAAGGTCAAAGACCTTTGGTACCATCTCGTGCGTTTTGATCTCTTGTGGGCCGTCTAGTACGCGACTGATGATTCCCAGACGGACGAAGCCGGAATGGAGAAAGAGAAACCTACTTTCGGTGAGGTGGTGGCCGACGGTGTCCTGAGCATCGTAGCTTGGATCAGATACAACCTCGAGTGCACTTAGCAGGTGCGTGCGTCACGTACTGGCAATCATTCTGGAATTATCTAATTGTCGAATTGTCTTCGACAGCTTCGTGTGGTTCATCCTGTCGAACCCGGATGTTTATCGACGTGTTCAAGCCGAAGTCGACGTCGTGTACCAAGCCGGAGACACTCTTTGGACTCATCCAGACACGCCGAGCTCAAGTTTCTAACTGCTTGTTTGTGAGTGCGAACTTTGTGTGGATTCTTTGGCGTCTGACGATGAGTATGTGTCCAGGAACGAAAACACTGCGCCTTCAGCCGCCAGTACTGACCAACGGACCCGCCAGGTTACCCGTGAGAGGCGGAAAGCTGGTGGCCGGTCGGTAAGGGCCCACCATTCCCGGATATGCACGCCACTTGACTTACATTTGCCCAGCTTTATCCCTGAGGACACGCAGATCTACATCCCTCCGTACTCCCTGCATCGCAACCCGGAATACTTCTCTCCCTCTCCGGATAAGTTCGACCCAGATAGATGGCTCCGCGACCAGGGACTTCCCGGCGAGGTGCTCAAGGCTGCGGCGTTCATTCCGTTTTCCTACGGAGCCGCCAATTGCGTCGGTAAATCCCTCGCGTGGCGGGAGATGCTGATGGTGGCCAGCACGTTGATGAAGAGGTTCGATATCCGGTTTGCGGACGGGTTCCAGAGCGAGAAATGGATCGAGAATTTGGAGGATGTCTTCATCACCAGTATTGGAGAACCCCTTCGAGTTGATATTTCCCGCCGATGAGATAGATTAGTCTGTGCATAGTTGATTTTCATCTCGAACGTAATCGCGCGTCGAGTATTAAGAGTTCCTTCCCTACTGAAACTGCATAACTTCTTGAATGAGGAGATGGAGGGTAAAAATTCAACACTCAGCTCAATTGGACTCGACCTGATAGCCAAAGTTGGCCTGTGAGCAGTAGAAATTGCTCGGGACCTAGGATTTGGAGCTCGGCGTATAGATTACTGTACGGGGAACCCTGTTTTCGATAAATGCATTTGAGCAGCAGAGTCGAAGGTGGCTGAAGAAGATGGGAGGTACCCTAGGGGAGCTCGTCTGCATTCTCATCTGCTTCTTCTGAGAAAAGGATCATGATGTCCGATACGATGTTCTCAACGTCCGGGAAGGGCATCTAAAAACTCAAAATCGAATTATGGCGACGCCGAGCAAGATTGCTTACTTTCCGCGGAGTCTATTCAATATCGTTGCGACAGACAAGGGATGGTGAGAGAGAGTTTGGAGAGAGGGATTGTCGACGGTTTTGATCGATCATGATGCGGCAGCTTTGGCTTTGTCTCAAATTGATCGCTTGTCAGCAGCATTCCCACGGTTGAA